>CM037151.1:43813845-43971345 GCA_020921065.1 Vaccinium darrowii
GATCAAGCTGATTTTTTTGCATAAACACACTACTTTGCGGACTCTCCAAGATGACCGATTTAGATCATTGCGATGATGTGTCGGTGGGACCCCAAAGCCCAAGGAAGCTTCCGTAAACAGCTCCTTTGAGGAGCCCCATGAAAAAGTATCATATACCACATGGCAGACCACTGAATAATCACTCGTGCACGAAACACATATTGTCATTAGCTCATCAAAGCCGATTGCGACAAGTGCAAAATGAAAATCACTTGCCATTTCTTTGGTTTACCAAAGAGCATAAAGAGCGAAAAATCAAGACTTCCCTTAGAAGGGAGATCGAGGAGGAAAATACGCAACCAAATGCAATAATGAGATAACAAATTAACGATAAAAGAACTCGGCTTTACGTCCCAAATCAGCAATGGGTCCAAACAACGCTTATAGAATAAGGTAAAAGGGTAGATTACATCATTGGGTCACTATGGTTTGAGCAAATTACATTTTAGTTCATGTAGTTTCAATCTTGTTAGTTTGAACATTGCGCTTTCGTTCTCTTTCAACAATATTGTCCTCCATCTTTTAATAATATATGTAACAGAAAGAAAGAATATGCATTTTAAACTATCACCTTGTCTTTCTTCTGCAGTGATTGTGAAAATAAGAAAATAGTACCCTCAAAAGTGTTCATGCGAGTCTCGTCAAGTGTGTTCTTCTTGGTTCAGACTTCGGAATATATATTTAGGAAAGGTGACGGAAATGAGGGACTATGATAAAACATAATTTGGAATTCAGAATTTAAATTGATAATATTTAAACTTTAGGACCAAAGTCAAATCTTTCAAAGAATGCCCATATGGAAAATATGTCTATGTTCACTTCAATCAATCCAACAAAACCAACAACTAATGCATTGTAGATGTCATCTCTCTCTCTCTCTCTCTCTCACCAATCAATTGAAGGGCTGATTTAGTCTTGAATTTGGGTGGACAATACACACGTGGTGGGACCTTAACTTCGGCTCTAACATAGGTGCGGTTAAATCCCATACATAGTGGTGTGACGTGACACACCTACCAAAATCTCTCTCTCCCCCCTCTTTCTCTCTTATAAATAAGTGTTATAGTTCTCACACATCTTTTCAGTTCTCTCCGGCCGCAACCTGTCATACGCAAAATGGGATATGGGTTTCGCATCTTATGCTATTTTGCATATTTCCTCTTTCATTTTTTGGTTTCACATTTTCAACTGTCATCTTGTGTCATAATAGAGCAGCTGAATAAGGCAAGAAAATCATCAGGATCCAACGGCTGTGACTTGTTCCAAGGAACTTGGGTCTATGATGACACTTACCCTCTCTACAACTCCTCCATCTGTCCGCTCATTGAGCAACAATTTGACTGCCAAGGAAATGGACGGCCAGATAAGCTCTATCTCAATTACAGATGGAAGCCAACAGCATGTGAATTGCCCAGGTAAAAAGCGTTCAAATCTAACCAAACCAAGATTTATATCTTAATTAATTAATCGATGGCTACATTAATTTTTTTTCCATTGAACTATGACAAGGACTACATGTTCATTTATACTTAGTAGACTCATATAGTTATATCTTTGAGCACTACAACATCTAATATCAATTTGGATTTTTCCCTTTCCGTAGTTGTTTCTACCCAAAAAATATCTTATCAACTCTCTAAACTAATGCATCTACGGGTCTATAGTAGATATGTCTAAACCACCGTTAGCCTATTTTCTCTGAACTTATCCTCTGCACTTACCATCTCACGAATGATTTCATTTCTAATCTTGTCTCTTCTAGTCGTTCTAGACTTACTACATACACATCCATCCCAACATTCTCATTTCAGCTACACTCATCTTAGCCACATGAAATGCCAAATAACTTAAAACTTCAATACATATTTTGTTGATATCAATACACTTTTTACACATTATCCATTACCTTAAGACTTGTGGTTAGCTTGCATTAGTTTTCAATTATTAAAAGATCGTGTGTTGGAGTGTATTTTCGTATACGATATGCCCATACCATACAATTAGTACATATTTAGTTTTGGCAAAATACATGTTGCAATATAGGATCAACTTATAGAAACTTTGCAACTTGCAAGTACAAAGTGCACTTTAGCTTTATTGATATTCAAAAGATCTATTGAGAACTTTTAAACAGTGTAAAAAAAAAATTGAAAATGTATTTTTTTACTGGTTTGAAAACTACGCAAAATTTCAAGTTGAATAAAAATTTTGGGCGGAAGGGATTAGGATGTATATATTGAGTATGCGAAATAATGAACAGATGAGAATATCTGTCTGGTATATGTATGTGTGGTGCAGATTCAACGAGCAGGAATTCTTGAGGAGGTTTAATGGCACGAAAATAATGTTTGTTGGGGATTCTCTTAGCCTCAATCAATGGGAATCACTAAAATGCATTTTACATGACGCAATTCCCAAATCTAACTTCTTAGCTTGGCGGAAAGAAGACGTCTCCACATTTATCTCGACGGTTGAGTTTTTTTTCCCTCTCCACAATTTCTTCTCTCGCGTTTTTCAACAGCATTATAATCATTCATACAACTTGCAGTATTCTAACTCAATCAATAAAGAGTGTTCATGACTTATACTATAGCATGGGCCGTGTTTGCGATAGCTGTGGATACAGATTTTGGATTTTAACTTCAGTTTATGTTAAAGATTTTAGATTTTATAACAAAACAGATAAACATGTTTTTCCATATTTGTGGTATTATTTTTAAGCTTTAGTGGTAGCATTTCATGGAACTCGAGTAGTCATGTTTTGTCTGTGCACATGGTGGTTTATGTTGCATTGTGATACCACATATCATGGATAAATGGCAGATACCTAATGCAACAATTTGTCAAAAACTTTCAATAGTATCGGATTAGGGAGTACTATATATCTTTCCGAAGTAGCTTTCTTAAGTGTAAATACTGGCTCCGTCCCCGAACCTGACCAAGTTTTTTTTTTTTATCTTTTGCATTTTCCAGGAGTATAACATTTCCCTGATATTATCCCGGAATGCCTTTCTGGTGGATCTGGTCGAGGAAAAAATAGGAAGAGTATTAAAGCTTGACTCCATCACCAATGGAGATTCATGGAAAGGGGGTGACATGCTCATCTTTAATACCTGGCACTGGTGGCTCCACAAGGGAAGCAATCAACCGTGAGTCCTATCCTCCACCCAAAATATTTTAGTAATCATTTGAAAACTAGAAAATACTAAACTAATAACTAACTCAGGAGCGGTTTCAGGATTTTCATTTATCTGTGGCAAAAATATTTAACATTCAGATTGGTTTTTCGTATGTCATAGATCGTGCCGTACGTAAGGAAACACTTGCTATCACAGTACTAGAGTCGTTTGGGGATCCTGCAGCGCACCATAGGCACGGGGTAGTGCACCAATCTCAACCATCCAAAAGTGTTTTTAATGGTTCAGATTCACATATGCTTTCTTATCGGTCAAAATGCTTTATTACCAATAAGAAAGCTTCAGTGAATCCGGACCATTGATTTCCAAGATGGACGACTGACATGTGCATTGTAGGGCCCCCAACAAATTTGTATGTCTGATTAATTTGTTGGTTTTCAGATGGGATTATATTGAAGAAGGGAACACAACATACAAGGACATGGATCGTTTGGTTGCCTTTAAGAAGGGGTTAACAACATGGTCAAAGTGGGTGGACTCTAACATTAACGCTTCCACCACAAAAGTGTTCTTTCAAGGCATCTCACCCACTCCTTGTCTCTTAAAAGAACCAGCAATTCGGGACGAGGGGAGTACTAAATTACAATTTAAGTAATATCTTCTTCTTTTTTTTCCTGGATTCGTGCCGTTGAGCAGTGGGAAGGAGTGGAACCAGTCCAACTCAACATGCAAAGGGCAAAAGCAACCATTGAACGGTACATTATACCCCGGTGGACCTCCGCCGGCTGTGGCAGTGGTGAAGGAAGTGCTCGGAAACATGTCGAGTCCGGTCACTTTGCTGGACATAACAAATTTATCACAGCTGAGAAAAGATGGGCACCCATCTGTTTATGGGAGTGGTGGTGAGAAGGGGAATGATTGTAGCCATTGGTGCCTTGCTGGTGTTCCTGATACTTGGAATCAGCTCTTATTTGCAATTCTTGTTCCTAGTAATGGAGTTCACAAAAATTTGTAGCTAAATCCCCTGTCACTAGCTAGGGGAAAATTTTGATGTACCTAATGAGTATATTTACAACAATAATAAGTACCAAATGATGGTGCGCGCGCGCAAACTTTTTGTGAAAGAGTGGCCTTTTAAGGACGAAGAGGACGAATTGCTTCGATTCATCTGTCGAGTGGTGTCGAATTTCAGAGATTCAGAGAGCGATTTTGCAAGAAGGGAATTCTCTTATGGGGAAATCATTGCACTCCCATTGCACTCCACATTTGGCGATTTGAAATCAGAAGTGGAAAATGCATTGAGAGACACTTAGTGTGTCACTGAGAGTTTACTAGTGACTGGCATTGAAGGAATGGAAGGGATAGAAGACTGTGAGTTGCTGTTTGGACTGGTAGAGTCGGGTTCCGAGATTCGGGTTTGGAGTTGATGTATGAGAGTGGGGTTGATAACTGGACAGTGAGGTGTAGGTGTGCTGCCAGGGACGACGACAGGGAAAAGATGAGGATGGTGGCTTGTGATATAAGTGAGATTTGGCAGCACACTAGGTGCTGTGGCATTGAGGATTCTGATGTATTCCCACCGTTGTTTTTGTGTGCTGGATGCTGTGCCTCTCTGGTGCCATCTACAGCTCAGTCTAGCTATGAGTTTGAAGGTTTTGGGATGCAGTGCTATACTGATTCCGGTTTGTGGCAGTTGCAGTAAGGATTGGTGAGCAGAGGTAAAGACTACTATGTGCTTTGGATTTTGTTGACACCATGGGTTGGTTATACATTTCTAGGGTTTTTAGAGGCTCGATTATACCAGCCAGCGAGATTGGCTTCACCCTGATGAGACGGATCTTGTAGTCTGATTAAGGGGACAATGAGTGAGTCGAGCAGGAGAGGCGCATGCTTTACTCCACTCCATAGGGGTCACGGTAAACGGACGAGACAAAGTTACCTTAGTCGACATGGGTTTGATTGATTATGTGCTGAAATCAATGAACAACGTAGTTGTTGGAGGCCTGGTTGTTCGTCGTGCTATGAATCTGTCCACTCGGGTGTTAGAGTATACGATTCAGGAGTTCGGAAATGATGTTCAGGACACTGATCCAGAACCAGAAACAATCCATGAGGCACTCCCCCCACCGACTGTAGAGGCTGAAAATGATGTTTACTGGGATGTGGGTTTCTTGTACAACAATGTACTAATGGGTTACCCCGAGTCAGAACTGATCGGATTGACGCTTCAGCGCAGTCTTTGACCACGCGTGATTTTGATTTGGATTTGAATCCCTTCCCCGATCTGACCAATTTAGCGATCGTTTATTTAGATTTGTTCCGTGGTCATCTGACATCTCTTGTTGTTAAAGGGCTGCGCAAAATTCGAATTCTTGATCGTGCATTCTCAAATCCCATATGTTTGCTCTTGAGTTGGTGCATTAGCTCAAGATTTCCTTAACAGTGTTGAAAGGCACAGAAGATGCCAGTAAGATCCTAAGTAATTGTAAGATAGGTTCTTTGTTCAAGTCAAAATAAAATTAACTTTGGAGAGGCAAACAATAGCTAACGACTGAATTGATAACAAGTGATCAAACGAGAATAAGAGAGCGTGAGTAGGGGTGAAAGATTAAGCCAAGTATATAGAAAGAGAAGGCAGCAATGTTCAGTTCATTCCCCTTAAGATCGTTATCATCCTCACAATCACAGTTCTAGGTTAAAATATGAGCTCGCGAGCTCTAGCAAGAACTAATGCTCTTGTTTCCAAAGCTCAGAGTCAATTTCTCTCTCTAGAATTTCCGTGCTTAAGGATGAATCAGAAGATCTCTCCTGGAATTTTGTGAAGGAATGTCCCATATTTATAGGGGTCTGCACCCAATCATGGGGCAGCAGACGTTTTCCCCAATAATATGGTGACACGTGCTCTCTCCGTATACCTGGGCGACGTGGGTGATGTCACTGGCCGTTAGGAAGCTTCCTTTAGGTCATTCCAGTACATCGTTTTCCCTCGCGGCAACCCTTAATCCCTCAAAGCCACCAAACCACTTGTATCTCCCCTGTTCCCGCTGGGTTTGTCCTGGCCGCGAGCCCTTTGGCTCGCGCCAAGACCTCTTTCGAGCTCGTATCGACTTTCCCTTCCCTGCCTCTTGGTCAGGTGCCGCCGCGAGCCCAGTTCGCATGTTCGCGGGAGTGTTCACTCTTTCCCGTCGCGTCAATCTCCTTCGCTGAGGGTCTCGCGAGGGGTGAACCTCCTTCTGGTGCTGTTTCCCTCATTGAGGGCATCCCTTTCTGGGAGTAATAGAAGTTTGGGCATATCATACCGCGATGCCCGTGGCTTCGCGGTGTCTGCTCGCTGATGGCTAAGTTCAACTGACGTCTGACGTGTCTCTTCCCTTTTCGTTCCAGCCACGTGGCCATCTATTACGGGTTGGCCAATTGCCACGTCATCAGACGCGCTGACCTTTCCTACATTAAGCCCCTCGTGCGAGCGGGATTTCGCGGCGCGTGACGCTCAACGCGCTGAATCGCGCGCGTGCGACGTCAGCAGATTCCGTCGTTTTAGCATTTCCCTCCAAAAGGTGGCTATCCCGAGTTTCGAAGTTGCAGGCCGATTGGACTGCTGATGCCTTTTCGACCGTTTAATCTTGTGAGGGCAGCTATACCGTGTCTATAAATACTTTTACGGGAGAAGAGGAACCCTTTCACTCCTTCTCTCATCAAATCTCTTAAGTCTTTTGCCCTCCTCAAACTTCTTACTCCTCGAAACCCTAGTTTTCCTTTTCCTCTGCAACCATGACTCGATCAGGTAAACACGAACCCGATACTGAGGCCCTCTTGGCAAAGACTTCTCTTCCTCCTGCTAGCGAATGGAGAAGGGCCCCATTCCTGAGGCCCGAAGGCGATATTTTCTGGGCTAACGTTCAGCACTACGTCCCTCTGAGTGGCAAGTCCGACGCCCAGTACCTCCTACTTTCTGGTGAGGCCAGTGTTTCAGGGGCGGATATGGTCGACCCATCGTCATTGGTGAGGCTGAGGATTGAGAGGGGTGATTACCCTTTTTCGCAAGTTCAGTACAAGGCCTATATTCAACCCCCAAGGGACTGGGGCGACTGGGTGGCCACCATCCTCGAGAAGCATGAGCACAGAGTGATTTTGGACAGCGTGGGTCTGTTGAAACCCGTGCAGCTCTCGCGATACCTCGTCGCGAATCGTCCCCAGCGTGACCTTGACTTCATGGTTTCTCGCTGGAGCCCCACTAGCCATACTTTCATATTCCCTTTCGGGGAAGCCGCTCCGACTCTCCTGGATACTGAGGTGCTACTGGGCCTTCCTACTCGCGGCGAGTATGGCTATGACCCCGCCGCCTGTCCTTCTGACGTCAAGACGGTGATTGAATTCATAGAGGGGGAGTTCAAATCAGCTGGCGAGTACGGTTTGCGTTATGACAACGCGGGGAAGATTCGAGCCCCTCCGAAAGCTAACAAGACGACATGGGGCTCCTGGCAGCGATACTGGTTTCGCGATATTGCCACTGTTGAGATAGATGGGAAGCTTGGGATGACTATGAGCGCTTATCACGACGGTCCTTTGTCATTGGCAGCCTTCCTCGTTCAATTTTTGTCTCTTTTCATTTTTCCTGACCTTCCGCACAAGGGGCCTCGCCGCGAGATGATTCCTCTCGCGGCCCTCCTCGCGGCAGAGCACAAGCTTCCGTTGGGCCCCATGTTCTTGGGCCATCTCTACCATCAATTAGATCGTACTGTACAGGACTTCGAGCGATCGATGGGGAGGTACGAGATTACTTCTATGATTCACATCCCCTTCCTGCTCGGCTTCTTTTATGAGTACTTCCCAGCGATTGCTCCCTCCCCACATGAGCTCCCCCCTTTGAAGACCGTCGAGGAAAGGGATGCCGCTGGCGAGATTGTTCGTGACAGCAAGGGCATGCCTCGCCTTCGGCTGAGTGAGAGGGTGCCTAGGATCATGCAGTGGACCAAAACCGCTTCTAGCAAACTGTTTGAGGATTGGTGTGATGAAATAACAGCTTTCAATCCCCGCCCCTACGAGCAGCCTGCTGATGGCGCACTAGGCCCCGCCGTCTTTCTGGAGGATACCGCGGTGGATTTCCAGAGCAAAAGCATTCGCTCTCATAAGCTGGACTTCCTCGCGTGGGTTACTCCCAGCTATCTTCCCACTCCTTCTGCTGAGGGCCCCATCATGGTGCCTTATAGGGCTGACAGGCTTCAGCTGCAGTTCGGTTATGACCAGGGGGTCCCTCACGAGCCTCCTTCTCCGCCCAAGGATTTAATGACTGGGACTCGTCGGTTTCTGAAGTCATTCAACCGTGAGCTTACCGCGAACTATGGGGGAGATAGGATCATCCCCAGCTCCAAGCGTAAGGCAGCCTTTACTCCGGAGAACAGGGTATACTGGGCCAAGAATTTACAATCCTTCGCGAGCTTCGTTCAAACCCCAGCGGTGGTGCCTCCCGCGGAGTCCATCTCGAAGAAGGACCTGACACTGCGATCTTTCAAGCCCGGGAAGGACCCCGATTGGCGTGGTCCACTGTCGTGCTGGGTTAAAGGCACCATGGCTCCTTTGGACGTGATCAATGCCATCCCCCTTCGGAGGATCCGTCACACTGACCTTGTTGTTCCTTCGCGGAAGCCGATCACCGCGAAGGACAAGCAAAAGGGGAAAGGTGCAGCGACCGCGTCGGGGACGCAACCCCCCACTCCTCATGACAAAAGGAAGGCTGAGGATCTCTCTCCTCTTCAGCTAGGGCGCCCCACAAAGAGGGCAAGGGTGAGATTGCTGTCATCCTCTCTCCCTTTTCTTCTCTTCTTTCCATGCCTTTTTGCTGACTTGTCTGCATCTTCCCTCTTTCAGGGTCCCTCGCGAAAGGGTCGAAAGATAAAAGAGACCCCTCTATTCTTTCCGGAGCCCTTATCTATAGCTGAGCCGACGGCTCAGATTGCTCAAGGTAATGACTTTAACCGTTGCAGGATTAATCTTTTCCAATATTCCTTGTTTTTGTATACTTACGAGATTCATGTGCTCTCCTGCAGGCGAGGCCCAGCCCTCGGAATCCAGAACTGATGCCGTCGAGGGCGTGCCCCTTTCTAACCCTCCTCCTCGCGACGTGGAGAAATCACCTTCTTCCAAAGCTCTCCCTCAGGAGGGGGCTTCACAAGGGGCCACGTCTGCGAGCGTCGTTAAAGGACAAGGTCCAGGTGCCACTGATGTTGATGAGTTCAACGCCATGGACATCGCGAGCGACATTGCGAAGGAGGTTGTGAAGGAAGCTGGTGGCTCAGGAGAAGTGGAGAGGGTGGAGGACGTCGCAGGCCCAAATGGAGCTACCGCGACTATGAATCTGGAGCCTGCACAAGAAATTGAATCACCAGTGGGCTCTCCCAGGGCTGATTCTCCCCCCCCCCCCCCCCCGGATTTGAGCAAGGTTGGCTCTGCCTTAAGGAAGAAAAGAAAGCTGAGGAAGAAAATGGCAGAATCCTCCCCTCCCTCTTCGCAGGATAGAACTCCGTCGCCTCCTCGCGACGAAGACGTAGTGCTCATCCCCTCTTCTACAGAGAAAAGCACTCTCGGTTCCAAGTCCGTCCCTGAATCCAACGCCAGCGAAAGCTCAGACATGGAGGACCTTGGTGAGAGCAGTGAGGAGAATGAAGAGGCTTCTGGAGGTTCCCGAGGTAAGTCCAGCAGTGATATTTTTGCAGGGATGGAAGACATTTTTCTCCTTCCTTCTTTTACCCCATCTAAGTTGCTAATACCAAGCCGTGCTTATGAATCAGAGCTGCCTCGCGATGACGTCGATCAGGGAGAGAAGCCTTTGGAGGAAGGGGGGTCTGTAGGTGGTGATCAGAGGGAGAAGCAGCTGGAGGAACATGGAAACTTGGGTCATTCCCAGTCTCGCGAAGAAGCGTCAGGTTCTGAACTCCCCAAGCATTCCTTGTTCCCTGACGCACAGGGCAGCTCTCGATGGAACGTCAAAGCATCAAATATCCCTGTCCTTCGTGTTTTGGAGAAGCAATTCCCTTTTACCTTCACAAACTTCTCTGCCAGCCGTCTCGTAGGTGGATCACTTCTCGACATTCTTGGTGAGATGGTGCTATCCCTACAGAGGACAAAGGTGAGGGATTTTTCTGATGAAGAGTATGAGGATATTGCCTCTTCAATCAGTGATATGGAAAGGCTTGGTCTCGATCTCCAATGGCTTCGTGACTATCTGAGCAGAGTTCGTGCTACGAAGACGCTATTCTCGAGCCTTTTCAAAGTTCAGGCCAGTGAAGCTCAGTTCGCCGAGGCGAAGGAGACATGCGAGAAGTATAGGCAACTGCTCGCGGAGGCTGAGGAAAAGGCTGTTGTCCTGGAGGCAAACCACAAGGCGTTGGTCCAGCATCACCAAGCTTTGGAGGCTCAACCAAAGACCACGCTAAGTGACGTAGCACCTGTTCTCCCGCCCTTGGATTTGTTCTCGCAGGAACTCTTAACGTAGTCGTTCTTTCTCTCTCTTTTTTTTTGTAAGCCCCTTTCCTGGGGCAGCAAACTTTGTACTATCAATATCAATGGAATCCTTTTTAGCAAATTGTTTATGAATTCATTGCTGTTACAACTCGTTGTATGGTCACAAAGGGTAGCAAATAACAAATCTCCTCTTGTATGCTTTTTGTTCGCTTTGCATTTCCCTTTTATTTGCAACGCTTCACAGACTTGACATCGAGGTTTATTCCCTTTTTAAAGGGAGGCGTGGTATTCAATTGTGTCAGGGATCCCCTGAGGGTGTTTTCAACCTTCAATGTTAGTTATTCCAAAGAGATATTTTCACTTTGGTTCCCATTCATTCGTGGGGGATGGCCGTCGCGAGGGCATTCCAACAATTAAGTTAGTATTCCAAAGTGAAGAATCACTTGTGGTTCCCATTTACTTCGCAACACATAAAAGCCTAAAATGTATGGCCGTCGCGAGGGCATTCCAACAATTAAGTTAGTATTCCAAAGTGCAGAATCACTTTTGGTTCCCATTTACTTCGCAACATTTAAAGGCCTCGCGTATGAGTAAGTACAGCATTTTTGCACTCTTTTTTCTCCTCGCGAATGGTGAATTTTCCTCTTCTGCTAACACAAATTCATGCCGCGAGGTCACCACTTT
Source organism: Vaccinium darrowii (assembly GCA_020921065.1). Classification (NCBI taxonomy): domain Eukaryota; kingdom Viridiplantae; phylum Streptophyta; class Magnoliopsida; order Ericales; family Ericaceae; genus Vaccinium; species Vaccinium darrowii. The sequence goes on from CM037151.1 coordinate 43,825,167, forward strand.
GTTCTACCACTATTTTCTGTTTCTAATATGTTCAGGTAATCAATGAAACATAATTTCTTTTGAAACAAAGGGATGGTATTTCTCATTCATCATTTCAATCGATATAGTTCTTCCCAAGGGACGTGCATCATCATCCTAGGGTTACATCTGATCGTGAATAAGTAATCAAAAGACAAGACATTAAAAACACAAGCTAAAACTTTGCACAAGTTAAGGGTAATACTTCTTGATGTACTTCGCGTTGATTGGTCCTGTGAGAAATCCGTCGCTGACCCTTGCGAGCCTGTAGTGTCCACTTTCTGCAGCTTTGATCACCTCGTAGGGACCTTCCCACTTTGGTGTGAATTTTGGTAACTTCAGGTTCTGCATGACTCCAGGGACTGACTTCCACACTAGGTCCCCTACTTTGAATTCTCTCGCGAGCACATTCTTATTATAGTACTTGGCCACAGACTGCCAGTACTTCTCTTGGTTTTCAGCCGCGACCTCCCTTCTTTCTTCCAATGCTTCGAGGTCAGCTCTTCTTTCCCCTTCAGTCACCTCAGTGGATAGCGCGAGACGTGCAGATGGCACGCTTATCTCTGCGGGCAACACTGTTTCAGCCCCATATACCAAACTGAAGGGACTCATACGCGTTGACTTCCTCTTAGCCGTTCTATAAGCCCATAGAGCAATTGGGAGGTGCTCAGCCCAGGTCCCTCCCTTCTCGTCCAAGTGCTTGCTCAGAATCCTGACAATAGACTTGTTGGTAGCTTCTGCTTGTCCATTTCCCTGAGGGTAATGGGGAGTTGAAGTTTTCTGATTGATGTTGTAGGACGCGAGCAGTCGTTTTACTTGTCTGTTTACGAAGGGGGTTCCGTTATCAGAGAGGATTACTTTGGGAATTCCAAACCTGCAGATTATGTGCTCTTTAATGAAGTTGGCCACCACATCACCCGTTGCACGTTTTAAGGGAACTGCTTCTACCCACTTCGTGGTGATTTCTGTTGCCACTAAAATCCATTGATTTCCTCACGAGGAGGGATGGATAGGGCCAATCAGGTCCATTGCCCATGTATGGAAGGGGTAGGGCGCTCGAATGTGATGGAGCTCAATGGAGGGTGCATTCACCCTATCTCCATGCTTCTGGCATGCGTGGCACCTGCGAACATAGCTCTTGCAATCCCCCTCCATTCTAGGCCAGTAGTAACCTAGATGTGTAATCTGCTCGTACAGCTTCCTTCCCCCAGGGTGTTCCATCTCATGTACCTTAGCCAAAACCTCTTCTGCCTCATCGTTTGATAAGCATTTGAGAGGGATATGGTCAAGGGCCCTTCTGTAAAGCTGATTGTTTTTAATGAAAAACCTCCTCTCGTAGCGTTGCACCTCTCGGATTCCGCTGCGGTCCATGGGCAGGGCCCCTTCTTTCAGATAATCAATATATTTTTGCCTCCAATCTGTTTCCTCACTCGAAAAGTTGCACTCGTGCTCGATATCGTGAAGTGAGCAGTTGGGACATCCTCTGAGTGTGGTCGCGGCATCATCCTTCATCGTGGGCCAATAGTAACCTTGCCGTTGGACCCTCCTGTACAGAGCGATGTCGTTCTCACCACATGTTTCTTCATGAATCTGGTTCAGCAGTTCCTTAGCCTCCGTGCTATCAATACACCTCGCGAGCCATCCTTGTGGGCCGCGAAAGTACAGCTCCCCTTTCAGAATGGTAAATTGTGATAGAGCCATCATAGGGATTCCGCCACTGCTCGTCGCGATCTGCATTTTGATGGGTTCGCGCCAGTCCTGATCTTTGGGACTCTGATATTCTTCAACGAATGATGGTTCAGTCCTCTTCATGATTTTGATGGCCACCGCGTCCCCTTCAAACTCTGTCTTGGCCCCCAAAGTAGCCAAAGCGTCAGGGAACCTGTTCTCAGACCTTGGCTTATGAACGATGCTAACATCGTCAAAATCTTTCCTGAGCCTTTGAACGGTTGCCCTATATGGCGCGAGGTTAGTTTCTTTTAGGGCATAGACACCCTCACTTTGCAAGATTATCAGCTTTGAGTCCCCCACAATTCTGAGTCTTTTAATTCCCTTTTCTCTGGCCGCGAGCAGTCCTAGGATAAGTGCCTCATATTCTGCTTCGTTGTTGGAGCATTGGAATGCTAACTTGTATGATAAGTACTGCTTCGCGCCGCTATCGCTTTGAAGTGTGACTCTTGCTCAGAGCTGGCTGCTAATGCTTCGAAATCATCTCCTGGCAATGAGTCGCTTAAAGGCTCACATTCTCCACTAGGAAATTGGGCCAACAGGTCTGCGAGAGCCTGACATTTGATCGCTCGCGGGGCTGTACACTCTATATCGAACTCCGCGAGAGCCAACAGCCACTTCGCGGCCCTTCCATTAAGCACAGGGCGAGAAAGAAGATACCTCATGGGGTCATTTTTGGTCACGAGCTGCACCTTAAATGAAAGAAAGTAGTGCCTGAGCTTTTGTGCTGTGAAAACAAGTGCTAGACAGTGACGTTCGATTGGAGTATAGCGTTCTTCTGCCCCCTGCACCTTGCGACTAATGTAATACACTGGTCTTTCAATTCCTTCAACTTCTTGAGCCAACAATGCCCCAATTGACCTCGCGGTGGAGGTGAGATATAAAATTAACGGCTTCCCTTTCTGTGGCGAAACCATCGTCTGAGGTGAGGCTAGAACATTTTTTACCTGCTCAAAGGCCAGCTGGTGTTTATCTTTCCATTCAAATCTGACTTTTTCCTTTAGCAAATCACCTAATGGTGCAGTGATTTCTGCTAGGGCAAGGATAAATCTTCTTAGGTAGGACACTTTCCCTAAGAACCCTTTAAGGGATCGCTGAGAATGGGGTGGAGGCATGCTTGAGATAGAGCGAATCTTTGATTCATCAGCATCAATGCCACGTCTGTGCACCAAGAACCCCAAAAACTTTCCTGCTGTGACCCCAAAGGCACACTTAAGTGGGTTCATCCTCATGTTAAACCTTCTGCACCTCTTGAACACTCCTTCGAGGTCTCGCAGGTGTTCCGTTTTATATTTTGACTTCGCGACGAGGTCATCAACGTAGACCTCTACCAAGTGATGAATCATATCGTGGAAAATTGCTGTCATAGCCCTTTGATACGTCGCGCCAGCGTTCTTAAGCCCAAATGGCATCACGGTATAGTAGAAATTTCCCAAGGGGGTTCTGAATGCAGTCTTTTCTGCGTCCTCAGGTGCCATTTTGATTTGATTGTATCCACTAAATCCATCCATGAAAGAGAACATTTCATGGCCGGCGGTGGTATCAACCAAGGTGTCGATGTGAGGTAATGGCATTTCATCCTTTGGGCAAGCTTTGTTGAGGTCGCGGAAGTCCTCGCAGACCCTGATTTGACCATTCTTCTTCTTTACTGGTACGATGTTGCACAACCAAGTTGGGTACTGGATAGGTCGAATGAACCCTGCACTTCTGAGCTTCTCTACCTCTTCTTTAATCTTTTCCTCCAAATCTGGGTGGTACTTCCTCTGTGGCTGCTTCACTGGCTTAGAGTTTGGGAATACGTCGAGGTGGTGAGTCACGAGCTCTGGATCCAAACCGGGCATCTCGTCGTAGTGCCAAGCAAATACATCGCTGTACTTGCGAAGCAAAGCGACCAGATTAGCTCGAGCAGTGGGCTCCAGCGACTTACTAACAAACACAGGTCTCGCGGCGCCCACTCCCTCTCTCAAGTTTATCTCCTCGAGCTGTTCCAACTGGGGTTTTGGTTCATCTTGCATGTACTCAGGGGCTGGCTCAGGTTTGTCAACAATCTCGAGCTCTTCGCCATCCCCTTCTACGTCGCGGGGGTCAGAAGCCTTACAAACGCTTGCTGACCCCTTTGACCGTCATAAGTGATACACAGTCTTTCCCCCTTCGCTAGTCTTTGTGATTTTGCGAGGTGTTAACCTGTCAAACACCGTGGGACGTTTCGCGGGGCTTGGTGTTGATGATTCACCTTTGATGTCTTCCCATTTTGGGATTTTTACCCCAACGGGTCTCGTTGTTATGTCGTCACAAGCTTCTTCAATCTCAGAGAAGTACACCGCATCTGAGAGATGAGCTTCACAGGCCTCGAAGGGCCTCTCGGTGGCGGGTACAGTTACCTTCTTTCCAGCCCAAATACCCTTGAGGCACTGGTGATAGCTCGATGGGACCACCGCGTACTTGTGCATCCAAGACCGCCCCAAGATTACATGGTAATTGGTTGGCCCTTCAATTATGTGGAACTTTGTTGGTGAGCGAATAGGTCCAACAGCGAGGTCGAGCACGATGTATCCTAGGGAAGGTTTTTTCTCTCCACCAAAACCAACTATCCCCACCAATGACTTAATAATTCGTGGCTCTGGGATGTCCAGCTTCTTCAACGTCTCGAGGGGCATAATGTTGATTGATGCCCCTCCATCCAGAAATGCCCATTTAAACTCCATACCATTGATGTAAGCAGTGACAAACAAAGGCCTGTTGTGAGAAAATGGGACCTTCTTGTCTGCATCCGAGAATGCTATGGTGTTAGAGTCCTCGCGGATGGTCCTCGCGACGGAGCCTCCTTCCACCACACACGCCTCTTGGCTCTGGTTAGCTATCCCCAAGATGGCCTTGGTCATCTGTACTCGCGAGCTAGGGGAAAAGCCCAACCCATCATAGAAGGTTTTGAATTTATGGCTGCAGGACAAGATCTTATGCCTTTCTTCCTCACTTACTTCCACCGTTGGTTGATCATAGCTCGCGATCTCTTCAATGTGATCATAGAAGGAGGTCATGTACACTTCTTCATCTTCATCCTCCATTTCGTACATAAAATCATAATACCCACCATTGTGGCATTCCGCCATCGTGACCCCTTCCCCGTGCTGGGGGTAGGGTCTGTCGCGGACATCTCTGTTTACGCCAATCCTTAACTCGTTATTGTCTTGCTTCTTCTTGAAAATTTCTTTGAGTGTCCAACAATCACTCGTTGGATGCTGGACTCTCCTGTGAAAGATACAGTATCTGGGATTCACACGGTCATGGGGGGTTGGTTGAACTTCAACTTCTGGTAGCTTTAGACACCCATCCGCGACCCATGCGTTGACAAGATCCACAACTTCTTCTATACTGCAAGGATATGGAGGTGCATCTTTTGCTCGCTCCTTGTAATCCTTGAAGGGTTTGCCGTTCCTTCTCTTAGGGTTGCCATCACCCCTCTGTGGCCTTCGCGAGGCTTGCGCGGAGGCCGCAGCAGCAATCCCTCCACTCTTTTTCCATGCAGGTTTTGGTATCTCTACATCGACAGTACCGCGGATGTTAAACGCTGCTTCCATCAAGGCTGAGAATGTTTGATACTTGCCATTGATCAAGTGTTTCTTGTACTCTTTAATCATGCCAAGGAGGCAGATTTCCACCAATCGTTTTTCGGGGACTGGTTCGTGACACTGGACTGCTTTGTCTTGGAATCGTTTGATGAAATCAACGATATCCTCCGTCAATTTCTGCTTCTCGTTTACCAAGTTTAGTGACGTTATTTTCTCCGTCACTTGGAAGAATTTGGTGTAAAACAAATTCACCATTTCTTCCCAAGTGTTTACAGAGTGTGGTTCGAGATTGACATACCAAGTGTAAGCACGAGCTGTAAGAGACTTAGAAAATTCCCTTAATCGCAGACTGGGGTCTTGTGAATGGATCCCCAAGGTTTCAATGAAACGGTGGACATGCTCTTGGGCACTTCCTTCTTTACCGTCGAATTTGATAAACTTGGGGGGTACATAACCGTCTGGGTATGGCATAGCCATGATTACGGCAGGGTACGGCGGCTGTATTTCAAGACTAGGGAGTGTTGGGAGTGTGGCTCTAGCCTTTTCTTGCTGCAGCAAAGCCTGAACATCAGCCAGAGTGAGAAATGCTTGTGGCTGTGGTTGTTGGACCACACCCCCTGCTGCTGGTGTTCCCGGTGCGAAGACAGGAGGTATCACTGGGTTAGGGTTGTGGCCATTTTGTGGCAGAGCTGGTGGTGCGATGGGTGGATTTATCACTTGTGGGGGTTGACCCACCAGGTTTCCCTCCACATCATTTGGTGGGGGCACTGGTGGGGCCGCTTGTGCTGTCGCAGCCAACACAGCCTGAGTAAGTTGGGTTATAGCCATGAGTAGCTGAGTTTGGCCCTGCTGCATCTGCTGCTGACCATCTCTAATGGCCTGAAGCGTGTCAGCGTTAGCAGCCAGCAGTTGGGTAGTATCTGCTTCCTGAATGTCTTCTATTACTGGAGGTTGGTTCTCCATTGCTCGTTTGCGGAGAGTCTCGATTGCACTCAAAAGATTTTGGGATGAAGAACCCTGTATTGGGGGACCGCTTCGTTGAGTATTCAAACGGCTTCTTGTATCAACCATCAGCTATGAAAGCCTCCCCAGCGGAGTCGCCTTATGTAAGATAGGTTCTTTGTTCAAGTCAAAATAAAATTAACTTTGGAGAGGCAAACAATAGCTAACGACTGAATTGATAACAAGTGATCAAACGAGAATAAGAGAGCGTGAGTAGGGGTGAAAGATTAAGCCAAGTATATAGAAAGAGAAGGCAGCAATGTTCAGTTCATTCCCCTTAAGATCGTTATCATCCTCACAATCACAGTTCTAGGTTAAAATATGAGCTCGCGAGCTCTAGCAAGAACTAATGCTCTTGTTTCCAAAGCTCAGAGTCAATTTCTCTCTCTAGAATTTCCGTGCTTAAGGATGAATCAGAAGATCTCTCCTGGAATTTTGTGAAGGAATGTCCCATATTTATAGGGGTCTGCACCCAATCATGGGGCAGCAGACGTTTTCCCCAATAATATGGTGACACGTGCTCTCTCCGTATACCTGGGCGACGTGGGTGATGTCACTGGCCGTTAGGAAGCTTCCTTTAGGTCATTCCAGTACATCGTTTTCCCTCGCGGCAACCCTTAATCCCTCAAAGCCACCAAACCACTTGTATCTCCCCCGTTCCCGCTGGGTTTGTCCTGGCCGCGAGCCCTTTGGCTCGCGCCAAGACCTCTTTCGAGCTCGTATCGACTTTCCCTTCCCTGCCTCTTGGTCAGGTGCCGCCGCGAGCCCAGTTCGCATGTTCGCGGGAGTGTTCACTCTTTCCCGTCGCGTCAATCTCCTTCGCTGAGGGTCTCGCGAGGGGTGAACCTCCTTCTGGTGCTGTTTCCCTCATTGAGGGCATCCCTTTCTGGGAGTAATAGAAGTTTGGGCATATCATACCGCGATGCCCATGGCTTCGCGGTGTCTGCTCGCTGATGGCTAAGTTCAACTGACGTCTGACGTGTCTCTTCCCTTTTCGTTCCAGCCACGTGGCCATCTATTACGGGTTGGCCAATTGCCACGTCATCAGACGCGCTGACCTTTCCTACAGTAATGATGCAGCTTGCCCTATATACGATCAAGTACTCTCCAAAAGGTCGGTCGATTTTGATGGCACCGTTTGGAAGTCTTTTGCATGTGTTCTTAAAAGCATCAAGTTTGTTGTGACTGCTGTGTTTTTAGGGGGAAAGAATTGATCCTGCCTGCTGAATGGAATGACAGAATTATGAGATAGGCTAGAGTTACTTTCCCAGTTAAATGAGTTTGTTTGTTGTTTTTCTTAGCCCAGATTATACACACCACTACACACGTATGCAAACAATAAGCACAAGAAAGACACGCACGAATTTCCAAGAGAAAATTTCACTACCATAGACAATAGTTACAAAAAACTCTCACCCACTTTGTGTCTCTCTCTTTTTCTTGCTCCATCCCTCACTCATACAATGTGCACACACACATACAAGTGAACCCTAGAACAATATATAAAGAGAAACACAAACCGGGCCATCCCGGCCCAAAGGGCAAACCGGGCCCACTAAGGGGTGGACCCAAAAAACCCAACATTGTCGAACAATAACTTTACGGAAATATACAAAGTCACTGATCTCAGAGGCTTGAGCTTACGTAGCATTGTGACCCGAATTACTTCAAAAATCTCATCTTATAAGGTCATAATCATCCATAGCATTTTGGTAACCGGTTGCATTTTGTCGAAGGACGGTTAGGCTTGTGTCTACAAGTTTTAGTGCTTCAATTCGTTTACATTTTGGTTTAATGGGGGATAAGGGAACGGGTTTTTGAAGTTAAATTTGTTTGTCTTCCCTTCCCTTCGCTTTTCTTTTCCCTCGGCAAATCCATCCCTTATGAGAAATATCCAAACACTACCTTAAGCACGCAAAGAGTCCACATTTGGCCCAGATCTGTTAGGGTTGTTCGGTGGCATTTTTATAATCTTAAAGGGTTCCAACAGATCTGGACCATCCAAAACACGAATGGATGGCCCGGATGAGCCGACGGGCACCATATGACAGTGACACCTGGTGTCTTCTCGGCACTGAAAAACTTCTCCAGACACACGCATGTGCACTAACACAAACAAGGGGTACAGATTATTCGATGTGCGCGTAAACTGGCCTGAACACTCTTAACTGTCACAGTCACCTCAAGCTGGGCCAACTCGTTGGCTAACCAAGCATGGTTTGGGAAGGGGTTTGGTAAATTCCGTGGGCTTGTGAACTGTATCCAACTGTTCCTTTTCACGCTACACAAAACCCTCTAAAATGTACCGGTCATGTTACAAAATGCTTAAATGAAGATTTACTAAGCAAGAGATTCGCATCTCTAAACCTTCCTCTCCTAGAAATTCAGATCCTGACTCAATCTACAAGAAGAAAATGGAAGATGACTCCTGAGCTAGGTCATTTTTCATGGCCAAATTGCAAGCAATACCGTTTGGAAAATGACATCCATGATCAGACTAATGAATATTCCTTGAAATTTTCATTTCTGTAATGGTCTCACCCTACAATCAAAACCATATCCATTGAGATCCAAGCCTATTGGTGGCCTAGTTTCTCATGGCAATAGGTTACCTAGAAATAACATACGAAGCAGCAGCAGAATATGAATCACCATAAACCAATAGAAGAGACTCACCAAAACAAATGGTACCAATAAGACTGAACAACACCAAAAGCCCCATACAAAACATGACATCAATAGGCTTGGATTGATTGTCTTTTGGTTCTGCTGGAGTTTTCCTTTGTGTGGCTATTGGGCTACGCTTTATGCATTTTGCTTCCTTTTCGAAGATTTCAAGTGCTGGTCTGTTTTTGGATGGTCTATCAAGTCTTCATCTGATGTTGTTGATTCATTGCTGATTCTGATGAATACTGGGATGGTTTCTTTTCTTTTGCTGCTGCTATTTGATCTTGGAGTTGCTGTTTGCTTCTTGTTGCTGCTGCTGTTTGCTTCATCTGGTTAAACTCTGGTATTGATTTTGGGGTGTTATCATCATGGGGTTGTGTTTATCTGAAGATTCATTTGGATGAGCTATCGTCATTGCTGGGCTCAGTCTCCTCTCTTTAATCTTGATGCTATTTTGGTGGTATGTTTTCTGGATCCAATAGATGATGCTATTGCGCCGGAGTTGCTACGTCTGTTTGGTTTTGCTCCATCCAATCCTCATTATGTTACCTTTATTGGAGTCTGTTTTGGGGAATCGCCTTGAAGTTTGGTTGTTGCTGTTGATCCTAGTTTGGTCCTGTTTTGCAGCTGTTATCTTTTTTGTTTCCATTTGTGTTGTTGTATCTCTTGTTGGTTTGGTCTTCCTCTGTCTAGGTTGACCCCTTGTTAGCCTTTTGTTATTTCCCTCTCGGGTCCGTGGTGACTTTTGTCTCCCATGGTTCCCTTTAATCTTTGTAATCCGTTTTCAAAGATTAATAAATCTTTTTTGCTGTGCAAAAAAAAGGTATGATGGAGGGAAAATTCTTCACAGATGGGAGCTTATTTTCAGGAGAAAAACTTGGGTGGCTGTTAGGGGTGGAAAGTTTCGACATGACACGAGAATCCGACACTAAAAACTAAATAGGTCGGGTTAAGGTTGAGAGAATTTTGACATGAACACGAGATGACACGAAACAAACACGACACGACGCAAGGTGAGAATTTATGAAAAGACATGATAACATGACACGAACCCGACACGAAATTAGCTAATTAATTTGGGTCGGTTATTTTTTACACGAACTACGAACATGTCACGACACGAGAACAAGAAAAGCTCAACAGTTCGGGTTAGAGATGAGAGAATTCTGACACGAACACGAGATGACACGACACGATGTCCACTCGTAGTGGCAGTACCCAGCGCGCATATCGGCCATCCAAAATTTTTTTGAACGATCCAGATTTGAGAGAGAGTGAGGGAGAAATCTGGGCTGTCCAAAATTCTTGGATGGCAGAGATTTGCGCTCGGATACCACGTGTGCTGCCGAGATTGGTGCTCGGGTACCATATGTGAGGTATCCTATTTGCATCTAAAGTTTTCTCTATTTTCAGAAGACATATTTTGACATTTACAAATTACAACTTACCTGCGCTACTTCAAAAAAAGAAAATCATGTTTTTTTTAAGGGAGAGTTGGTATAGGGTCCACTATAGCAATTTCCTAGAGTCTAAGGTCCACCCAAATATTCTTTAAGACATAAGATCCACTAGAATAACAAAAGACCCAATTACCCCCATCATCAGCAGCTCCGGATCATCAAAGAGGAGAACGTCGTCGACAGGACCTCTTCGGAGGAGATCAAAGAAGCCGTGACAGAGATCGACACGGACGGCGACGACGCAATCGACCTCCACGATCTCCATCCCTGGCCGTCGACCGTCGATCTCCATCCCTGGCCATCGCCATCAACCTCCTCGATCTCCAGTTTCTGGTCGGATGAGGGTTTTTCCGGCACGTTTTCGGGTCGAAATCCTTGTTACTTCAATACAGGCGTGATGGGAAATTGCGGTACCAGCGAAGAATTTGCTGCGGCCTTCGTATCCCTTGCTCATCATCAAGGTAGTAGTAGTAACTCTGCTCTATAAGTTTTTTGAAATGTTATCACCACGGAGTTTGGATTATGGAAATTAAGGTTTATTTTTAACAATAAGCTGTGTTCGACCTAAAAGCCAGCTTGAATAATATTTATTGTCGCTAAAAAAACCTTAGAATTTCTAGTTTAGATTGTAAGGATTACGGTCGTGTTGTAGATCTGCTTGGGCTTTCTGGTGAAGTAGAAAAGGCTTTTGGTATTTTTGCCGAGTGAAAAGTGTTTGCTTGAGTGCATATTACATGTTTGATGAATTGATTGACTAAGCTAACTTATCCATGATCTTGCTTTAGACCTTTTGAACTCTTTTAGTAGTTTTTGGCTTCGTAAAACACTCAACAGTAGTTCAAAGTTTGCAATACTTTGAAACTCGTGGTTCTTACTGATGATGATCAACTGGTTTTCCAATTATATGTCCACCCACCTACTTTCATGATTTTGCTCTGGAATTCATAGTGATTGATTTTGGTATGTTGCCAACTGCTAGTTAATACTTTTTGTGGTTCTTGACTTCTTGAACTGAATATTTCAGTTCTGGAATTCCCTGGCTGTTTATCGCGCGGTTGTCCGACCACTCTTACTCACCTCTGTTGTATTTCCCCAATGATAGCGGTGACAACACCGCGGCCAAGAAGGCGCCGGAATCGTCGCCGTTAACAACAACATTCTCCACTCCATCACCGGCATAGGCCTCGTCTCCGACGTCTTCAACGAGTCCAAACTCGACCAACTCCCCGGCGACTCCGCCATCGGCCACGTCCGTTATTCCACCGCCTCGATCAACTGGTTTTCCAATTATATGTCCACCCACCTACTTTCATGATTTTGCTCTGGAATTCATAGTGATTGATTTTGTCTTGTCCTTTTCTTGGGTGGGACAAGTGTGCACATCCCAAATACAATAACAAATACTCGCCACGTTGTCTGCTTTAAATTGGTTTTTTTTTTTCTTTTCTCCTCCCAATGCTCTTGCTTATGCCTTTTCTTTTGTTTATTTATTTTTTGGACATGCAAGTTCACAGTTAAAAAGCAATCCTCATTAAAGATAGCCACATCTTTTGAGTATAGATAACCATATCTAATGCCAAAAAGTGAATTAGAGGTGTTATGGAAGTATGAGGTTTTATGTTAAAAGCAGAGAGTTTGTGCTGCTACCTTGTAGTGCTTGGGTGGTTGAGGACATGATCCCAAGTAAGTTTTTTAAACAAAAATATGCCTAGATAACCACATCTTATGAGTGCAGATAACCACCTCTTACGAGTCAAGATAACCACATCTGATCCTAAGTGGGTTTTTTTAAAAAATGACACAGTTCAGATAACCACATCTGCGCCGGTCAATTTTCCGGCGAAGTCCAATTTTTCGGCAACTTTTCCGGCGCCGGTAGAATTTCCCGGCGAACTTTCCGGCGAACTTTTCCGGCACCGGCGGAATTCCGGCGAACTTTCCGGCGCCGGTGACTTTTCCGGCGAAGGTATATTATGTATTAAATTTAATGTAAGGGTACATTTGTCTAGTAAAAAAATAGAATGGACCTAAGAGCATTTAAAAAGTGATTTGGTGGATTAGAGGTGTTATGAAAACATTAGGTGGACTAGAGGGCTTATAAAAAGCTATAATGGACCCTATAACAATTCTTTATTTTTTTAATTCACTGACCGGATCGATGAGCAAACACTTAAAATTTCGGGCTATGTTTTTTACATCATTAATTTGTGAACCTAAAGAAAAAGAAGAACAAAAGTGAAGCAGCTGAGTATATTTACCTCCTCTGATAAATTTCTTTAGAAATCTGCTGTCAAAACAATCCTAGAGAATATTCCAAGGGGTTTGCTAAAGTGTACATGAGAAAACAATAAATATTTATCTTCTTTGAGGTCGCACATTTGAATCCCGTGGAGGTTAAACATTCAAAACTTTGGGGCCACTAGAGGTTTTACCCGGTCGATAACCTCAAGATCCCGAAATTAGTTGAGATGAGCGCAAGCTGATCTTGACATCCGGTTAAAAAAAACCTCAAAGATTCATGATGGTATCAACTATGACAGTTTACCAAACCCGGCATGATGTGTGCAGAAGACTCGGGAGGAAATCTGGGGACATCTGACTGTTAATTGGTCTCTCCAACTAGCATGGAACAACTGTGATGCAAAATGAAAATTTAATATTATTTAAAATAGCTTTTGAAGTTTTCCTTATTTCAATTTTAGTATTTTGTTGGAAGGTTACTAATATGGAGTTATTTAGTTTCTTAAATTTAGGTTGATTCAGTTTCCTATCTTATGTTTTCTTGTTTTACAAGAATTAGGGTTGCTAGCTAGTATTTTATTTCCTTTTTAGTTTTAGGGTTGCTGCTAGTATAAATAATTGATGTAAGCCTTAGGGCAAAGGGGTCGTTTATTGATTAATGAAAATTGAGAGTTTTTTTCTAATCGTTTGTTCAAGGAGGGAGTACCTCTAGTTCAGACAAAATTCGTGATTGTCCTTGTTGCGCGTTCAGTTGGTATCAGAGCCTGCGCTTGATTCCGGATCATGGCGCAACAAGGAGTTCTTTATGGTCATTATGTTGTTGCTAAAAATGTGTATGAACGAAGTAAAGCTGCACGAGAAGCACGAATAGAGGCGCGATTCCAACAATTAGAACAACATGTGTCGAACGCGATAGAAGCCCTAGCCGACCAGATTGCTGCCCTAACTGTTGGGGGGAATCCACCTCGCCGTTGTCTTGTTATACCTCGGTTTCCGAAAGAGCAGGAGGTATTGGATGACGTTTCTATTACCAAACCTTTGGCGGGTAACTATTAGCCAAGGGGGAGGACAAGGGAGGCTACCATTGAGTGGCCTTTCACTTCAAATATTATTTCAGATCCAGTAGTGGATTGGAGTAAGCCACCAATTTTTTACGAAGAACAGGTGGAGAAAATTACAGAAAATCAAAAAAAAATTGCAAAAAAGGGTGGTTTCTATGTTGGCGTTGTTGGAAACAGATGTGGAAGAATTAATTAAATTTGATTCTTATGAAAAGCTTGAAGACAGTGAAGTTGACAAGAGTGTTGACAAGAGTACTAACGAATATGTTGATCCATTTTGGAAATTTGTTGAAGACACTAAAAGTCCATTTGTTTTGATCGAGAAGGAAGGTGAATTTGCTTTTTTAATGAAAATTATTCCTTCAGAATTTCAAGGTTCCTTTGTGAAATTTGGGTTCGGAAAAATCAACTTGAAGTACAAGATCAATGCGGACAAGACTCGACGACTTCTACTGTATAAACTCGAGGACGAGTTTCTTCAAGTCGGAGAGAATGATGCAGAATGAAAATTTAATATTATTTAAAATAGCTTTTGAAGTTTTCCTTATTTCAAATTTAGTATTTTGTTGGAAGGTTACTAATATGGAGTTATTTAGTTTCTTAAATTTAGGTTGGTTCAGTTTCCTATTATATGTTTTCTTGTTTTACAGGAATTAGGGTTGCTAGCTAGTATTTTATTTCCTTTTTAGTTTTAGGGTTGCTGCTAGTATAAATAATTGATGTAAGCCTTAGGGCAAGAGGGTTGTTTATTGATTAATGACCCACGTCGTGTGTGGTGATAATCTTTTATTTGTGAGTACCCAAATAATTAGCCCAATAGAGATGCTGGGGTTACCCCTCCATAGTCGCATGGTTCTCATCGATAGCATTTTGTCCTTGGAGTCGGCTCATCTCGCGATTTGCACGTGAATGCATGGCTAGCTGAGCTAGTTATTGAAAATTCCAAAGTGCGGGGCTACTTTATATCATCCAGCCCTTCTTCCTTTCCCCTTTCTGGAAAGCAAAAATAGATATATTTGGCTACGGTTTGTTTGGAAATTGAGAAAATAAAATGAAGATAAAACAATTACAAAGGAAATTTTGAAGAAACTGCTTGATTCTTCTATTTGTTATTTTTTCCACTGTTTTCAATTGAACCAAAAAGAGAATAATATTTTATTTTTCCTTCTTTAATTTCTTCGATCCCTCTCACATGTGCCCTTATCTTCACCTAGTTTTATCTTTTCCACTTTTCTTCAGTCCGATCCGCTTTATATTTCTTTAGAATTTCTCTTAAAAAGCATTTGAAATCAGATTATTATGCATCATTCATTAAAAAATTAATATATTATCATGGCTATGATCATAAATCAACGTACGATTTGTTCTAATAATCTGCACTTCAAAACACAAAACAAATATCGTGTATCAGTCATAAGTAAAAAGATTGCTTCTCCGAAATAAAAATTCCAACTTTGCCCTCACAAAAAGGGTTGTGAACTTGTTTCAATATTTGGTTGATTTTAGCGGCCACCCCATATGTGAAAACCATTTATTATTATGGACAAAGAAACCATGTGTTTGGTTTGGATTTTGAGTTTTGATTTTTGTAATGATTAGAGGAAGAAATATGGATAATAATAAAAAAATAGGTATTAATGATTGGAGAGAGATAGAGAGAAAATAAAAATATTATTTAAAAATAAGGAGTAGTAATTGAATAATAATTAAGAAAACCGGTTCTTGAAAATCAAAACGAACATCTGAACCGTCAAAAAGTGTTCTGAACAGTTCTGTTTGAAATAAAACTTTTCCTTTTAGTAAAAATCAGGGAAAATTTTTATTTAAATTCGAACGATCGACTGCAGAGATGAACTGTCTGGATACGCCCTGAAGGATCAATGTGAAACCAAGACCCTTGACAATAGCCAGCCAATAGAATTACCCATGATTTTTTAGGAAACTTCCGTCTTTCTTATCAGGTTTTGATGGGTAGGGACACTAGAGTAATTAATTGGAGCATTTTTATTACTACCACCCAATGGCCATGTTCAATGTTTCCTAGCTGTATGTAGGCCGCCAGTAGTTCTTTATGGTCCCGTTCAATGAATCTCTTGTCTGCATCTGGTTTTTTGATAATATGACAGCTCAGTCGACGGGATCATCTCATTCCTCACCTCAGGTTCGACTTCTGATCGTACGTCATTGGTGAAAGTATTTTAGGGCTGCCGGAGATTTGTCCAACCGTTATTTTTTTGAGCCCGGTGGTCAATCATTATTAGAGGTGCACGTAAGTAATCAGACAATACAACCAGTTATAGAAGATATATACAGTATTGTTTAGATAATATTCCTGCCGAACCGGGTCCGATAAGAGTTTCTCAGCAAATAGATTTTTAAAAATCAATTGCAAAAACAAAACGAGCAAATTTTCACTTTATATAATCTGATGGTTTTTCAAACCGATAAAGTTGAGTTTTCAGCATTCGAAGCATCTCAGGTGCTATCAACTTTTTTGAGAGTTAGTAAATATTGAGATTTTTACTCTAGCTTCAATTAAGATTCCTACTAGTAGACGGCATGATTGGTCACCGAAAATTCGTGGAACTTCGCATAAAATTCAAAAGTTGAATTTTTGGCATGATGATTTGATTTTCCGAAGGATGACCAGCATAAGACTAAGATTGACAAGAGAGACTACTGTTGGATTTAGATAGGCAATGAATTTTGTAGTCATGAAATCAAGCAACATTTTCCTAATTATTCTCCTTGTCGACAATTTTTGGAGACACCCACCTCACCTCACGCGCTCACCTCACTCGTAAGCATGGAAAAGACTGCAAGGGATTACCTAATTGAGGTGCACAATAGGAAATAGCAGGCCCGTAACACCGTAAAATTTAAAATTTTAAAAATTAAAAAAAAGTAATAATAATAATAAAATAAAAAATAAAAAATCATGGTTAGTTTTCTTTCATTAATTTTGTTTTCCATTTCTCTTTAAGGTGCAAGAGCTGCACATGATCCTGGTAATGGCATTCCCTCATTTCGTATACTTCCAAAACCAGAACGAAGGTAGAATGCTATGTTTTTGTTCATTGATTGACCTACATTTTAATGCCATTGTACAAAGACTCTTTGCGAACGAGTACTTCCTATAAGTAAGCGCTCGTTTGGATGCCGGATTGGATAGTCGGATTGGAAATCTTGGACTATTTCCCGGCTTACGCATATGTCTTGGTTTGAGACTTCATTTGTAACCCGGACTATTTAATTCTCCTCCCATTTAATCTGGGCTAGGGCGGATTTATTCATATTTAATTCATATCAATCCACCACAAACTCTCTTATTTATCTTTATCCGCACATTTCAACTACGAAACAAACGGCGTATTATTTTATCCTTCTTATTAGCAAAATCTTCCAAACCAAGTATTATTTAATCCTTATCCATAAATCTCATATCAATATGGGTTTACCCTCCTTAAATTATACCCTTTACTATTTTATCTTTTCTCATTATTTTATCCACTCAAAACTAATCTCGCATCTAATCAAGCCGTAATGGGGTACGTTGTGTCGTTGTTGCAATAGTTAATCGATTCGTCTTGTTGAGGCTTATCCTCCCAAGGTTATATGATCAACTCTCTTCGGAAGAGATTTGTCAAGCTATCTTATTTCACCAGAGCCGGTTCAAAAAGTTTTGGGGGCCAGAAGCGAACTCATTAAACGAGAAGTTTTGCATACAAAAGTCGGTTAATAGAGTCTTTATAAAAACGATTACAAAACGTAAATGTATAGTTATCCAAAAATAAACATTCATTACAATACTTTAAAATCCACCATTTATGCATAAAAGGCGTAGACAACAAACATTATCTGGAACTACATATACGGGTCCTAAAAAATTGGAAGCCTCCATTTTTTTTTTTTTTTGTGGGCCTAAAGTCTAGGCTTTTTAGGCTTTGCTCTTAAGCCAACTCTGTATTTCATGCAAATGCGTGCAAACTGAAAATGGTTGTGAAAAGAAGTGAGAGATAAGTTCGTGTCATCACTGCTCCTTAATTTTGTTTAAAAAAAAAAAAACCTTAAAAATTGTTTTAAATTCCACTTACGAAAAGATACACCGACAACAACGACGTGCAATCAATGCATGCAACTAGTCATGCAAGTGGGTCCTCCTCCATCCTTCAAAAAGTAGGGGTCCTCCTCCGTCCTTCAAAACCTAAAAACAAGTTACGAATTCAGTTGAGGACTTTAGTCAATTACAGCAAAGTGATACAGACACATCTTAAAAGTAGGGGTCCTCCTCCGTCCTTCAGAAGTAAAACACAAGTTACGTAAATAATTCAGCTGAGGATTAGTCAAATGCAGCAAAAGTGATACGTACACATCTTCTCTACCACACTCTGCTACACTTTCTTTCACGTGTCGGGTGGGTCTCTCCACATGTAAGAGGGAGTATGGTAGAGTGTGATAGAGTGAGTGTATATGTATCATTGTTCCAAATACAGATGATCTTGCCCACTCACCAACCATCATTATTCAATTATGAGACATGAGAAATACTCCAATACTCTAAGTTAGAATATCAAGGGGTGTTCCACTTAATCTTTAAAAAAAAATTAATACAGGTCATTCTTTCACAATACATAACATAAAAACTGTGAAAAGCCAATTTGTTCAAAAAAACTCCCTTAGTGTAACACCTGCTAAAGTGAGTTTACTTAATTTTTCAGGGGCTTTATGACACGATATTTTTAGCTACTTTTTCTTGTAATTTTTATTAGATTCAGGTCAAATTGTACACATTATTTTTTGTCTCGACGAGAAGAAGGCGCCAGAAAAAACCAAAAAGATAAAAAAAAAAAAAAAAAAAAAGGTCAAAATTTTGGTTCTCTTTTTGTAGTCTTTTGAGCTTCGGTTTATAATTAGTCTCCTGTTGGTGAATGATGGAATTGATCCCCTAAAAATTACAATATTCAAATATACTAATGGAATTGATCCCCTAAAAAGTATAATATTCACATATACTAATTCAAATACTCTAGTTAGTGGAAAGAAAGTACTCCATCTGTCCCAATTTGCTTGTTCCTTTTGGGGAAATGAGTTTTTAAGGAGTATGAAAATCTTGTATTGTCTTTTATATTTTGCCCTTAAATCCAGTGAATATTATTGTGGCCAATTTTGTGAGGCTAATTTTTTATTTGAAACTCAAAACATATGTAATATGGATCTTGTTTGATAGATATCAATTTGTTTTATTATAAGAAGTTTTTAAAATCATACAAACCGTTGTAAAATAAAAGATAATGAAGCACTCTATGACATTTGCTTCAGGACATTGAAGCTCAGCAATCCAAACTGTGAGTACTGTTCACCTATAGGAATAAGAAGAAATCGTAGGATCTATGCTGGTTTTTATCGACATGCTTTGGCCCAAGAGTATTGATATAAAATAGAAAATTTTCGGGAGTTTTGTACATTATGATGGAACTCCCGAATTTTTTTAATAAATCCCATGAAGTTAAGATGGAGCAGATGTTGGTACTTTGTATCGCTAGATTTTGTCAAAAGTTTCATCTTCTTGTTCCCCGGAAGAATTTTTTTTTATAATTTGGACTATTGATTGCTGAGATTGACGACCCGAATGAAAATGCATAGGCTTCTATGCACTCCAACTTCAGAGAATCTGTATCCTTTTGAAATCAATTTTTTCGGTGACTAAAAATGATGACAAATGTTTGTTGCTTTAACAATTGCAACTCCAATTTTCAGAATATAGTTCTAACATGCATTTTCCTTCTAATATAAATTACTTAACTCATTATTAATCTTTTCTCTACTAAATTTGTTGTTCTCTTTTTTTTTTTTCTTTTCTTTCTTGTTTTTTGTTTTGATTTTAGATAATTTCCAATGACAAGTTCAAGAGTGTGCTGGCTCAACAATTATGAAGGCCTTGTTACACATTAACAAGTCCATGATTGGTACACTCCTGCTAGGCTGTAGAACCTGTGGATTGAGGTACTGCTATGCAGTGTCCAAGTCTTGCTCAAAGGATTGATGATGCATTTTGAATCTATGGATTGAGGTACTGCTATTTGTGGGAAGTCAAAGTCTTGAAAGATCACTGCTTGAAAATATTTTGTTGAGTGTATTTGTATGCAATTAGCAATCTTTCTTAATTAAACTTAGGTTATAGATTGTGCAGTTGTGTTAATAACTGATAAGACTCATTCTATGGATATCCCAATTAAGTTGTGAACTTCTTTATTCTGTAAGCAGCTTGTAATTTTTTTATTGAAATTATGTTTGTTTTTTGGGTAATTGATGTATATTGGTGCAAATAAATAGTACAGATTAATTGAAATAGTATATATGGCTGCAATATTTCTTTTTTTTTTTTTTTTGGAGAAATAGAAAGAAATTGCATTAAATCAAACCCAGTACACAACAAAATCAAAACAAAACAAACTCTAAAACTAAGCAAAAAAGAAAAAAACAGAAACGAAAAAACAAAAAAGACTGAAAAATAAACCGCCGGAGCTTGTCGTCGCCGCTGTCACGTCGGAGCCGCCGCCGCCGTCGGTGTCGGAACCCAGATCTAGAAACCCCGGATCTGGCTCCCCCTGTTCCAAAAATCAAGATTCCGGCCACTCATACCGACCGGAGAGCAGATCCGGCCATGCATGGGGAGTTACCGGTAAATCAAGGAGAGGAAGTGATAAAGGAGAAGAGAGGAGAGGGGCTGAGAGGCTGGAGGAAGGGGGAAGGGGATGGAGGGGCTGGGGGCTGGGGGGCGGAAGGAGAAGCTTCTCCTGCACTCTTTGCTCTCTCACATTTTCTCTCTCTAAAACTCTGCTCTCTCGCAATATTTCTTTTTATATTGTGTTCAAGAAAAGATGTCAGTTTTTTCAAATAAGTGAGATCTTAAATAAGAAAAGATCACGCTTATTTATTTTCCATCTCAGTTTTAATCATAAAAGATCACACTTTTTAGATGTGATCATATGTTACATTCAACCACGCTTTTAGAAGAAAAGCGAGATTGAAAACCCAAAAAAAAAATCACGCAGAATTAGTTTTAATCTCGGTTTTTATAAGAAACAATCACGCTTTTTGAGTGTGATTGTTGTTATCTTTCCATCACGCTTATAAAGCGTGATAGAAAACAATGACTTACCATGTCACCCAGATCCATCACGCTTTTGTGAGCGACATAGAAAGTGAAACATCACGCTTAAAAAGCATGATGTTTATGGTTTTTTGTAGTAGTGAAGCCAATTGAGATAGAAAAAATATTTTTAAGCGTAAAACAGAAAATTACCTTGTTTTGATGAATGCTTTTAAAAATGAGACAAATATTCTGAAATATTCCAAAATAAAAAAAGACCAGCAATTTGAGACAAAGGAACATCTCAAGAAAAGTAATTAACGATGCACAACCAGGAGCCTATCCTAATCCTTTTGAAATGTCAGTCAACCAGAAAGAAATTCAAATCGAATCTCTGAAAGAAATATCGTAAATATGGTGTAGCCCAAAAGTACGGATTAATTTCAATAAAACTTTGGTACACCATTTGGTGTACACCAAATACACACAGCAATTGTGTGGAGTTCGTCTCGGACTTTTACACAAATGATCGAAATCACTCCGTTTCTTTAAAATGCTTTTTTAAGGATTCCTGTAATAAAATTAACTCGATCAGACATTGGTAGAAGCTTTGATCAGTTCTTTGTTCAATTTTCTGAATGGAAATTGAGCAATGAATCGATCAAGCTCTTACCGATATCCAATTGAGTTGGGTTTTTACAAGTACCCTTAAAAACATATTTTGAATAAGTTGAGTGTATCCAATCAGTTGTGTTAAATCTCGAAATAACTCTCACACAACGCAGTGTGCATTAGTGTGCACAAAATGGTGTGCATTTGGATTAATCTCCCTCCAAATTTACCTCTCTTGTTTTGTAGTAGTTGGAGAATTTTGTGTCATTTTCAACGTCACTCTCCATGTTTGTGGTACCGAGCTATAGGACTATTCCTCCACAGTGAGATAAGCAAGATATGTCCAGTATAGTCTTTCCCAATATATAGTCCATATTATGGGACTCTGTCCTCCAATCCCAAAGCTCTCTCTCATTCCTCTCTGATTCAAATTCCTCTCTGATTCAATATGATATTCCCTCGAAGTTTTAGTTTAGTGATTGGAATATTCATTTGCTTCACAACTTTTGCCTATGGAGCCACTCTTCTTCCCCCTGATGAAGGTATTCAAACAGAGCAATCAATTACCAAGAACAGAGATTACAAATTAAAGATCCCTTTTTTTTTCTTTTCTTGTCTTGATTATGTTGTTGTAAATTGATTCCTGCAATTATCAACAAACAAGAAAAAAAATTGGGTTTTTTTTTTTTTTTTTTGCAGTGGAAGCATTAAAAGAAATCGGGAAGACATTGGGAAAGAATGATTGGAATTTCAGTATGGATGTTGATCCATGCAGTTGGAACAAAACAAAGCTCTCAAATGGTTATGAGAATAACGTCACCTGTGATTGCTCCAATAACACTGTCTGCCACATTACTCGCATGTCTCTCTCTCTTTCTCTCTCTCTCTTGCATAGACATATGAGACTCTATTTTTTTTATTGGAGATCGGTAAATACTTGACCGAATCGTATTGTTTGTTTGTCTATTTCTCTTGAGACAAATACGACTCGTTCAAATGGATACCGATGTCTGGTGAACTTGATTTTATCGGGAAAAAAACATTAAGATTTGGAAAATGAATAGTTTGGACTCGGTCAAAATTTTATTTTATTTTTTGTATTTGCTAATTTTGCGTCGATTTTTTGTGGATTATTAATTCGTCTCGACGAGAGGACGAGAGGAATCTAAAGAGTAAATTATATCCTACAAATATTTAAAAAAAATTCCCAAAGACAAAAATAATTCAAATTTTGTTTATTATTGGATTATTTTTGTCTTTATTCACAAAACTTTTAGATTAGTTAAAAATATTTTATTCTTTAGATTACTCTCGTCAAGACGAACCAATAATTCACAAAAAAATCAACGCAAAACTAACAAATGCAATTTTTTTTGAATAAAAAAAATCATATGATTTATTTTTGCCAAAGCACCCAGTCCCGTTTTATTATCACATGAGAGATCCTCTGATGACAGAATCTTGATTCTGTAGTCTCCTCCACATAATTGTTCATTCAATTATGTAGTTTGTGGAGAAGAGCGTCCAGGACTAATGTTAATTTGATTGGACATAGCAGATGTGCTGGGAAAAAAAATAATTTAGCCAATTTGGTTGGTAACTCCAACTACACATTTGTTCCAAAAAAAAAAAAAATGTGATTTGCAATTTGCTCATGAAACAAAAAAGCTTTGATGAAACTGATTTTTAGCGTGAGTAATGTTCACGTCAAGTTTTATAAAAAGACCGATTTCAATCATCGTTGGAGATAAGGTAAACCCACAAAAACTCAAAACGAGAAGAAACTTAATGAGTTCTACAAATGAATTCAAGCTTTATCTTGATTACGAAAACGAATCAAATTCAGATGAGTTCTAATTTATTTGAATTCTATTCTAATTTTTTGAAAAAAACAACAAAACATATTTTAAAAACTTAGAGAGAATAAAAATGAGCAAATTTCAACCACTAGGCAATGATACTCACACTCTAATCATTATGAAATACAGAGCACTGAAATCACAGGATCTTCCTGGAATGCTCCCGTCAGAATTGGTGAGACTCCCTTACCTCCAAGATATGTAAGTAACCCTAACTCATAATCGAGTTCTGGCCTAAATTAG
Source organism: Vaccinium darrowii (assembly GCA_020921065.1). NCBI lineage: Eukaryota > Viridiplantae > Streptophyta > Magnoliopsida > Ericales > Ericaceae > Vaccinium > Vaccinium darrowii. The sequence goes on from CM037151.1 coordinate 43,848,720, forward strand.
TTTGTAAAAAACAATGCTACGGGTATTGAAGGCAAGTGTACCGAAATTGTACTAATCGGCTTGCGGGGCCCACTTTTGGGTCCCGCACGAATGATCCGAACTGTTCCATAATTTTAAAATAATTTTCCGAGTATCTTTGCAAAAAATCAGCTCAATTGGATATGCGCAAGTACTTCATCCAAACTTAAAGTTTTCCTAAGTTTTTTTAATGAAAAATTTAAAATTTGGATGAAGCACCTACACATATCCAATTGAGCTAATTTTTTGCAGGAACACTCGGAAAATTATTTTAAAATTATGAAACGGTTCGGATCAATCGTGCGAGACAAAAAAGTGGGCCCTGCAAGCCGATTAGTACGATTTCTGTACACTTGCCTTCGGTACCTATATGTTTATCAAAAAACAATTGGCATTATTCTCTTTTAGTTATCTCTTACTCCCTCCGTTCCAAAATAAGTGTCCACTACGAAAAATCATGCCATTTTTAAAATAAAAAAAATAAAGTACTTCCGTATATCGTTTTCTAAACTTTTCATACCGAATTAAAGTACTCAATGAGAATCTTCATTAATTTTGGCCAAGGTGGTCCTAATTCTTTGCCCTTATTTTTCCTCTATTTTAAGTTTTTATATAACCCATGCGAATCTTTTATTTGGCAAGCATTTGCTCAACTGCATCAATTGAAACCATTTTAATTGTCAAATTCACACTCTTATTCCCACAGTGATCTCACTCGCAACTACCTCAACGGTACAATCCCTCCAGAATGGGGTTCCATGAAACTCGTCAACATGTATGTATCACCAGTTTTGTATGTCTGTGTATTTGAATGTATATATGACATATTTGTATCTGCACATTTATGTATGGCATCTTGAGGATTTTCTTGTTTCGTAGTTCCTTATAACCAACTATGTCAATGCAGTTCTCTGCTGGGAAACAGATTAACGGGTCCAATCCCGAGAGAGTTTGGAAACATGAGCACGCTTGCAACTCTGTAAAAAAATCTTTATACGCATTTCAATTCATAATTATGCATGTGGAAATTTTGAATGATTTTGTTGCTTAGATTATGAATTTTTGATATTTCTAGAACCGTGGAGTTCAATCAGTTGTCAGGACCCATTCCTACAGAGCTTGGGAGTCTTCCTCTCTTAGAGAAACTGTAAGACCCATATATATGTTGGCTTTGGTTCAATTTATTCACATGTTGTATACACTTCATTAGGTTAATATCTTCAATAGTCTGTATCTGAGCAAGAACATCTTGTCGGGACTCGAAGAACATTAATCTTATGTGTTTGAGAAGTCTACTAAGGCACCGAGCGTGTGCACAACAATCCTTACAATGAGTCATTGCATGATTGGTAGTTTCGGGGATAACCTTTTTGCAATCATAAATCTAGCATTGCCACATTCAACTGTTGTGTAAGCTATTGTACGCAGATGTTGTGTTAGTAGACTTGCTCACATTGTATTTTAATAGTGGGGTGGGATGACCCAACGGGTGGCCCCAGTGGTTAAGGGAAACTTTATACCCATCAGGGATGTCCTATTCATGATATCCCAAAGATGAAAAACTATTGATATTTATGGCCATATCATATCAGGCGTGATTATGTGTCCAAGCATCAGGCCTTTTAAAGGTTAAATCTTTAGATATTGTGCTATGTGTCCACAAGATTAGTATGGATGGAAACAATCTTCCATAGTTACTCGCTCTCTCCATTGTTGTTTGTACTTTGTCAATTTTTTATAATCGTATCTTCAATCAGATCAACAACTAATGTACTTTCACATTTATGAACTTTTTCTCGCCATAATACATTAACATGCTGAAAATGGACAAACAATATGGGACGAATGGAATAGTTGCGGATATAGTGGATGATACTCTTAGTCTCCCTAATTATATGTTGTGCGTTATTCATAGATGTTCTTAAAATCAAATGGGATAAAGAAAATAACACGAATTTCATATTTCAAAAACCATCATCAAAATTAGAGAATCAAGTATCAAAATCTGATATTGTGTTTAATGCACATCCCACACTGGTACCAAAGTTTGTCCAAAATTGGCTATTAGAGTAAATGTACATTGGCGCTAGATGTTTAAGAACAATGATTCACTGGTTGGCTGCATTTATTGTTGAAGGCATTTGACTTCAAACTATTTTACCGGGGAGCTTCCGGAAACACTTGCAAATCTGACCACTATGAAGGACTTGTAAGTTTATTTTTTCTTTCTATTCACAATTTGGATTTCTTTCTTACAAAAGGTACGACCTTCTCATTTCCTTTGAATAACTCCTATCAATTAATTCCTCTATATAATGCAGTTGGATCGGTGACAACCACTTTACAGGACAGATACCAAATTTCATCCAAAATTGGGTAAATCTCGAAAAATTGTGAGTGCTCGACCTTTTGATTTATTCGATGGTTGTTTAGTTTTAGTTTTAGTTATTTTTATTTATATTCAATCCTGGCAGAGTGATTCAGGCTAGTGGTTTGGATGGACCAATTCCTTTAGGCATTTCTCTTTTGACAAAGTTATATGACTTGTAAGTGGAAGTAAAACCTTCTAATCCCTTGGCTTTCATGGATGTCACAATATTGTATGGTTAATCCTGTATTTTCTTAATTATATGCAGGAGAATCAGTGACTTAAATGGTTCCCAAGCTACTTTTCTCCGCCTTGATAATTTGACAAGCCTGAAGACACTGTAAGTTGACTCCTTCTCCGGAACCTTCTTTCAAGGATATGCTAGTTTGTTGCTGACTTTACGTGGTATGTGTTAAATTGTGTCGCAGGATTTTGCGGAGTTGTAATATTAATGGATCATTACCTGAATTCCTTGGAAGCGGAAGAATGACGAATTTGGATCTCTTGTTAGTAAATATATGCCTTTTCCACATTTTAATTTTCATATAACTGGTAACTTCTCCTTAAAGGTCTTTAGCTCCTTAGTGTTTCTTTAAAGGCCCATTTCCCCGTAGTGTTGCGGAGAATTGGTTGGATCTTCAAATCTATCAGAAGTTCATGATGGTTCATCCCACTGCACTTGTGGACAATACAAATATAAGCTACCAAGTGAAACAATGGAGGCAACTATGGTAGAAGATGACTATAGGAAATTCCCAGTTGGAGCTTGGAAGAGTTTGAAACATATGCCAATTTTATGAGAATTGAAGTCATTTTGATTCCTAACTTTCAATTATTTCTTTTGCAGAGACTTGAGCTTTAACAAACTGAGTGGGGAGATTCCAAGCAATTTTGTTAGCCTGTCATCGGTGCAGAGGATGTATGGATACCAATATCTTATACTGTTTCTGGTATTCTTTGTTTTACTGGCCAATTGGTACCAATTGAAAATAAAAACTTAATTTATCCTAGTAACAAATTGAAGTAGGATTCGGGTTTGCAATGCCAAATTTGGAGCAAAATTCAGCGAGATAGTATGTCAAAGTGCATGTATCAGTGTTCCATTTGGATTTCTTGAATTGTTAACACAAATAATCATAGGATCCATGATTTGTTTAACATCTCTTCTTTTTGGGTACATTGAAAATCACAATGATTTGTCTATTATCACAACACGTGTGCTCTTGTACGCAGAAAAGCACATAGCCAGATAAGATCAATTATAGTGCTTTTTCGTTGTTGTAGTTATCTAACCGGGAACTTGCTAAGTGGAGCTGTGCCTGGGTGGATGCTGGACGGTCGAAAAAATATGTAAGTTTTCCTAAACAACTTTTAACAAGTCTTAAGTTGTGCAATATTCAATTGATCATCCTGCTGTCAGACAATGAATTATGAGTTTCCTTTTGCTATTGGACTGTGAAGGGCATTCATTTTGGTCCATACACTATTTAGTGTCTGATATGTTGTTCATTTTATCATAGAATTCATTCCTAGACCCTAAAGCATTCCTAGATTCTGATTAATCTTTAGTTCTCTGTAGAGTATCTTGAAGAGATTTTGTGGACAACCGTTCTCATTTGCATAATTACCTATAGCAGAAACTGAAATAGGCATCAAATTATCACAATGTTTGAAGGCATTGATAGATATACAGTAATGTAACCTTTTATTGTATTAGGGTGGTGCATATAGCAATTAAGATTTCAGTTGATTAATGACGTGGCTGGGTTAACAATATTCAGGCTCCGTTTGTTTGGACGTAAAATATTTTCTGGTAAAATATTTTACCTATTTTCCGGTGTTTGGTTGCAAAAAAATGCAGTAAAATATTTTTCAAAGTAAAACATTTTACCCCGATGGGATGAAAATGTTTTCCCCTCATTTTCTCGGTAAGTCATTTTTGCAACTCCTCGCCCCCACCCGCCCGACATTTCCACGTCCCTTCTTTCCCAAATACTCGGAACACAAAAGCTAAAGAGAGAGAGAGAGAGAGAACCATCTCTGCAGCACCGTTCGCTGTCCACAGATCGCGGCGATTCCCGGCGGCAACTCGCTCCAATTGCTTCAGCATCACTATCTTTTGTTCAATCGGTGCAAATTCCACCCCTTCACATTCCTCAACCTGTAAATCTTCTCCAATTGCCTACACGCCAGTTTCCTCATATTGCTCTTAGCAAGAGATTTTTCGCTAAAAAAAGCTTCCATTCTAAAGTAACGGTCGAATTCAGGTACACCAATCTCAGTTTTTTATTCCTCTTGCGTAATCTGATGTGAAATCGAAGATGTTTCAAACTTCTTCTACCATTCCCGCCTTCACCATCCGATTGACTCGCTCGGATACGAACGAGTACGTCGAGGACGGGAATCGAGACGTCCATCCAGAGGAAAGAGCATTCGTAGTTTTCGCTTTTGATTAAGGCTTCGATGTAAGAATTGGATCTCTGCAGCACCGTTCGTTTAGCAGATCTCAATTTGGAGATGAATATCCTGTTCTTCCGATTGGGGCCGTGTAATGTTAAAAGTCATGCAAATTTCAATATCGGAGTTTTGAATATGGATTTGGTTAATCTATTTGTTGGGTTTTTTAAGTTTCAATTTGGAGCGATTTGTGCATAAAATTGGAGTAATAAACATACACATCTTTGTGTAACTGTTGAGGTGAAAGTGAAGCAAACATTTGTTTCTGGAAAATGTTTCTCATGTGCAACCAAACACCCAAAAACAAATTGGGAAAAAAATATTTTCTGCAAAACCATTTTACGAGGAAATCATTTTACGTTGGAAATTGTTTTACATCGAACCAAACGGAGCCTCAACTTCACTCCACAAATTGAATGGGAAGTCAACACTGTTATGTTTTGTATTTTTTTACACTGAAGGCCGACATTATTACTGAGGTAATAGTCAAAGTAATATTACTTGATTTGAAAGCGAGTGCGATTTTGTTCACCCTCCTTAAAAGAGGATGAACATTACCCTCTCTCTTATAGGTGGAAATGGTGTAGGTCCCACCGCTGCAATGTTCAACCAATAAGAGGGAGGGTAATGTTCACCTTCTTTTAAAGAGGGTGAACAAAATTAAATTATTTGAAAACTGAGCTATGACTTTTGTTCCAATTATGTTATCTGCTTAAATGCATGAATGTATTCCTTTCTTTTGTGACATTCAAATAATGGGTAAATCACGCTTGAGTTCTTCATGCAGTGATCTTTCATATAACAACTTTTCGGAATCCCAAGAGTGCCAACAGGGGAATACGTAAGATCAAACGACTCGGTCAATGTAATGCAATAAAAAATTTCTGTGAGGTCTTCATTTTTTCCCTTTCACTACAGGAACTTGTTTAGAAGCTCTTCAAAGGGTAATACATCGTAAGTTCCTGAACCTTTCTGAGAAACTTGATCATGGTATTTATGTTCCTTGCATAATATGTTCAATTGTAGCTACAAATTTTTGTGGCATAAGTCTTGTCGCTACAGTTTATTTCTTATTATTTGCGTAGAATAATAAGTTATAATGCTGAATAATTCAAGATCTCACATTGTTTTTCCAGTGGAATCGTCTCCTGCTTGCGAAGCCATCAATGCGAACAAAGTAAGTTAAGAATATTATTGTTTTGTACAATGCTATTTTGATGTGATAGCTATGGGTAATTCATTTTGTCAATAGAACTCTGAAGAAAGCCATAACTCACATTGGCATAGACATGAAACTTGCACCCAACTTGACATGAATACAGGGACACGACAAATCCAAAATATAGTAGTGTCTGACACTCATGAGTTAGGTCGTAAAAGGGGACTACGATTTTCTTTTCCAACTTATGTAGTTACGTATGATGTATCTGAAATTCGAACCTTGATTCTAACTTGTAAAGCGTGCAACCAAACTTAAAGATTGTAAAAGCTAAAGTTCTAGAAATATCTAAACACAATTATACTACATTTTCACACAGCTAGGAATCTTTCTATGTGACGCCCCAATGTAGTATTGGGGCACAGGTGCCCCACTAAATTTGGACCATTGGATCTAAAATAAACGAATCTCAGCCATTGGATTCCAAAAAGTAAGTGGTTTTGCCAAAAAAACGAGGTGATTTTGCAATTTTCCCGCCAAAAAACTCACACTTTACTTACCATGAAAACTGGAACTATATACCACCAAATAAGCTAAATATTACCAGAAAATAAGGCAACACTTACCACGAAATAAGGGAATACTTACCACAAAATAAGGCGACTTGTCAATCCGGTAGAAAGTCACCATTTTGAATGGGAAAATTCTTACTTTTCGGGGTGTTATAACACCACACCACTTTTTACTTAATACACTACGAATTTTGTCCTTTAGCTAAGCTTTTTTGTGGTGGGCAACATTAAAAAATGAGGTAAAAAAGCGTTTAGCTAAATTTTTTAATTTGTGTAGGTATATTTTTTAGAAATTTTTTTTGAAATAAAAATATTAATTGTATAATAATAATAATAATAATAATAATAATAATAATAATAATAATAATAATAATATCTAAATTACATTAAAATAATTTTAAATAATTTACCTTTAAATAATTATTAAATATATGATGACCATGTGAAAAAGATATTCATTTATTATTTTTGATAATTTGCAAAAATAATTTTTATTTAAACACACGCTACAATAATTGTAATAAAAATGTTGAATGAGAAATGATAAATCAATAAGTAATAAATATTAAATAATTTAGTAGGACCTTCCACTGAATTAAGATAAAATATTTAATACAATTAGATTATTCAATCAGATTTAAATGCAAAACAAGAAATTAAATTTATTTTTGCAATTGATTAACGTGATATTGTAACGATTAATAGTTGCAATTGACATTCGGTGTTGACGATTAATCACAATTATCGGTTGTAGTCAGAGTCATTCGACTAAGAGTTTAAATGATTGATCAAACAATTTTAAAATTGATCAACAGTAGTGTTGGTTGAGTTGGTTGAGAGTGATCAATGAGTGATTGATACAATTGGTTAATGTAGTAGTTAATAAAATTGGCTAAAATGAATTGGTTAGTTTAGGTTTTTATTATCAATATTATTACTTAATGTAGTACTTCATAGTAGTGTTGGTTGACGGGGATCAATGAGTGATTGATACAATTGACTAATGTAATAGTAACTACTAACTATTTGATCCATAATCCCTCATTCAATAAATTATTTAGTTTCATTAATTATTAAAGATAAATATGTTTCAAGTGTAAGATAATACAAATTAAGTACAACTAAGAGACATTAAATATATTGGTAGTTATGTTCCCAACTACCCTTATTATAGTGCATTTATGCTACATAAATGTACACCTACCCGTCATTAATGCCATACTTACCATAGAATAAGGCTATCAATACCACGCCATCTAATCTTTTTTACCATCATAACAAGTCATATGTTGTGTGAACGTACTACGGTTTCTACTAGTACTTACCTTTTGGAAAGGAAAGAGTTACTATGTATTCAGACATTTTATAAAAGTGCAACAAGTCTGAATTCTTGCTTACCTATGGTGTTAGTCGGTTGGATGAATTAACGGAAGAAGATGCGTATAAAATGAAATTTGATTTGCCGGAGGATGGAGAAAGATTTTATAATGCATATGCCAAAGTGAAAGGCTTTAGTGTCCGAAAGGATAATATTCACACGAACAATGAGGGGAAAGTAACGTCAAGGAAGTGGGTTAAGCCGGATTAATATCTCTGTCCTCATTCAAAAAAAAATTACCTGCGTTTGTTAGCTTTGCGTCGACTTTTTTTTAGATTGTTGGTTCATCTTAGATGAGATGAATCAAAAAAATTAAGAACTATGATTAAAATCTTATAAAATTTCACTAAAAATAAAATAATCCAAAACAGACAGACTTTTTGAGTAACTTTTATCTTTATTTATAAAAATGTTATTTTGATTAATAATCCGACTAAATTATTTGGCCAAAACACCCCATAAATGGAGCCTCCATTAGTAGACGATGGAATTGATCTTCCAAGATTAGTCGAAGTGCGCGAAAACTGGCCCAGACACTTAGTTATTAAAAGAAAAATGTTGAGCATAGACATGCTTTGGAAAGAAACAAAACAAAACCAACGATGATGTAAAAATTTATTTCTTTTTTTGAATCGAACATTTTAAGGGGTATCATTATTATTGTTCAAACAAATGGATTTTCATAATGACCCTGTAGTATCTGGCAGTAAAATAGAAATAGTGGCCAAAGTTTTTCCCCAATGTTCTGTCTTTGTCCAAAAGAACATGGGCTAACGCGTGTCTACGTGGAAAAAATGATTTTGGTAACACTGGCAGGGAGATTACCAGCTTCAACAAGTAGCAAGAGAGAGAGGGTGGGAATGAGGAAGGGCTGAGATTAAATTGGGAGATCCAATGGTCCAAAACAATTGGGGGAATCGGTGCCCCAATACCACTTTGGGGCACCACAGCCGGATCCCACAGCTAGGCTCTTGTTATATCATTTTTTGGACATTTAGTTCTTGAAATGCCCAGAAAATGTCCACGCAAATTGTCGTGGAGGTCTCAACAATCTCTCTCTCTCTCTCTCTCTCTCTCTCTCTCTCTCTCTATATATATATATATATATATATATATATATATAGTTAGAAAAACCTTTGCTGTTTAACAGGGGCACTGCCTCTATTTAGGGGTGCTTTGGGTAAAAAACCAAAAACCAAAAACCAAAAAACCACTTTTGTCCTTATTCAATTTTTTTTTGCATTCGTTTGTTTTGCATTAAGATTTTGTGGTTTCTGGATGGATTCCTCTCGACGAGACGAATCTAACAAGTATAAAATTATGGTCAAAACTCAAATTTTTTTGAATAAAGCCAAAATAGGTGGATTATTGGCCAATAATCCACCTATTTTGGCTTTATTCAAAAAAATTTAAATTTTTTGAATAATTTTATACTTGTTAGATTCGTCTCGTCGAGAGGAACCCAGAAACCACAAAATCTTGATGTAAAACAAACGAATGCAAAAAAAATTTGAATAAAGACAAAAGTGGTTTTTTGGTTTTTTGGTTTTTGGTTTTTTACCCAAAGCACCCCTTAGAAGGGTCTGTGCTGCTTATTAAACGATTAACATGTTGTTATGTTTTATTAGATCTGTCTTCCTTGCACATAAATTGCGGTGGTGAAGAAGTACCTCTTGATGGGAACACAGTATATGAAGCTGATCAAGATCCAGGCACGCCTTCAAAGTTCTTCGTCCAAAGTAAAACCAACTGGGGATTTAGTGGAACTGGCAACTTCTTGGACGACAGTCTCGAACCAGATTCTTTTATTTCGAAAAATTCATCAAGACTTTCTATGAAAAACTCTGAGTTGTACGTGAATGCTCGGCTTTCGCCCATATCACTGACGTATTATGGGTTCTGCCTAGTAAATCGAATCTACAACGTGAACCTTCACTTTGCAGAAATTATGTTTAATGATGGCAAAAATTATAGCAGCCTTGGAAGACGTATATTTCACATCTACATTCAGGTAAGTTCCATTTTGTGTTTCTATTCCCTTTTCTTGGTTTACTGTCGCAGTATAGGTACCATTAAGTGAATGGGTTTTGATGTGTAATCGACCCAATACACACACGCTCAACAGCATGAAGAATAAATCGAGCCAAGAACACAAAAGAAAAGTATAACACAGAAACTGTGATTTCCCAGTGGGGTGATGTATGAATCAGCTGGGTATACTACATTACATCTCCTGGGGTTTTCCATCACCAAGTACTTTAACGACCCAGTCTAGGCATTGGGAGCAGTTCCCCGAAGCCCCAGCTAAGGGCACCTCCACCAGCCCCCTGGCTTACTTTGCAAATAGGGCTGTAAATAAGCCGAGGGGCTCGTAAGTGGCTAGCCGCTCGGTTCAAAATGAGCTCGTTCAGGCTCGGCTCAGAAGATCAACAAATGAGCTCCAGCCACATATTTCAGCTTGTTTCATAAACGAGCCGAGCCCAATCCACAAGAAGCTCGGCTCGAGTGATCACGCGAGCTGATCTGTAAATACAAACATGTGTATGCATACACTTTCACGCATTTAGTGCCATGTGGCATCACTTCACATGAGAGGGAGCAGTTGAAGAAGGAAGCGCTGGCACATTAAATAGGGGCTGCCTTTTAGACTTTATCTTTCGATGTGGGATAAGGTGGACAACTCTAAGTGTTGTGTGTATTTGTTTTGCTTTGTGTTTGCCTTCCTTGGTAGTCCCATATCGAATACTTGTGAATTGTGATACTCAAAACTAGGGAATCCCATAGAAATCAAGAAGCCTGCCTCTATCTCTAAGTCTGCTTTCACTGCACTGAAGGGTTGTTGAGCCTCATGAGCCGAGCTCGAGCCTAAGTTTCCTAGTTTGTCACAAGCTCGAGCCCACTCAATTTAGTTTGAGCCGAGCTCGAGCAGTAGGAGGCTGACTCGACTCGGCTTGTTTACACCCCTATTTGCAAAGCGGCAAATAAAACAGAAAAATACTCCACAAACCCAAAGGTTCATGCTAATTATGTTGATTTTTAGGAGGAGATTGGATTTGCAAGCAATCTAGTCCTCTCGGTGTTACCTTCTGCTAGCCCCTTTTGAGAGATGCAACTTTCTGAGGTAGAGCGCAATAAACGATTTTGAACTTCAAATTTCACAGCATTAATTCCGCAATACCCTTTTATTCTCATTTGGTAATACTGTTACAACTACTTGTGAAGATTAGTTTTGGCAGTACAAATACATTTTTCTGTGACTTTTTATGGAGGAATAATGTTTTGGGATATCCCCAAATGGAATAGAAGACTAACAATAAGGGACAGGTTGAGTATTTTATTTCTCATGGATGCGACATTCGTTAGCCATTCAAAGTCAAGAAAGCTGAAAAAATTAAATAGCATATAACCTCGTGAGAAAATTGTTGTAGGGAGAACTGGTGCAGAAGGATTTCAACATTGCAGATGAAGCAGGTGGCATTGGTAAGGCAATCATAAAAAATTACACTGCAAATGTGACTGATGGTACATTGGAGATCCGCTTCTATTGGGCCGGAAAAGGGACAACTGGTATTCCTAATAGAGGAGTATATGGTCCTCTCATTTCTGCTATTTCTGTGAACAACCCTGGTAAGATGAACTTCCTGTTTCTTATGATTTCTTGTGATAATGTTTGTGACGGAGAATGGTTTCTCAGTTTTTTAAAAGTGCTACTCGATTGTTGTTGTTAAGGAGATGGTTACGGAAAAGTAAGTCCTTTTTCATAGCAAACGAATCGGGAACCTTGTAGAATTATTAATCATATCTTATGTAATGTTCCCTTAACTTTCTTGTTTTCTCTTTCCACAAATTGGAATGTTAAGAAATGAACTCTATTCACGGCAAAATTGTTGGCAATTGGTGATTACTCACGTTCATTATGAATCGCCATGAATGTAATGGAAACTTTTTTGTTAATCTGGTCTTCAAAAGTATACTCTTGAATTATAGATAACTAAATCATGATGCAAACAGATATCTTTTCTTGTTTTTCTTGTTCATAAGACAAATGGATATGCTTTATCCCTGGGATGGTACTGTTTCAATGGAATGTTTGACCAAACAATTCTAATTTAGGTAATAATGTCAGTAATCCTTGTCTCAACTTTCAAGGCGTCTCATTAGCAGATACTTGATTTATTTGTGCTAATAGGATTCTGTCTAAAAGGTTTCGTACGTCCTTTGAAATGCGTTAGAAACATGTTAAGGGTGAATGTGTGACAAATTTCTTCTGGAATTAGAAAAGTTGTTTAATATATAGCGCAAGTATTACTCTTCGTTTGTTTTGTTTTGTGCCCTCTTATTAGCCATCCCAGAAAACAGAGCTCCTGCACCTTTAGGGTTTGGGAGAGGTAGTTGGAGAAACCTGAAAGCCCTACCTCACTTTTTTGTGTCAAATAGTGGTTGCCATTGTGCAAAGTCAAGACCTCTAATATCATCTCCTTTGTGTTCATTTTTCCCTCCTCCATGCAGATTATGTACCTCCACCAAAATATGTACCTCCACCAGAACATAAAAAAAGAATATCTGCGGGTGTTGTGGTTGGGATTGTGGTTGCAGTATCTTGTGTTATTATCCTGCTTCTCGTTATTGTTTGCCAGAGAGGCTTTCTTAACCGCAAAGGCACACTGGAACGAGGTATTTGCATATGTTAAAATTGTGCTAAATAGATATTTTCTTATCCATGTCCATTTTTCATCTTTTTGAGTTTTTGTTCAAATTTTTTTGTCTCTTGACCACTATGGAATCTTACAATGATGTCTTCCTGCATTTTAACTTGGTAAAAGATGGTTTTTGTTCAAAATATCGTACAAATATCAAATTAGTTACCACTTCCACTAGCATTCAGAATGTTAGGATTTTGGCTCGGCCCTTTGTCTTGTTGTACGAATGCTACTTATTACTTGGCTTTTTTCAGAGATCTAAGGGGTCTAGATCTGTAGAGTTCTGCATCCAACCTCAATCAGCTATGTCTTGTCAATTTTAGGGCCTGGTAAGGGCAGTAACGTAATTTGCACACAACATGATCTTTACAAAACAACACAAATAATAACATAACCCATCTAGTCTCCTATCATTGTGGGTATGGGCGGGGATGATTGGAGACAATCCTAACCTTTTTCAGTATGCACAAAGTGGCTGCTCTCAGAATACCATTGAAACAATGGTCCCCCTAAACCTCCAAGAACCAAGGAGCTACAGGGACATTTTGCTGCAGAACCATGCCCACAAATCAAAGCCGAAAGGCATCAAGAAGGCAGGCCTAGAGACCCAAATCAATTTCTGTGCTCATTACCACAGAAATTAATTGCCAAGTCAATCTTTCGCGGTAAATAATCCTTCGAAACTTACACTGGCCGGTAATTTTTCCAATCCTTAATGGGAAATAAGAAGGCCAAATGTAGACTTGGACTTAATTTTCCGTAGAGAATATTTTCTCATTTTTCCAATTCCAGAATTAGTAATAACGTGATCAATTTCTATTCTTTTTCCTCGTGCCATGTGGAGAAAAAAGAAAAAGAAAAAGGGGAGATGCAGCCAAAATAGTGCATGAGCCCAGGGTTCGAAAACGGAACCTGGAATTAGTGAGGCGAACTTGCATGCCACTGACACAGAAGGCTCCCTTGTTTCTCATTCAGAAGCTCTTTAGATATATAGGAAAGTTAAACGTTTGATGGCCCCTTTTTGGGCCAAAATTTGGTTCTGATGTTGATTCCACACTAGTAGGCAGAGGCACGAGGAGAAAATGGATCGTCACAGCACTTGCAGTTTCCATTGTTAAGCAAACACATTAGCGAGTATTTTCTGAGATTCAAAGTGTTGTCATTTTGCTTGCCTGTAATAAAATTTAAAGTAGTTAAAGTAGTTATATTCAGGGGTTGCCAAGTCAGCAATCCAGGTGAAGGTGGAGTCATCCAATTAGATTGCTTTGTGTTAGTTTAGGGTCTTGTTCATATATAAGCCTGAAATGGCTCATTGTAATCATCGAGAACATTTTCAATAGAATAATACAGTTCGTTATTTTCTTTCTCTGGAAGATTTTTCATCCAACCCTGATAACTACAGCCTTGTTTTTCTGTATGTGGTGGAGAAAGTCACAAAAGCAAGGTAAGAATACTGAACTCTGGTCTTGCAATCTAAATCTAAAGCAATTAAACGAAGTACATTTTACATGAAATAGCTGGTATTTAGTGTTGAGCAAGTTTACTTGTTTGTTGTAGGATTCAAATTTTTGGCTTGTAGAATATGTACGTTGATTGCGTCTGCTGGACAAGTTTATTAAGCCAAATCTATAGCATTGTATTGTTAAAGTCTCCGTGTTTGTTATCCGTCAATGATCCAAACGCGTATAGAGTTTTCGTAGCAGGGAAGGATTTGTTGTCATTTGTTCTTGGCACAAGCGTTGGAGCTGGCAACAACACACCAACTGAAGCCTGTAAGAGTCCAAATTCTAGAAAGAAGGAAATTGATTTACCACAGTTCAGTTTTGCTAGTCTATCTGCTGCTACTGATAACTGCTCTGATGCAAATAAGCTTGGAGAGGGTGGTTTTGGACCTGTTTACAAGGTAAGATTTACCATCACCGAATCCCATAAATTTGGGTGTTTAACACTGTACAGAAATGATCATTTCATTTTAGTTAATGGAAGTCATGTTTTTAACTTAGCATGCCACTTTACAACATTGTTTGCATAAAGAAACTTAGTCTTTTTTTTTTTTTGGTTCGTAAAGAAACTTAGTCTTTTGATAAATCAGGGGAAGTTACAAAGAGGATATAATATAGCTGTGATAGGCGCGCAATGTCATAGATATAAGCGCCTAAGTAGGGCGAATTAGCGTATTAGAGGCGCGATTTATTCCATTTTCCACTTGATGCGGTGTGGTCTTTTGTTTTTGGTGTTTTTGGTTATTTTGTAGGGAACAGGCCAAAAGGAGCACGTAAAGTGGACACAAGGCGGTCGGGCATGTTGGGGACCAGTGGGACCCAAGGAAGGACGACCAAACAAGCTGAGGGAGCATTTTAGAGGAGCCGGTATCGATACAGGTATTGTACTGTATCGATACCGTGTGCATCATACACGAACAGAACCAACGGGTATCGATACAGGCATTCTCCTGTATCGATACCGAGGGTCTTAAATTGCCCGGTTGACTTTTCCACGTGTGTTGACTTCGGGGGAACATAAATACTCCGTTTTTAGGTCGAATTAGGGTTCGAACATTGTTTAGTTTTTGCTTTCAAGTAGTAGCCGTTCTTCCCTTTGGAGATTCGATCTTCCGGAGGCTTTTTTTCCATCGAAGTTTTGAAGTTTTGATCACGAATTTGCATATTGCTTTGGGTACTCCTTGTTTATCTTCATTAACTCTTGTTTCGCGGGAGTTTGTCCGCGTTTTACTTTTGGATCTTCGTTTCAATCAATATTTAGCATGTTTAATTTTGAGATCTTATTAGTTGTTTCAGTTACTATGTGTGAGTAGTTCAATAAGTATGGTCGCGGGGTGATTAACACACCGTGGCCAGGCCCGGATCTGTTTTGCTCCTATTTTCTAAATTAACCAAGGAAAAAGCAATTTTAGGTTATTAAAGAGCTTCCGTCAGACGTGTCCGGGCATTGTCAGAGCCCATGTAACGCGGGGAACGGGGGACCAAAACTGGTTCTCCATTGTACATGGGTAAACGGCAACCACAAGGATTCGCATCTTTCGGGGTACCTTTTTCTCTCTAAAATCAAACGTTTCTAGAACACTGAACAGAGCTGAACTGTCTGGACCTGGTCACTTGTGTTATGACCCCTACGACCGTACTTCTTTTTAAATAGTTTAATTAAAATCAGTTTTTCTCTTAGTTAAGTTAATTCACCAATCAAATCACAAAGGGTGGCTACCTAAGAGCCGTGTTAAACTTAGTCAACCCGAGTTTTAGTAAGCACTTCTCGCCTTCTCTGTGGATTCGATTCCGGTCTTACCGGGTATTGTGCTACACCGGTCTCCGCCCTACGCTTGGGGCAACCCATTAATTAGGTCTAGGATTTCGGTCAAGCAAGCTGTGAAAAGGCTTTCTCGATAATCCGGACAAGGATTGGAGGAACTACAAAATGAGGCAATGCTCATAGCAAAACTTCAACACAAGAATCTGGTGATACTACTGGGTTGGTGTATTGAAAGAGATGAAAGAATTTTGATCTATGTGTACATGCCCAACAAAAGCTTGGATTTCTTCCTTTTCGGTTTGTACTTCCCACATACTTCAAGAGATTGTGTTATATATGATTGTGGTGTTTGTATGATTACGGACAGTTCAAAACTTTTAAGGTCAATTGTGACATTCATAATTTCTATGTAAAATTGAGACAGATCCAATCAAACATGGGATACTAAACTGGGAGTTACGCCTTAAAATTATCGAAGGAATTGCTCAAGGGCTTCTCTATCTACATCGGTATTCAAGGTTGCAAATTATCCACAGAGATTTGAAAGCTAGCAACATTCTTTTGGATAAGGATATGAACCCAAAAATATCAGATTTTGGGATGGCAAGAATTTTCGGAGGCAACGGATCACAAGCAACAAAGCGAATTGTTGGCACTTAGTAAGTGAAACATAAACCATAACATAAAACACTTACATATCTTTGCACCGAAACAACTTATTTCTTGATAAATTCACCATAGATTATTCGTTTCGTACTTAAATCTAGTGGCTACATGTCACCGGAATATGCCTTGGAAGGCATTTTCTCAGTCAAAGCAGATGTCTTCAGCTTTGGAGTGTTATTGTTAGAGATTCTAAGCGGGAAAAGGAACACGGGCTTCTATCACACTGATTCCCTTGATCTTCTAGGATATGTGAGCTATTCAAATACTTCAAGTTATTTCCATTTTTTCACTTCTTTTGTTTACTTTCTTTTAAATTGAGATTTATTAACAGAATAAATTACTTATACAGACATGGGACTTATGGAAGAGTGGCAGGGGACAAGACGTAAAAGATCCGACATTAGAAGATATATCTTCCACAAATATACTGCTGAGATACGTAAATATAGGGCTACTTTGCGTTCAAGAAATTGCTGCAGATAAGCCTACCATGTCTGATGTTGTATCAATGCTCAGCAATGAATTTGCTCTTGTACCCTCTCCGAAACAACCTGCCTTTTCAAATTGTAGGAGTGTCCTAGATTCACACAAACGCCCCGAATGCTATTCAAAGAATGATGTGACTATCTCAATTTTGGAAGCACGATGACGGTTCATAATTCGGTGAGGATTCATGGTGTTGTCATTCTTAGTTCTTAAGAGGAAGGTTGTTATACTGTTCTCAAGCTCGTGTTTTCTTTCTTATCCACATCTATATTATCATGTGTTTTCCGAGTAAAATATGTATGTGTAATGAAATTAAGCTAATAAGCTGTAAAATGGATGTTTGGAGAACCCTTTTTTTATCATTGGAGCACCTTGAACAGGGTGAATATTCTGTCAGGGGTGATTCGGTACTGACCAATCATCAGCTATTTCCTTCCAGTTTCATTGAACATAATGTTGTTAAACACCCATTCACGTTCGCAAGAGAGAACATGCCACTCAAGTATTAATTCACACCAACACTTGTTAATTTGAAAAATAATAAAGAATGGTAGTATAAATTAACATTCCACGTGTAACTAATTAAGTCTTCAACCCGCTGCACATTAGTGATGGTGACCTGTGTATACATCACATCGTTCCAAAATACATTGTTTAAATTCACGCAAGTATCCATATCCATATCCGTGTATCAAAAAAAATGTATCCATATCCATATCCATATATATAAAGTACCGTGAGGTTTACTGTTCATAAGTTTTCGTCCTCCCAATTTCGTCCAAAACGGCGCCGTATTGGAGTCCTTTACATAGTCCCTTGTTTCAGTGGGCACGACTTCGTTTTCGCCCCATTTACGGGGCAGCTTTCCATAATTCAGCCCATTGCTGCTCCTTTCTCTCTCTCTCTCTGTGATGAAATTCAAAACCAACCCCACAAATTTGATTTCGCCGAAGAAATCGAAGCAGGTTTTCTCAAGTATGGGATCTTCAATCTCTCTCACATCCTTGATTCAATTTTTTGAATTTCTTTGGCTCTTGTCTCTTGCCCCAGACTTGTTTTGGTATGGGATCTTCAATCTCTCTCATATCCTTTACTTTGTTTCGAATTCGGACGATGGGGGTGGCGAAGCTTAGGGCAAGTCTCAACCATTCCGCAGCTGAATAGAGTGCAAAAAATTCCGTCGGCTACATAAGGTTGACTTTCCGAATTTGCATCGATAAGAATGTAATTGCTAATTATGTCTCTGTCGTTTAACTAATTCCAATTCATCCGATTTAAATGGCTATACTAATTAACCATCCCGATGGAAGATTATACGAATATATATACTTAAGGACATTTGACCAGCGAATTTTCCCATATCTTTATTTTCCTCTCTTGGACCTGAGTATTTTACTTTTGGCGGTAGTTCGATCAGTTTTAATTTGTTCCCATGATTATTTTTGAACAACTTTTTGTTTCCAAGATGCTCAACATGAAGTAAACCAAGATAAAATTTTAAGATCCTAAAATGTATGTTTAGATTCTTTAGAACCTGGAGTAATGGATGCCTTAGATCGCTGAGAATCAATCTACCAATGGAATGGATTCTTGGTTGCTGGAATCCATGGATTAGTTTTTGTTCCCATGATTATCCTCCTATGATGGTTTTGATGTTTAGTTGCAAAAACTTGATGAAACGAATAGTTCATAGCTGGAACCATCTCTTTAATGCTGAAGCTATGAATTTGAAGCTTAAAACTTACATTTGTTAATTGCGAAGGATGTTCAAATCAAAATCAGCTTTTATTCCGTAAGCAGCAAGATAAAAGCTCATACATGCATGTCAAGTTTTAATTTAAACACTTAAATGGAAACTGGAAAGGCATTTTATGTATGATGAGAGGGACTATACTCTAGCTACCCCAGGTTTTAAATTGTTCGGGTTTAATTTCTTCTTTCGTCGATGACATAAAGTGAATCTTATGTTTCGTTTAGATGGTAAATACTTACTGGTTTTTAGATGAATTTAAATGTCTTCATTGTTGTGAGTCGATGAGCTCGAGCATAATTAGGATATTTGGAAACATATGTAATTCTATATATAGCTCCACTACCAAATTTTTTTGAAGTATTATGCTGGAGTTAGCTGGGCCAAACATTTCTGTCTACTCTGTTATTGGTTCAATAAAGATCATGCATTTATTCATGCTTAATGGCTTATAGTACTTGGCTTCTGAAAGTGGAGTTTGTTTATTGTCATTGTGAACTTCTTTCGGTGTAATCCCTCAACTATATTTCTTTGAACTTAGGGAATGATCCCGATCCGGCTGATAATGCATTAGAGAATTTATATGGAAATAAATCATGCGCTTAAATGTTGGAAGGTTTATTTTTAAGCTTTAATGTTAAAATGTTGTTATCTTTAAAAGACTCAATCCAATACCTAGGCCAACAACGACTTCGAATGTAACGTTTATATGTGTTTGTCTATCCAGCTCTTCTTGCATTTGAAGGAGAATTGTGCACCAAATGCTTAAAGCCAATCAAAGCAAGTGAAAAAATAAATGTGTCTCTTTCCATTGTGGTGCAAAGAGCGTCGAAGCACAGTCAAGGTAGCAATCTCTCCCAATTGGAAGGGCTTGTATGCTCGAAACTAAATTTAAGATCTGAATTTAGACTATTTATGTACTTAGCACAGTAAAATGGGACTTATTGGTCCATCATTATAGTAATAACGTATTATAACCCAGCTTTCAAAACACCACAATAGTTTACTAATGCAAATCTCCTAACTAAGGTTGTTTAATAAAATTTCCGGTCCTCTTACTGACTTGTTGGCTTATTGTGTAACAACCGAAGTCGCAGGTCGCGGGTTTGAGGATTGGTAGAGGGAGAGAGAGAGACTGACTGTGAGGAGACCAAAAAAACAATAACAAATTCATAATGGTCCTTCACATGCGCATGGGCTATGGGCCTAAATCTGCGCACCTTGCGCGCGGCCGCTTTTCTAGTAATAAAAACAAAAGGCAAGCTAACATAATTACCCAGAACACAGTATAAAACCAGGTGGTAAATTCTTGAACCACTTTGAGATTACATTGTTGCATGCATGCATCGCCCAATATCTTTTTTTTTTTATCGGCAAAAATATTTTATTAAAGAAGACTTGACAAGGGAACATCAAGCCGGGGGAGAGGGGAAGGAAATCCAACCAAGGTTGGATAAAGAGAAAACACCTAAAAAACAACAAAACCGAAACCTAACAGGGGAGGCCCAAACACCTAAAGCGCTCAATGAACCAAAACCAAAGCAGGCCAAAACCACCCTCAAAACCTACAGAAGCCCATTAGCAGGAAGTGGGTTGCCTTTGAAGAGCAGCAAACCTATTGAAATCACTCACTATCATTTCCTTTATCCTCAAAGCATCACTATCTGAGTGAAATACCCCCAGACAATTCCCAGTGGCAAGAGTTTCCTGAAATTCCTTCTCAACATCCAACAGTCTATGAGTACCAAGAGACTCACTCTCATCCATACCATCACTCTTTTGATCGCTCGAGCATTCATCGAAAAAGTGCCTTCTGATTCTTCTCCTGACGCTTGCTGGTCGAAGATCCACCATAATATTGATCCCCTCCATTTGAGATACTCTAAGATTGATCCCCTCCATGGGTTCCACCACCTCCATCGAATTCGCCATCTCTACCATTTTTTCCCATTGAGTTTCTTCCAACACCTCTATATTATCTGCTTCATCACCACCTCTGTATTATCTGCATCGCCCAATATCTTAAAATATACTGTATCAAGTTACCGCTCTGCTTTTAGTCTTTCTAAATTTTTTGTTTCAAACATAAATACGTAAAATGCCCTGCACATGAGGTATAATGAAAATGTATGCTAAAAACAACTATGTATTTTAAAGAGGAGTTTACAACAAAGCTATAAAAGATGCGATTAGTAGTAACTGTTGGAAATCCGGTCTTCAAAAGGTGTTGATGGTGTCGTCTCCAAAGAAAAATCTGAAACAATAAATTACATTCGAGGCACGTTGTAATTAACAACACTTTCCTAAAGACAGTATTTGCTTGCCCCCACCAATTCGAGTGAATTTGGTGTGCACCGAGTTAACAGCAAATCCGCCTTCAAGATACAACGAAACCGAACTCGAGGTTCTTTCTGACTGTGTTTGCACAAACGAAGACAGACAGAATATCCGCCGGAATTGATATTCAATTTCTCAAGAATAACTGAATATCAGTATGCCTAAAATTCTAAGAATAGAGTGTGTAAAGAGAGAGAGCAATTTGCTATGGAATTTTCGGTACCCCGAATGACTTTACAAAATGTCTATTTATAGACTCATAGGTACCCCTTTCTGAAAGATCGTGTCTTTAGTAGACACTCATTTGGAATAGACATGTCTTTTGAAGAGAAGTCATTCCTCTTTCTAGGCACCATTTCATGAATAGCCATGTCTCTAGTAGACATTAATTAGGAAGGGTCATGCCTCTTGGAGGCACCCCATGTTTCACATACCTTCCTAACAATGACATCTATTCCAAATAAACACATCCCAACTTAATGGGTGTTATAACTATTCACATAAAGTCACAACTTATGTGAAAGGTGTTGCACCCTTTCACATAAAACTCTCTCAATATCTTTTCAAAAAAAAAAAACCCAAACCAAAATCAATTATTATTTTGAAAATCTCCAACAATCCCCCACCATTTTCGAAATAAGGAAGAAGAATTCTTGATTCTCTTATAACAAGGATTATGCATACAAGAATAGTGTCTCACGACTGCAACCACTCACTTAGTGAAACACATCAAAACTAGTCAGGGTAGCATAGTAGCCGTATATTTGAATTAACTATCCTATAGTGACTAACTGGACACGCTTCACACACAACCCTCATAATTGCAGATATTCCAATCGGGTGACCCGTGCACTGGTCGTGGGTCGGTATCTTGATTTTATGAGCGCTCTAAGGTCTAGCCCCCATAACCTATAGGAAGCGGCACCACCTCCACACTCACATACCCTGTAATGAAAGCACCAAAAATCTATTAAGAGCTAAGTAGCTCACCTCCCTTTGTTTTACATTACAGGTTCCAAGCACTTTACCTTGGGATGTATAACATAACCTTTAAAGTGCTTACAATCACGACATATGGTGTAGTTTCTCATTGAACCCAAGAGATTGAGAGCATCAACCGGTTGAGTTGAGTTTCCACCAAGAGTGATCAAATTAATTGGGCTAAGCCACATCCCTATTCAATGTTTTCCATATTTTATCCTTGCATACAAGAAAGTTATAGCAATTATTTCTTGAGTAATTGACATTTTCATAGTTATATCACCATAGTTTATGACGTGATACACTGTGTCCGGACTACCACCACGTACAGTCATAACTATTAACATTCTCTTTTAAGTGATTTACAGAGATATATCTCTATGACACAAAACCATGTCACCCTATCTCATTGTAAAGAACCCACTTTAATTCAAGAGAATAAAACCCCACAAAGAGTCGACTAACTCTTAATTCTTGGGCACCATGCTTAATTTATTAGGCACATTTGTCTCCATTATAAATAATGAATACCCATTACAACCACATAAACCATCTCTCTAAATAGATTAATTTAAAACTAAACTTGGGGAACATAGTCGTCTAGAGCAACTAAGTAACCAAGATGGTCGGAATTAACCGTTCCACACGTTTGTCTACGTACTCTCCAACTTGTGTAGGAGAACTCACACTATAAATTCATTAAAAATCACCACACCACTTGGTCCAGCCTCCAATGATTTCACCATTAACTTAAACCCTAGAGCCACACCTTCTGGGTTACACCCAATGGTTCTATCCATAACCCCACATGTACAAACCAACATGCATATACAAGGCATCTTGTGGTAGAAGAATATGTTCACTTTATGAAAAGAATAAACTTGCATAAAAAAAATCCAAACATATTAAGCATAAAAGTAGATCCATGTATGCCAAATTAAAAGGAATAAACTGACTAATCAACACTTTCTCATAAATATGAACAAACAAGTCATATGAAATAAGTTCCCCTACTGGCAATTTAAAGACTCCAAAATCAAAACCAGTCATATACTAAATTAAAAAATCCGTAAATGCATCATTAACAAAAATGCCAACCTGACAATCTTAATTAAGAGTACACAATGCTCATTGAAAAATAAAACTGTGAATAAAACCTAATATTGCATGTGGATACACAAAACAAATAACAGATAGAATAAATCTACATTCTAATTCTAGTTTATTGAAAATTTGATCTTCTTAAGAGCAGCGGGACAAGGCACATTCTTACGTGTTGTGCGTATTAAAATTGGCCCCTTGCTCAGAGGAACATCATTATGCTTCTTCCTTGCCATTTCCATGGTCCTCAATTGTCGCAACGGACTTAGAGCACACTCCTTCGTTCCACGGAAAATATTTCCTTGCGAATTTGGCTTTGTTCTGGTAGATTCATCAGAGACCTCCATATGATCCACAAAAATCATATAATCCTCAGTTGTGTCCTTTACACTTTCATGGAATTTTCCAACCAAATTATCCGCAACATTTGCGTTCGGTTCCTCTTCTACAACTTGGTCTTCTTCATCGGAAGAGATATCAATATAAACCGGTTGGTTCAAATCCAGTAGTCCTCGCATTGCGAAGACTTTTTCCATTCTTCAAACCATATGTTGTCATCGGGACTCAATGGTGATGAAGAACTTCCCATTACTATGTCGAATGGTGGTACAAAAGGAGCAGCAAGTTGGATAATGGTCAAAGAAATTTCCGAAGACATATTGACAAAAACACTAGCCACCAAGACGAAATGAAAACAATGTTGAAAAAAAGTACAAAATGAGACGAAAAAATATTCTCGGAAGAACACTAATCACTGATGAGCAAAAAAGATGTACATCTATCTATAGGGGAAAAAATACTATATATATAGACAAATTATAACTGTTCCGAAAAGTTACCAAGGTCCCTAACAATGCAACTGTTCCGAACCAACATTAAAAAGTTGGATTCCTTAACTGCCAAAATAACAGGTGCCACTGCCAAGTCCAAGAGGTGTCGCTAGTTTCCGTTTGTCGTGAAATCCCAACAGGTGGCTTACCAATTTTCCACAAAGGGCTATAAGACCAATGAGTTCCATAATTTAAAAGAAGGAAATCCTAATCACTTTTCTAAACACTAGAACAATCATGCCTCCAATTTACCCTTTCATTAAGAACTTCAAGCAGTGCAACGAATTGAAAAGTAATTAAACGGTCAAAACCGTTTCACATTAATCGGTTAAAGAAATATTTAAGCGATGCACATCTACTAATTAAGCACTTAAAGAAATAATAGCATATTATGCTTCAGAAATGCACTAAGAGCATATGAAGTCCAGTAGATAAATAAAATTTACTACTCCAAAACGTGAAAATTTCTTAAAAAACATACCGCTTGTAATTACCAAGGAACTTATTGAATTCACATTTTGAAAAAACATGGGCACATCAAAAAGCCATATAAAAGAGGAGTAATTGAGCGTACCTTACTCCTTTAGGAAAAATGATAGAGGCAACTTACTGGAACTCCATAACCGCAACTTTATTCAAATTCCTTTTCTTACTCCATTGTAAATCCCAAATGAAAACATATTGCTTCTCTCGAACTTCATTATTAACCCACTGTTGCCCATGCAAACTCCGAAAATCACAATACCATAATTTAAATGATCCTTTTCTTTAGAGACATCACCATTGTAAATACTGTCTTTAGATTGTTGGAAATCCGGTCTTCAAAAGGTGTTGATGGTGTCATCTCCAAAGAAAAATCTAAAACAATAAATTACATTCGAGGCACGTTGTAACAACGCTTTCCTAAAGACAGTATTTGCCCCCACCAATTCGAGTGAATTTGGTGTGCACCGGGTTAACAGCAAATCCGCCTTCAATATACAACGAAATCGAACTCGAGGTTCTTTCTGACTGTGTTTGCACAAACGAAGACAGACAGAATATCCGCCTTGGAAGAATAAGAGAACCAAGAACTGATATTCAATTTCTCGAGAATAACTGAAAGTATGCCTAAAACTCTAAGAATAGAGTGTGTAGAGAGAGAGAGCAATTTGCTATGGAATTTTCGGTACCCCGAATGACTTTACAAAGTGTCTATTTATAGACTCATAGGTACCCATTTCTGAAAGATCGTGTCTTTACTAGACACTCATTTGGAATAGACATGTCTTCTGAAGAGAAGTCATTCCTCTTTCTAGGCACCATTTCATGAATAGCCATGTCTCTAGTAGACATTAATTAGGAAGGGTCATGCCTCTTGGAGGCACTCCATGTTTCACATACCTTCTTAACAATGACATCTATTCCAAATAAACACATCCGAACTTAATGGGTGTTATAACTATTCACATAAAGTCACAACTTATGTGAAAGGTGTTGCACCCTTTCACATAAAACTCTCTCAATATCTTTTCAAAAAAAAAAAAAAAACCCAAACCAAACGGTGGGCAATTATCATTAATTTTTGTTGGGTTGTTGGGAAATAAGAAATGACCCACGTCGTGTGTGGTGGCAATCTTTTATTTGTGATTACCCAAATAATTAGCCCAATGGGGATGCAGAGCTAACCACTCCAAAGTCGCATGGTCAATTCTCATAGATAACAATTTGTCTTTGGAGTCAGCTCATCTCGCGATTTGCACGTTAATGCATGGCTAGCTGAGCTAGTTATTGAAAATTCCAAATTAAATGCGGGGCTACTTTAAAAAATATATATTTGACCAATTGGAATGCCACCATTGAATTTGGTGGGGCTGCGTCAATTCTTTCACAGGTAACTCATGGTATATTTTACCAGTACATTCAGATATTGTAAAATTAGCATAAAAACTGTACTTTACTATCTTACTTTGCATAAAAATGTGTGACCAATTGGCACACAATAAGTACATAAACAAATAAAAAAATACACACTTCAGTACATCTTTTACAGTTTTCAATAATATTTTCATACATCTTTATACATTTTTCACACATTTTAGTACACGTAGCATTTTAAAAGAAAGCTACTAGTCATTAGTATTCCCCGATACTTTTTTCATATCATCCAGCCCTTCTTCCTTTCCCCTTTCTGGAAAGCAAAATATATTTGCCTTCCGGGCTACGGTTTGTTTGGAAATTGAGAAAATAAAATGAAGATAAAACAATTACAAAGGAAATTTTGAAGAAACTGCTTGATTCTTCTATTTGTTATTTTTTTCGCTGTTTTCAATTGAATCAAAAAGAGAATAATATTTTATTTTCCCTTCTTTAATTTCTTCGATCCCTCTCACATGTGCCCTTCTCTTCACCTAGCTTTATCTTTCCCACTTTTCTTCAGTCCGATCCGCTTTATAGCTCGGATCCAATAGTCCTAAACTTAGTTTTGTATTCCTAACTTTCATTTTTGAATGGCTCAGATGAAAAAGAAAAAGTGAAAGTTTGGATCGAGCATCTAAATATATCGAATATATGGAGCTGATTTTTGATGGGCCTACTCAAACTGTGTTTCTAAAATTCTTGAGTAGCTCGGATTATCGTTTGGGATCTGTAATGGGCCCCACAGAGCCTTCCCTGCGTGATTCCTTGCAAAAATTTTCGTTACATGTAGCATTTCTGGTTAGTTTTCCTTGTACTTAATGATATTTTTCTCATCTCTAGTTAAGGGGCAGGAGCTACACATGATCCTGCTAATGGCATTCCCTCTTTCAGTAAACTTCCAGAACTAGGACGAAGGTGGGATTCTACATTTTTGTTCATATTAGTAGTCGCTTAAATTTAGCCGCAAGAGTTTTTTTTTTTTTATTATAGCCGCAAGAGTTAATCCGGTAGGTTCGTGGGTTAGCTCCCCACACAATTGATTAGGGTTTGATTTTTGGCGTAAGACCGAAAGAAAATAATTTATTGTGAATCCCTTAGTCCAGTTGTGGATAACATTGACCAGATCAGAGAGGGAATTAGTCGATGTGTGCGTAAACAAGCTCGGAGATTTTTGGCGTAAGACCAAAAGAAAATAAATTATTGTGAATCCCTTATCTCGGAGTGGATGACATGCTTTTGACCAAATCAAAGAGAGAATTAGTCGATGTGCGCATAAACATGCCCGGACACTCCTAACCGCCGGGAAAAATATTTGTTTGGCCATTGCACAAAGACTCTTCATCGACAAAGTTCATGTTATATGACTCTTCGCTGGTCCTACATTTTCATATATACCAATTAATGTACAAAAAAAGACTCTTGACCAACCCAGTACTTTACACAACCCCAAAGACGGATAATTATTTAGCGCTCCCGGAATACAATGAGACATTTTTTATGTGGTAATCCAAATTGTTTACATAGCAAAAAATCAGACGGTGGGTAGTTATCATTAATTTTTGTTGGGTTGTTGGGAAATAAAAAATGACCCACGTCGTGTGTGGTGACAATCTGCTATTTGTGAGTACCCAAATAATTAGCCCAATAGAGATGCAGGGTTTACAACTCCATAGTCGCATGGTTCTCATCGATAGCATTTTGTCCTTGGAGTCAGCTCATCTCGCTATTTGCACGTGAATGCATGGCTAGCTGTGGCTAGCTGAGCTAGTTATTGAAAATTCCAAAATGCGGGGCTACTTTATATCATCCAGCCCTTCTTCCTTTCCCCTTTCTGGAAAGCAAAAATAGATATATTTGGCTATGGTTTGTTTGGAAATTGAGAAAATAAAATGAAGATAAAACAATTACAAAGGAAATTTTGAAGAAACTGCTTGATTGATCTATTTGTTATTTTTTCCACTGTTTTCAATTGAACCAAAAAGAGAATAATATTTTATTTTTCCTTCTTTAATTTCTTCGATCCCTCTCACATGTGCCCTTATCTTCACCTAGTTTTATCTTTCCCACTTTTCTTCAGTCCGATCCGCTTTATATTTCTTTAGAATTTCTCTTAAAAAGCATTTGAAATTAGATTATTATGCATCATTCATTAAAAAATTAATATATTATCATGGCTACGATCATAAATCAACGTACGATTGGTTCTAATAATCTGCACTTCAAAACACAAAACAAATATCGTGTATCAGTAATAAGTAAAAAGATTGCTTCTCCGAAATAAAAATTCCAACTTTGCCCTCACAAAAAGGGTTGTGAACTTGTTTCAATATTTGGCTGATTTTAGCGGCCACCCCATATGTGAAAACCATTTATTATTATGGACAAAGAAACCATGTGTTTGATTTGGATTTTGAGTTTTGGTTTTTGTAATGATTAGAGGAAGAAATAGAGATAATAATTAAAAAATAGGTATTAATGATTGGAGAGAGATAGAGAGAAAATAAAATATTATTTAAAAATAAGGAGTAATAATTGAATAATAATTAAGAAAACCGGTTCTTGATAACCAAAACGAACATCTGGACCGTCAAAAAGTGTTCTGAACAGTTCTGTTTGAAATAAGACTTTTCCTTTAAGTAAAAATCAGGAAAATTTTTTATTTAAATTCGGACCATCGACTGCGGAGATGAAGTGTCTGGATACGCCCTACAGGGATCAATGTGAAACCAAGACTCTTGACAATAGCCAGCCAATAGAATTGCCCATGATTTTTTAGGAAACTTCCGTCTTTTTTATCAGTTTTTGATGGGTAGGGACACTAGAGTAATTAATTGGAGCATTTTTTTTACTACCACCCAATGGCCATGTTCAATGCTTCCTAGCTGTATGTAGGCCGCCAGTACTCCTTTATGGTCCCCCTTCAATGAATCTCTTGTCTGCATCTGGTTTTTTGATAATATGACAGCTCAGTCGACGTGATCATCTCATTCCTCACCTCAGGTTCGACTTCTGATCGTACGTCATTGGTGAAAGTATTTTAGGGCTGACGGAGATTTGTCCGACCGTTATTTTTTTGAGCCCGGTGGTCAATCATTATTAGAGGTGCACGTAAGTAATCAGACAAAACAACAAGTTATAGAAGATATATACAGTATTGTTTAGATAATATTCCTGGCGAACTGGATCCGATAAGAGTTTCTCAGCAAATAGATTTTTAATAATCAATTGCGAAAACAAAACGAGAAAATTTTCACTTTATATAATCTGATTGTTTTTCAAACCGATAAAGTTGAGTTTTCGGCAATCGAAGCATCTCAGATGCTATCAACTTTTTTGAGAGTTAGCAAATATTGAGATTTTTACTCTAGCTTCAATTATGATTCCTCCTAGTAGACGGCATGATTGGTCACCGAAAATTCGTGGAACTTCGCATAAAATTCAAAAGTTGAATTTTTGGCATGATGATTTGATTTTCCGAAGGATGACCAGCATAAGACAAAGATTGACAAGAGAGACTACTGTTGGATTTAGATAGACAATGAATTTTGTAGTCATGAAATCAAGCAACAATTTCCTAATTATTCTCCTTGTCGACAATTTTTGGAGACACCCACCTCACCTCACGCGCTCACCTCACTCGTAAGCATGGAAAAGACTGCAAGGGATTACCTAATTGAGGTGCACAATAGGAAATAGCAGGCCCGTAACACCGTAAAATTTAAAATTTTAAAAATTAAAAAAAAAGTAATAATAATAATAAAATAAAAAATAAAAAATAAAAAATCATGGTTAGTTTTCTTTCATTAATTTTGTTTTCCATTTCTCTTTAAGGTGCAAGAGCTGCACATGATCCTGGTAATGGCATTCCCTCATTTCGTATACTTCCAAAACCAGAACGAAGGTAGAATGCTATGTTTTTGTTCATTGATTGACCTACATTTTAATGCCATTGTACAAAGACTCTTTGCGAACGAGTACTTCCTATAAGTAAGCGCTCGTTTGGATGCCGGATTGGATAGTCGGATTGGAAATCTTGGACTATTTCCCGGCTTACGCGTATGTCTTGGTTTGAGACTTCATTTGTAACCCGGACTATTTAATTCTCCTCCCATTTAATCTGGGCTAGGGCGGATTTATACATATTTAATCCATATCAATCCACCTCAAACTCTCTTATTTATCTTTATCCGCACATTTCAACTACGAAACAAACGGCGTATTATTTTATCCTCCTTATTAGCAAAATCTTCCAAACCAAGTACTCCCTCCGTCCCTTAAAGTTTGACACTTTCGGGAGTGCGTGCCATTTTTAAATTACCTATATCTTTCAATTCATAATGTTTTATGTGATTTTCATAACTTTGTTTAAAAGAACTAATTAAAATCTATCAAACTAGATTCATATTGCTTATATAAAACATTATAGATTAAAAGAAATAATCAATTTTTTCATAGGACTGGAATAGTGAAAGTGTCAAACTTTATGGGACGGAGGGAGTATTATTTAATCCTCATCCATAAATCTCATACCAATATGGGTTTACCCTCCTTAAATTATACCCTTTACTATTTTATCTTTTCTCATTATTTTATCCACTCAAAACTAATCTCGCATCTAATCGAGCCATAATGAGGACATGGGGTACGTTGTGCCGTTGTTGCAATAGTTAATCGATTCGTCTTGTTGGGGCTTATCCTCCCAAGGTTATATGATCAACTCTCTTCGGAAGAGATTTGTCCTTGAAGCTATCTTATTTCACCAGAGCCAGTTCAAAAAGTTTTGGGGGCCAAAAGCAAACTCATTAAACGAGAGGTTTTGCATACAAAAGTCGGTCAATAAAGTCTTTATAAAAACTATTTCAAAACGTAAATGTATAGTTATCCAAAAATAAACATTCATTACAATACTTTAAAATCCACCATTTATGCATAAAAGGCTTAGACAAACATTATCCGGAACTACATATACGGGCCCTAAAAAATTGGAAGCCTCCAATTTTAATTTTTTTTTTGGGTCTAAAGTCTAGGCTTTTTAAGCCGACTCTGTATTTCATGCAAATGCGTGCAAACTGAAAACGGTTGTGAAAAGGAGTGAGAGATAAGTTCGTGTCATCACTGCTCCTTAATTTTGTTAAAAAAAAAAAAAAAAAACCTTAAAATTTGTTTTAAATTCCACTTATGAAAAGATACACCGACAACAACGACGTGCAATCAATGCATGCAACTAGTCATGCAAGTGGGTCCTCCTCCATCCTTCAAAAAGTAGGGGTCCTCCTCCGTCCTTCAAAACCTAAAAACAAGTTACGAATTCAGCTGAAGACTTAAGTCAATTACAGCAAAAGTGATACAGACACATCTTAAAAGTAGGGGTCCTCCTCCGTCCTTCAGAAAGTAAAACACAAGTTACGTAAATAATTCAGCTGAGGACTTAGTCATATACAGCAAAAGTGATACAGACACATCTTCTCTTCCATACTCTGCTACAGCTTCTCTCACGTGTGGGAGGGGTCTCTCTACATGTAAGAGGAGGTGTGGTAGAGTGTGATAGAGAGGGTATATATGTATCATTGTTTCAAATACAGAGGATCTTAACCACTCACCAACCATCATTATTCAA
This sequence comes from Vaccinium darrowii, assembly GCA_020921065.1. Lineage (NCBI taxonomy): Eukaryota > Viridiplantae > Streptophyta > Magnoliopsida > Ericales > Ericaceae > Vaccinium > Vaccinium darrowii. The sequence goes on from CM037151.1 coordinate 43,880,306, forward strand.
TTATGAGACATGAGAAATACTCCAATATTCTAACTTACACTATCAAGGTGTGTTCCACTTAATTTTTTTTAAAAAGATCAATACTGGTCATTCTCTCACAATACATTACATAAAAACTGTGAAAAACCAGTTTGTTCAAAAAACTCCCTTAGTGTAACACCTCCTAAAGTGAGTTTACTTAATTTTTCAGGGGCTTCATGACACGATATTTTTAGCTACTTTTTCTTGTAATTTTTATTAGATTTAGGTCAAATTGTACACATTATTTTTTGTCTCGACGAGAGGAAGGCGCCAGAAAAAACCAAAAAGATTAAAAAAAAAAAAAGTCAAAATTTTGGTTCTCTTTTTGTAGTCTTTTGAGCTTCGGTTTATAATTAGTCTCTTGTTGGTGAAGGATGGAATTGATCCCCTAAAAATTACAATATTCCAATATACTAATGGAATTGATCCCCTAAAAAGTACAATATTCACATATACTAATTCAAATACTCTAGTTAATGGAAAGAAAGTACTCCATCTGTCCCAATTTGCTTGTTCCTTTCGAGGAAGTGAGTTTTTAAGGAGTATGAAAATTTTGTACTGTCTTTTATATTTTGCCCTTAAATCCAGTGAATATTATCGTGGCCAATTTTGTGAGGCTAATTTTTTATTTAAAACTCAAAACATATGTAATATGGATTTTGTTTGATAGATATCAATTTGTTTTATTATAAGAAGTTTTCAAAATCATACAAACCGTTGTAAAATAAAAGATAATGGATAAGCCAATTGAGATAGAAAAAATATTTTTAAGCGTAAAACTAGAAAATTACCTTGTTTTGATGAATGCTTTTAAAAATGAGACAAATATTTTGAAATATTCCAAAATAAAAAAAGACCAGCAATTTGAGACAAAGGAACATTTCAAGAAAAGTAATTGACGATGCACAACCAGGAGCCTATCCTAATCATTTTCAAATGTCAGTCAACCAGAAAGAAAATCAAATCGAATCTCTAAAAGAAATATCGTAAATACGGTGGTACCCCAATTTCAATAAAACTTTGGTACACCATTTGGTGTACACCAAATACACACAGTGGTTGTGTGGAGTTCGTCTCGGACTTTTACACAAATGATCGAAATCACTCAGTTTCTTTAAAATGCTTTTTTAAGGATTCTTGTAAAAAAATTAATTCGATCAGACATTGGTAGAAGCTTTGATCAGTTCTTTGTTCAATTTTCTGAATGGAAATTGAGCAACGAATCGATCAAGCTTTTACCGATATCCAATTGAGTTTGGTTTTTACAAGTACCCTTAAAAACATATTTTGAATAAGTTGAGTGTATCCAATCAGTTGTGTTAAATCTCGAAATAACTCTCACACAACGCAGTGTGCATTAGTGTGCACAAAATGGTGTGCATTTGGATTAATCTCCCTCCAAATTTACCTCTCTTGTTTTGTAGTAGTTGGAGAATTTTGTGTCATTTTCAACGTCTCTCTCCATGTTTGTGGTACCGAACTATAGGACTATTAGTGATAAAAAAAAAAAAAAAAACTATAGGACTATTCCTCCCCAGTGAGATAAGCAAGATATGTCCAATATAGTCTTTCCAATATATAGTCCATATTATAGGACTCTCACTGTCCTCCAATCCCAAAGCTCTCTCTCATTCCTCTCTGATTCAAATTCCTCTCTGATTCAATATGATATTCCCTCGAAGTTTTAGTTTAGTGATTGGAATATTCATTTGCTTCACAACTTTTGCCTATGGAGCCACTCTTCCCCCTGATGAAGGTATTCAAACAGAGCAATCATTTACCAAGAACAGAGATTACAAAATAAAGATCCTTTTTTTTATTTTCTTTTCTTGATTATTTTGTTGTAAATTGATTCCTGAAATTACCAACAAACAATAAAATTTCTGGGTTTTTTTGTTGCAGTGGATGCATTAAAAGAAATCGGGAAGACATTGGGAAAGACTGATTGGAATTTCAGTGTGGGTGCTAATCCGTGCAGTGGAGAAGCAGGGGGTTGGATCACCCCAAATCTCCCAAAGGGTTCTTTGAATAACGTCACCTGTGATTGCTCCTTCGTCAATAACACTGTCTGCCACATTACTCGCATGTCTCTCTCGCTCTCTCTCTCTCTCTCTCTTGCATAGACATACCATACTCTTTTTTTATTATTGAAGATTGGTAAATACTTGATCGAATCATATTATTTGCTTGTTGGTCTATTTCTCTTGCGACAAATATGACTCCGTCAAATGGGTACCAATGTCTGGCGAACTTGATTTTAGCGGTAAAAAACATTAAGATTTGGAAAATGAATAGTTTGGACTCGGTCATTTTTTTTTTAATTTGTTAATTTTGCATCGATTTTTATTTTTATTTTTATGGATTATTGATTCGTCTCGAGAGGAATCTAAAGAGTAAATTATATTATAAAAATATTTAAAAAATTTCCTAAAGACAAAAATAATTCAAGTTTTTGTTTATTATTGGATTATTTTTGTCTTTATTCACAAAAGTTTTATTTTAGTTAATAATTTTTATTATTTAGATTACTCTCGTTAAGACGAACCAGTAATTTAAAAAAAAAAAAAAAAAAAAGACACAAAACTAACAAAAGTAATTTTTTAAAATAAAAATTAAAAAAATCATTTTACTTATTTTTGCCAAAGCACCCAGTCCCTTTTCATTATCACATGATAGATCCTCGATAATGACAGAATCTTGATTCTGTAGTCTCCTCCACAGAATTGTTCATTCAATTGTGTGGTCTGTGAAGAAGAGCGTCCAGGGCTAATATTAATTAGATTGGACATCTATGGGTACAGTTATGAAGGGGAAAAAAAATACTGTAACTGTAGCCAATTTGGTTGGTAACTCCAACTACACATTTGTTCCAAAAAAGAGTGTGTGATTTGCAATTTGCTCATGAAACAAAAAAGCTTCGATCAAACTACTTTTTAGCGTGAGTAATGTTCACGTCAAGTTTTATAAAAAGACCGATTTCAAATACTATAGCCAATTTGGTTGGTAACTCCAACTACACATTTGTTCCAAAAAAGGTGTATGTGATTTGCAATTTGCTCATGAAACAAAAAAGCTTCGATCAAACTGATTTTTAGCGTGAGTAATGTTTACGTCAAGTTTTATAAAAAGACCGATTTCAATCATCCTTAGAGATATGGTAAACCCACAAAAAACTCAAAACCAGAAGAAACTTAGTGAGTTCTACAAATGAATTCAAGTTTTATCTTGATTACGAAACCAATCAAATTCAGATGAGTTCTAATTTATTCGATCACAAGCCGATATTGAGTAATTTCACTTTTTTTTTACATAATGAGTTAAACGAGTCTTGACGAGTGAAACAAACTCAACTTCGAATAACTTGATTTGTCTTGTTTATTACATGACGCTTTTGAATTCTATTCTAATTTGAAAGAAAAAAAAATGAAAAAATATTTAAAATCTTAGAGAGAATAAATATGAGCCAATTTCAACCACTAGGCAATGATACTTACACTCAAATCATTATGAAATGCAGAGCGCTGAAATCACAGAATCTCCCGGGAATGCTCCCGTTAGAACTGGTGAGACTCACTCACCTCCAAGATCTGTAAGTAAACCCTAACTCATAATCTAGTTTTGGCCTAAATTAGTTTTGCCTTCAAAACAACTAGCATTATTCTCTTTTAGTCATCTCTTATTTCGTTTTGGGAGGCGTTAATGCCACAACATAATTTGTTGATGCCACGATAATTGGGAAATTTTTGTTTGTGCCCTCTTTCTTCCTCAATACCCACGCTTCATGAGTCAATTTACTATTATCTCCATTCTTTTATTAGTATCCACTCCTCCCTTATCACCACCACTACTACCTCCTCCCTTGGCCCAACCACCACTATGGCTGACAGGGGGTGCGTGCTGTCCCTTAAGGGGCCGCATGCGTGTTGACCGCATCTGGATCGTCTGTGCTCGACGATCAACGACACACATCAGTTCGGTAATGGATAGCTCAGATTTATTTGGGTCCAAGAAGATCTGTGCCGTTGATTACCGAGCACAGACGGCTCAGATGGGGTCAACATGCATACTGTCCCTCTTTGTCTTTCTCCTCTCTTCCTTCACCTCCGATAACCACCATCCTCCCTCACCCATACCTCCCACCACCACTACCTCCAATTCGAAATCACCAACCACTGCCGTTGCCTTAAACCACAACAAAATCACATAGGCCACCATTGCTAATTGTTCGAAATTATAAATTGGACTGATCGTGGATTGTTCGGAATTATAAATCCAAACAAATGTTGATTGTTTGAACTTATAAATCCAAACAACTTATATTCCCGATGGCCTTAGGTGTTCGGAATAATAAATGCCGTCGACTGTTGATTGCTCGAAATCGTATGTCCGGAGGGTTGCTGATTGTTCAGAACTATAAATCCGAACACGTAACTAATGTTCGGCACTGTTCCGAACGTCTCTTCGACTATATAGCAGATTATACGAGTTTGGAAGCTTGATGAAACCAAATCTGCAAATGAATGGGTAACTTATAGAATTTGAACTCTCAATTGAGTCAATTTCATGATTGTCGGTAGGGGTCTTTCTCTGGATTAGGGTGAGAGATGGGGTATTGGGGATCTTGTAGTGTAGAGACGCACTACATAGTTGTAGTGCGGCATCCGAGCCGTTGATCTCACAATCAATGGTTGTTATTTCATCTCGACACTTGCATGATCTGTGCCGTCCAATGTCATGATGAAATCCAAACCGTTGATTACCGAGATTAACTATTAGGATGTCACACAACAGGATTGTAGTGTGTCTCCGCATTACAGGATCCCTAGATTCAACGCATTGGGTTGGGGTTTAGAGGTTCAATATTGATTGGTGGGTGATTTAGAGTTTGAAAATGAAGAAGTGGTGGTGGGGAGGTTGAAAGGGTCGGTTGCTGAAAAACTGAACCAAAACAGGTGTGTAATAAGAAAAATTAGGTCAATTTGGGAATACGTTAGTAATAAATTTATTAGGTGTTAGTACAGAGAAAATAAAGCTCCAGTTAAGGATATAAATAATAAAGTTATCACTTTCTCTAGATGAGTAGTTGTTAACATTCTCATATGGTATCGAACAGTAGATCTTGTATACAAACCTCCTTGCCTACTTCATAATTAAATTCTTGCACGTGTTTAGCCCACTTATGAAAAAGAGCCTCGCTATATGTGATGGGATGTGTATTAAATAATAAAATTACCACTCCCTTTATAAGCTTTTAGATGATTTTGTGGTTAACAACCTAATACTCGCCTCTCAGCATCTAAAAGACAAAAATACCCCATCTTTATTGTTGACCTACTGATGAGAGTTCTTATCCTTGCCGTTCCTCTCCTAAATTGAGAAAACAATAATGATAGGTGTACAATGAAAGTCTTTAACATGGCTCCAACACACTCACATGGTGTGTGAAGCTCCACACCTAATGATGGGTGTACAACAAAAAATTCCAACATGGCTCCAATAGAATCACATAGTGTGCAGAGCCCACATCTCTAACATGGCTCAAAAACACTCACATGGTGTGTGGAGTGGCTTCAACTGTGGGACTCCACACACCTTATAGTGTGTAAGAGCTATATTAGAGACTTTTGTTGTACCTTTATCATTTTTGTTATTTTTGTTGAGTGCCTCCACCTTCATTAACCGAACCTCATCATCAACGCCTCTCCATCTTCAATAGAACCAAACCCCCAGGCTATCCAGAGGAGGGGAGGCTGTTGTGCATATTTTGCACAGCAGTTGCTGTGCGGCACAAAACGGCCCCATTTTGTGGGCAGCCCAATTTATTTGTCAAATGCGATCCGAACCGTTAAATAATTATTAAAGTGGTCTTGAGAAAAATCAGGCCCATTGTATTATTTTACGTAATTGATCTAATTTATGTGATTTTCATTCAAAATTCGAGACCCTGTAATTTGAAAGGATTTTCAAGAAAATTTGTACAATTGTGCGCTTCGTAATCCATCGATCGGAACCATAGGTGTTGTAGGGCTTCTTGAGAAAAGCATCCAGTAAAAAAATTGTCACATACCTATCGACGTCCAATCAAGACAATTTTTTTACTGGATTCTCTTCTCAAGAAGCCTTACAACACCTATGGTTCAGATCAATGGGTTACTTAGGGGGGTGTTCCACTAATTGGTTTTTTAGTTTTTTGGTTTTTTTTTATCTTTAGTTTTTCAAAAAAAACCAACTAGTTCCACTAACAAGTTTTATGGTTTTTTGGTTTTTTTAGTTGTGTTATGAAATTACAAATCTACCCTTCTACCCAAACAACTATTGCTCTCTTTTTTTTGAAGGGAGGACAGATTCGTAATTTTACATGATTAAAGTACATGTACTTGATTGTGCAATGATTTGGTTTTTTTTAGGTTAGTGGAATGAACTGGTTTTTTTGTTAGTTTTTTGTGAGGTTTTTTTTTAGTGGAATGGAGTAGTTTTTGATTTAAAACAAAACTAGTTTTTTGTTAGTGGAACATGGCCTTAGCACAAAATTATATAAATTTTCTTGAAGATCCTTTCAAACTACAGGGTTCTGAATTCTGAATGAAAATCATATGAATTAGATCAATTATGTAAAAATATCCAATAAGCCTGATTTTTTTTAAGACCACTTGAATAATTATTTTAAAATTATTTAATGGTTCGGATCATTTGTATGAGATCCGAAAATGGGTCTCACAAGATCGCATTTGGCAAACCAATTGGGTTGCCCACAAGACGGGGCCGTTTTTTGCCGCACAGCAGCTGCTGTGCAAAATGTGCACCGCAGCCTCCCCGCCTCCAGGCTGTCCTAAGAGTTGCAGCAAATTCATTTCCGTTAAACGCCTCTGCTAGCACAATGGGCAATTACGCAGGGATTGGTACTGGGTTTCAGATCAGTGTCTTTCTTTTTTTTTTTTCTCCTTTTATCTATCAATAGAAATTTCCATTCAACTTCAAATTACCAAAAATTCTGAGATTCAGGGTTCGTACCACGGAGGTTTCAAGGAAGACGGCGCTGAATTCAGATTCAGATACGAATATATTTTGGTTTTTTGGGACGATTATATGGGTTACGTTAGACATGACGGCTAGAAAATTGCATGGCAAAAACAATTTTAGAGGCGACGCATGTAAAACGCTATTTTAGCTGTGATCTAAGAATTGCAGACAAACGTTGGACATAGGTAGGGGGCGGGCGGACATAGGTAGAGACTGTTTGTTGTTGAAGGACATTTTCGTCCTGTAAACTCTTGAAGGACATAGGTAGAGATTCTTTAGGTAGAGATTCTCATGCGGAGGAGCTCTTAGATGCTCCGCACTGCATATCGGAATTGAGTATCATTCTCCCATGTAATAGATTAGGAATGGCGACGACGAATTACAAAAGAAACTCTTGGGGTTTTGATGTGTCGTGGCAGCAACATTTTGAGTTGCCGCATTAGTACCACCCTTTAGTTTTTGGTCAAAATTTCTGAGATTAATCAATCCTTTCGACCATAGCAATGAAAAGGTATTAAAATATCAGTAGAAACTGAAAAAAATTAGGATAAGGACGATAATAAATACCAAAGCTATCACATACCGGATGACACCTGTTTTTCTGAGTCTTTTGGTCGAAGAGAATGATTAATAATAAAGATTTGATATAAATTTAATAAAAATTCCGAAAATACAAGTAAAAATACCGTAACATTAATTTTGGCCAAGGTGGTCCTAATTCTTTGCCCTTATTTTTCCTCTATTTTAAGTTTTTATTTAACCCATAAGAATCTTTTATTTGGCAAGCATTTGCTCAACTGCACCATTTGAAACCATTTTAATTGTCAAATTTGCACTCTTATTCCCACAGTGATCTCTCTCGCAACTACCTCAGCGGTACAATCCCTCCAGAATGGGGTTCCATGAAACTCGTCAACATGTATGTATCACCAGTTTTGTATGTCCGTGTATTTGAATGTATATATGACATATTTGTATCTACACGTTTATGTATGGTATCTTGAGGATTTTCTCGTTTCGTAGTTCCTTATAGCCAACTATGTCAATGCAGTTCTCTGCTGGGAAACAGATTAACGGGTCCAATCCCGAAAGAGTTTGGAAACATGAGCACGCTTGCAACTCTGTAAAAAAAATCTTTATACGCATTTCAATTCATAATTATGCATGAGGAAATTTTGAATGATTTTGTTGCTTAGATTATGAATTTTTGATACTTGTAGAAGCGTGGAGTTCAATCAGTTGTCAGGACCCATTCCTAAAGAGCTTGGGAGTCTTCGTTTCTTAGAGAAACTGTAAGACCCATATATGTTGGCTTTGGTTCAATTTATTCACATGTTGTATACACTTCATTAGGCTAATATCTTCAATAGTCTGTATCTGAGCAAGAACATCTTGTCGGAACTCGAAGAACATTATGTGTTTGAGAAGTCTACTAAGGCACCAAGTGTGTGCACAACAATCCTTACAATGTGTCACTGCATGATTGGTAGTTTCGTGGATAACCATTTTGCAATCATCAATCAAGCATTGCCACATTCAACTGTTGTGTAAGCTGTTGTACGCAGATGTCGTGTTAGGAGACTTGCTCACATTGATTTTGATAGTGTGGTGGGATGACCCAACGGGTGGCCCCAGTGGTTAAGGAAACTTTATACCCATCAGGGATGTCCTATTCATGATATCCCAAAGATGAGAAACTATTGATATTTATGGCCATATCGTATCAGGCGTGAGTATGTGTCCCAGCATAAGGCCTTTTAAAGCTTAAATCTTTAGATATTGCACTATATGTCCACAAGATTAGCATGGATGGAAACAATCTTCCATAGTTACTCGCTCTCTCCATTGTTGTTTGTACTTTGTCCATTTTTTAAACTCGTATCTTCAATCAGATCAACAACTAATGTACTTTCACATTTATGAACTTTTTCTCGCCATAATACATTAACATGCTGAAAAAGGACAAACAATAAGGGATGAATGGAATAGTTGCGGATATAGTGGATGATACTCTTAGTCTCCCTAATTATATGTTGTGAGTTATTCATAGATGTTCTTAAAATCAAAATTAGAGAATCGAGTATCAAAATCTGATATTGTGTTTAATGCACATCCCACACTGGTACCAAAGTTTGTCCAAAATAGGCTATTAGAGTAAATGTACACTGGCGCTAGATGTTTAAGAACAATGGTTCACTGGTTGGCTGCATTTATTGTTGAAGGCATTTGACTTCAAACTATTTTACCGGGGAGCTTCCGGAAACACTTGCAAATCTGACCACTATGAAGGACTTGTAAGTTTATTTTTTCTTTCTATTCACAATTTGGATTTCTTTCTTACACAAGGTATGACCTTCTCATTTCCTTTGAATAACTCCTATCAATTAATTCCTCTATATAATGCAGTTGGATCGGTGACAACCACTTTACAGGACAGATACCAAATTTCATCCAAAACTGGGTAAATCTCGATAGATTGTGAGTGCTCGACCAGTTTTGATTTATTCGATGGTTGTTTATTTTAGTTTTAGTTTTAGTTGTTTTTATTTATATTCGATCCTGATTTATGCAGAGTGATTCAGGCTAGTGGTTTCGATGGACCAATTCCTTCAGGCATTTCTCTTTTGACAAAGTTATCCGACTTGTAAGTGGAAGTAAAACCTTCTAATCCGCATGAATGTCACAATATTGTCTGGTTAATCCTATATTTTCTTAATTATATGCAGGAGAATCAGTGACTTAAATGGTTCCCAAGCTACTTTTCCCCCCCTTAATAATTTGACAAATCTGAATACATTGTAAGTTGACTCCTTCTCCGGAACCTTCTTTCAAGGATATACCAGTTTGTTGCTGACTTAAAGTGGTATGTGTTAAATTGTGTTGCAGGATTTTGCGGAGTTGTAATATTATTGGACCAATACCTGAATACCTTGGAACAACGACAAACTTGAAAAAACTCTTGTTAGTAAATATATGCCTTTTCCATTTTTTAATTCGCATATAACTGGTAACTTCTCCTTAAAGGCCTTTTGCTCCATATTATTCCTTTAAAGGTCTTTAAATGTCCTTTTCCCCATAGTCTCAGAAGTACATAGCAAGCTATTGCTAGATGGTTCAGCCCATTGCACTTGTGGACAATACAAATATAAGCTACCAAGTGAAACAATGGAGGCAACTTTGGTAGAAGATGACTGTAGGCTCTTCCAGTGGCGGAGCCAGAGATCAAAGTCGGAGGGGGCAGGATTATGAAAGAAATTTTCGTATGATGATTTTTTCAAGACTAAAATCCAGTCATTCAAGTTTTAATGAGATGGTTTTGATAAATTAAAAAATTAATCACAAGTATTTTTGTTATCATATCACTCGACGAACACAATATCATTATTGCATGTTATTATTCACCATAATTTAGTGTTCTCGAAATAAAAATTGTTCTTACTTTTTGATTATTTTCGAAATTGTATAAATTTTTTTTTTATGAATATCTTAAAAAATATATATAAAATATACTCCAAAATAGGAAATCAGGAGGGGCCGGGGGTGAGCTCCGCCAGTGGGCACTTCATGCTTGGAGCTTGGAAGAGTTTGAAACATAAGCCAGTTTGGTGAGAATTGAAGTCATTTTGATTCCTAACTTTCAATTATTTCTCTTGCAGAGACCTGAGCTTTAACAAACTCAGTGGGGAGATTCCGAACAATTTTTATAGCCTGTCATCGATAGAGAATATGTATGGATACCAATATCTTATATTGTTTCTGGTATTCTTTGTTTTACTGGCCAACTGGTACCATTTGAAAATGATTATGCAAGTTAATTTATCCTAGTAAAAAATTGAATTAGAGAACTGGACAGCTGCCTAAAGCAACCATGCACCCTTATTTATCCAACTGTTCAACAAAAGAATCAAGAAGAAGGTAAATAGGCGCACGGCAAGTCTCCTAAACGTAAATTATCTTAGTGCCAACCTTATCTGCAATAGAGGAGAAAAGAATGGACCCCTCATTTGATGGAGCGTATTCTTTTATATGAGAGAACTTCCAGGGAAGAATGGACTCCTCCTCTGAGATGAATAAGAAGTTAGTTTCAATTATAGATGATTCTCCTCTTTGTTCTCGGTTGATCATGCTCCTCTGCTTTGGGAGAGGAATATAGTTGTAAGTTGAGTATTCACGGGCCAAAAGTAGGATTCGAGCTTGCAATGCCAAATTTGGAGCAAAATTTAGCCTTCGAGCTTGATTTGTCGACACAAATAATTATAGGATCAATGATTTGTTTAAAATCTTTTCTTTTTGGGTACATTGGAAATAGCAATGATTTGTCTATTGTCAGAACACTTGTGCTCTTGTACGCGGAAAAGCACATAGCCAGAAAAGATCAATTACTGTGCTTTTTTGTTTTTGTAGTTATCTATCCGGGAACTTGCTAAGTGGGACTGTGCCTAATTGGACGCTGAAGAGTTCAAACTCTATGTAAGTTAGCTTCCTAAACCACTTTTAGCATGCCTATGTTGTGCAATATTCATTCATCATTCTGCTGTGACACAGTGAATTATGAGTTTCCCTGTGCTATTCGATTGTGAAGGGCATTAATTTTGGTCCATACACTATTTAGGGTCTGAAGATGTTGTTCATTTTATAGTAGAATGCACTCCTAGCCCCAAGGGCGGAGCTAGGACATAAATCTACCCTGGGCTAAGCCAACACACACAATATTTATATATATATATATATATATATATATATATATATATATATATATATATATATATATATATATATATATATATATATATATATTATATGTCAAGCCCCTTCCTATGAGGGATTCCGCACTTTGCTAAAGTGTGGGACTTGCTTTTTCTGATCAAATTTCAACTATCTGAACCGTTTAATTTGTTCAAAATTTATTTTTTAAGGGTCCAATCAATGAATCATAAAAAAATATGACCAGGAAGGGCTTGCTCCGAGCAATTATCTATGAAGTTTTCGTTTTGTATTTACATAGACCAGGGATAAACTTCAGGCTCAGTTCAAATCCATCCCCGACCTTTTTTATCAGTCCCTGGATTGTGGGTTGGGCTAAGTTTGGATCAAGATTTGAATTGATTGGGCTAAAAAAATTTTACGGGTGGACTAAATTGTATTGGCCTAAACGTTTACACATAGTTTTATTTATTTATTTTTTTTTGCTTTATTTTTTTGTTCCACCTGGGCTGGAGCCCACCTTAGCCCAAAGGTGGCTCCGCCCTTGCCTAGCCCCTAAAGCATTCCTAGATTCTCATTAATCTTTAGTTCTTTGTAGAGCATCTTGAAGACATTTTGTAGACAACCGTTCTTATTTGCATACTTCTCCGTTCCAAATTGCTGGTCACTTTTGAGAATTCTAACTTTTTAAGCAAACATGCAATAACTGCATTCAATAAATGTAGTCACATTAAACAGATTCATTAATTTCCAACAATGCCCATATATTTCAACTTTTAAATGAAATGATTGTTGTTGGTAAAGGGACTTTTTTGGAAGATTGAATAAATTTTATTTTGACTTTTCAAAGAGGACTAATAATTTGGAACATCTCAAAATAGTATAAATGACAAGCAATTTGGAATGGAGGGAGTAATTACCCATAGCAGAAATTGAAATAGGCCTCAAATTATCCCAATGTTTGAAGGCATTGACAGATATACAGTAATGTAACCCTTTATTGTATTAGGGTGGTGCATATAGCAATTATGATTTCAAGGGATTAATGACATGGTTGGGTTAACGATATTCAACTACACTCTACAAATTAAATGGAAGTCAACACTCTTATGTTTTGTATTTTTTTTACACTGAAGGCTGACATTATTACTGAGGAAATAGTCATAATAATATTACTTGATTTGAAGGCGAGTGTAATTTTGTTCACCCTCCTTAAAAGAGGATGAACTTTACCCTCCCTCTTATAGGTAAAAATGGTGTAGGTCCCACCCCTGCACTGCAATACACTTTTCGATAATGATGACATCACTTTTTGGTGGGACCTACATTTCAACCAATAAGAGCTAGAGTGGGTAATGTTCACCCTCTTTTAAAGATAAAAGAGGGTAAACAAAATTAAATTTTTTGAAGGCTGAGCTATGACTTTTGTTCCAATTATGTTATCTGCTTAAATGCATGAATGGATTCCTTTCTTTTGTGACATTCAAATAATGGGTAAATCACGTTGTGAGTTCTTCATGCAGTGATCTTTCATATAACAACTTTTCAGAATCCCAAAGTTGCCAACAGGGGAAAACGTAAGATCCAACGACCCAGTCATTGTAATGCCATAAAAAATTTCTGTGAGGTCTTCATTTTCTCCATTTCACTACAGGAACTTGTTTAGAAGCTCTTCAAGGGGTAATGTATTGTAAGTTCCTAAACCTTTGTAAGAAGCTTGATCATGGTATTTATGTTCCTTGCATTATCTATTTGATTGTTGCTACATATTTTTGTGGTAAAGTATTGATGCTACAGTTTATTTCTTATTGTTTGCGTATCACCTAGAATAATAAGATATAATGCTGAATAATTCAAGATCTCATATTGTTTTTCCAGTGGAATTGTCCCCTGCTCAGGAAGCTCTCGTTGCGATCGAAGTAAGTTAAGAATGTTACTGTTCTGTAGACTGCTATTTTGATGTGATAGCTCTGGGTAATTCATTTTGTCAGTAGAACTATAAAGAAAGCCATAAGTCACAAAGGTATAGACATTAAACTTGCACACAACTTGACATAAATACGGGGACACGACAAATCCAAAATATAGTATGTCTGACACTGAGGAGTGAGGAAGTAAAAATGGACTGCAATTTTCTTTTTCTACTCATGTGGTTATGTATGATGTATCTGAATGCGAACCTTGATTCAAACTTGTAAAGTATGCAACCAAACTTGCAGACTGTAAAAGCTAAAGTTCCAAAAATATCTAATATACAATTATACTACGTTTTAACATAGCTAAGATCTTGTTTTATTCATTTATTTTTTGGGACAATTTAGTTCTTGAAATGCATAGAAAATGTCCATGACATGCATAAATTGTCTCCCCACCCCGCCCCCCCCCCCCCCCCCCCCCCCCCCCCCCCGCCGGTAATTTGTTTCTACTCTCTGAAGGAAACACTAGAACACTTCAAGCCTCTAAGGGTAACCTCTGTGTTAGTATTTTCGCAACCCCACAACACTTCTATGGATCTTGGAAACAATGAATCACAGAACATAAAATCAAATAATCGTGCGTAATGGAAAAAACGGAAAAGAAACAAGAAACAGATATACGTGGAAAACCTCAACGCGAGGAAAAACCACAGGAGCCACACCAGTCCACTATGAAATCGAAATCAAGAGTACAAGTCTTCTCGCAATCTCTTTGAGATCTGCGTTTTCTCTCGCCTCTCTCTCTGTTTTTCTCTGAAAACTGATAACCCTAATTACACACTAACAACGAAATAATTAGGTCGGGCCTATAGCCGAAATTACATACCGAGGTCCCTTAAATATCATTAGGTCGGGCCTATGTCCTGTGGGGGCTCCCGCCCCCACCCCACTGGTACTGCTGAAGGTTGTCTGCACCCCAACACTCTGATTGCCGATGACTGTCTACATATGGTTTCTATTATGATGTGCTTGTCTTATGTACGTAATTTGCTAGGAGCTCCCATGATGTGTCCCAAAATCTAAAAACCTGTTTGGTAATCGTAGCTATTTTGTCAAAACCATTCACCGGACTTGGAGTTAGAAGAACCTTTGTTGTCTAACAGGGGCATTGCCTTTATTTAGAAGGGTCTGGGGTGCTTATTTAACGGTTAACACTATCTTGTTATGTTTTATCAGATTGGTCTTCATTCCACATAAATTGCGGTGGTAAAAGAGTACCTCTTGATAGGAACACGGTATATGAAGCTGATCAAGATCTAGGTGGGCCTTCAAATTTTTTCCAACAAAGTGGAACCAACTGGGGATTTAGTGGCACTGGCAACTTCTTGGATGACGATCAGACACGAGATTATTTTATTGGGACAAATACATCAGGACTTTCTATGAATAATTTCGAGTTGTACGTGAATGCTCGGCTTTCGCCCATATCATTGACGTATTATGGCTTCTGCCTAGTAAATGGAAACTACACCGTGGACCTTCACTTTGTAGAAATTATGTTTAATACTGGCAATAGTTATAGCAGCCTCGGAAGACGTATATTTGACATCTACATTCAGGTAAGTTCCATTTTCTGTTTCTATTTCCTTTTCTTGGTTTACTGTTGTAGTATAGGTACCATTCAGTGAATGGGTTCTGATGTGTAACCCCCCCCCCCCCCCCCCCCCCCCCCCCCAAACACACACACACAAATGCACACGCACATACACGCACAATGGCATGAAGAATAAATCAAGCGAAGAACGCAAACAGAAAAGTACGACACATAAATTGTGTGATTTCCTAGTGGGGTGATTAGGTACATTCACGCCTCACACCAGTTTTCACTATGTATCAAATGTATGAATCAGTTGGATATACTACATTATATCTCGTAGGGTTTTACATCACCAATTACTGTGATGCCCCAGTCTAGGCATCGGGAGCGCTTCCCCCGAGCCCCAGCCACGGGCGCCTCCCCCGGGGCTCCTGACTTACTTCGCAAAAATCAAAACAGAAAAATACTTCACAAACCCAAAAGGTTCATGCTAATTATGTTGATTTTTAGGAGGAGATTGGATTTGCAAGCAATCTAGTACTCCCTCCGTTACTTTCTGCTATCCCCTTTTGAGAGATGCAACTTTCTGAGGGAGCATGCCATAAACGACGTTGAACTTCACATTTCATAGCATTAATTCCCCAATAACCTTTTATTCTCATTTGTAATACTGTTACAACCACTTGTGCAGGGAAGGTTAGTTTTCGAAGAAAAAATACATTCTTCTGTGACTTTTTAAGGAGCAATAATGTTTTTGGATATCCCAAAATGGAATAGAAGACTAACAATAAGGGACATGTTGAGTGTTTTATTTCTCATGGATGCGACATTCATTAGACTTTAAAAACCAAGAAAGTTGAACAAAAAAACATATGACCTCATGAAAAAATTGTTGTAGGGAGAGCTGGTGCAGAAAGATTTTAACATTGAGGACGAAGCAGGTGGCGCTGGTAAGGTCAAAATAAAAACTTACACTGCAAATGTGACTGATGGTACATTGGAGATCCACTTCTATTGGGCCGGAAAAGGGACAACCGGTATCCCCAATAGAGGAGTATATGGTCCTCTCATTTCGGCTATATCTGTGAACAACCCTGGTAAGCTGAACTTCATGTTTCTTCTGATTTCTTGTGATAATGCTTGGACAAAAAATGGTTTCACAGTTTTTTAGAAGTGCTACTCAGTTGTTGTCGTTAAGGAGATGGGTTAGGACAAGTAAGTCCTTTTTCATGGCAGACTAACCAGTACCTTGGAGAAAAAGTAAGTCCTTTTTCTCTTTTCAAAAGTTTGGAATGTTAAGAAATGAACTCTATTCACAGCAAAATTTTCGGCAATTGGTGATTACTCATGTTCATTTTGAATCGCCATGAACGTAATGGACACATTTTTGTTAATCTGGTTTTCACAAGTATGCTCTTGAAATATAGATAACTAAATCATGACTCAAATCGATATCTTTTCTTGTTCATAAGACAAATGGATATGCTTTATCCCTAGGATGATACTGTTTCAATGGAATGTTTGACCAAACAATTCTAATTTAGGTAATAATGTCAGTAATCCTTGTCTCAACTTTCAAGGCATCTCATTAGCAGATACTTGATTTATTTGTGCTAATAGGATTCTGTCTAAAAGGTTTCGTACGTCCTTTGAAATGCCTTAGAAACATGTTAAGGGCGAATGTGTGACAAATTTCTTCTAGAATTAGAAAAGTTGTTTAAATATATAGCGCAAGTGTTACTATTCGTTTGTTTTGTTTTGTGCCCTCTTATTAGCCATCCCAGAAAACAGAGCTCCTGCACCTTTAGGAGAGGTAGTTGGAGAAACCTGAAAGCCCTACCTCACTTTTTTGTGTCAAATAGTGGTTGCCATTGTGCAAAGTCAAAACTTCTAATATCATCTCCTTTGTGTTCATTTTTCCCTCCTCCATGCAGATTATGTACCTCCACCAGAACATAAAAAAAGAATATTTGCGGGTGTTGTGGTTGGGATTGTGGTTGCAGTAGCTTGTGTTATTATCCTGCTCCTCGTTATTGTTTGCCAGAGAGGCTTTCTAAACCGCAAAGGCACACTGGAACGAGGTATTTGCATATGCTAAAATTGTGCTAAATAGTTATTTTCTTATCCATGTCCATTTTTCGTCTTTTTGAGTTTTTGTTCAAATTTTTTTTTGTCTCTTGACCACTATGGATCTTACAATGATGTCTTCCTGCATTTTAACTTGGTAAAAGATGGTTTTTGTTCAAAATATCGTACAGATATCAAATTAGTTACCACTTCCACTAGCATTCAGAATGTTAGGATTTTGGCTCGGACCCTTGTCTTGTTGTACGAATGCTACTTATTACTTGGCTTCTTTCACAGATCTAAGGGGTCTAGACCTGCAGACCGGTTCATTTACCTTGAGGCAAATCAAAGCTGCTACAAATAATTTTGATGATGCTAATAAGATCGGAGAAGGCGGTTTTGGTCCTGTATATAAGGTACCCAACTCATGCAGTACTCTTCCTAGATTCATCATTACATCTAGCTATCGTACTGCGTCCCGTGTATTGTGAAAAAACCCTGCATTGTATCTTAAACTGTAGGGACTTCTATCAGATGGCACTGTGATTGCTGTAAAGAAGCTTTCTTCCAAATCAAAACAAGGAAATCGGGAGTTCGTGAATGAAATAGGAATGATTTCTGCTCTACAACACCCTCATCTTGTAAAGCTATATGGATGTTGTATTGAGGGAAATCAATTGTTGCTGGTATATGAGTACATGGAAAACAACAGTCTTGCTCGTGCTTTGTTTGGTAAACTTTAAAACTTTAGTCAACTGCTTTTGGTAGTGTAGCATCGATGCATGCGCTTTTTTTGGATGTACTACTGGCTTCGTTCCTTTTTGTCAGTTCATTTTGGGACTTCCATAAGGGGGCCCTAAAAATTTTAGGGCATCAATCAGATATTTTGCTAACTAGTATGTCTATGTGCTTGTTCATTTGGTGATTTGAAGGCCCAGAAGAATGCCAGTTACATTTGGATTGGCCGACAAGGTACAAGATCTGCATCGGCATTGCTAGAGGTCTAGCTTATCTCCATGAAGAATCAAGACTTAAGATTGTCCACAGAGATATCAAGGCCACTAATGTGCTGCTTGATAAAGATCTTAATCCCAAGATATCTGATTTTGGTCTAGCCAAACTTGATGAAGAGGAATCTACCCATATGAGCACCAGAATTGCTGGAACCTAGTGAGTCCCCATGCTACATTGTTGATGTTAAGTTTACATTATTATTGTCATACTTATGTTTTTTGTGGCCGGGAAAAGAGTTTTTTTCCCCCCTCTTTTTCCAGTTGCAATAGTTCACATTCGAGTCTCGGAAGCAACCTTTTCGCTTGTGGGAGTTAAGGCTGCACACATCCAACCCTTCTCTAGACCCAATAGTAGAAGCAGCATGCCTATAAAAAAAATCAAAAAAAAAAAAAAAACAGTAGAAGGAGCCTTGTGCACTGGATAGCCCTTTTTTGGCTATACTAGTTCATAGGTTCATTCACGGTAAAAATGGGTATAATATTATGGGATGAAGCTCCAGATGATGGTTTTCCCTACAATAAGCTATTTGTTGGACAATATATCATATACATACTAACCTTGTATTTGACAATTGGTTGCAGCGGATATATGGCACCTGAATATGCAATGCGTGGTCACTTAACTGACAAAGCAGATGTTTATAGCTTTGGAATAGTTGCATTGGAGATAGTTAGTGGGAGAAGCAACCACAGTTATAGAACAAAGGAGTACTGTTTATATCTTCTTGATTGGGTATGTTGAATCCTGTTCTTCTTGCACCAATGCCTGAGTGAGACACTTCTATCATGTTCTTGATCTGTCAATCTCCATTAAAACAAATCTTCTTAAAGTCAAAACTCATGGATATTAGGTACTCGAGTTCTAACGTAACGAGTGTTTCTTCGTAGGCCCTTGTCTTGAAGGAGAAGGGGAATTTGATGGAGCTAGTAGATCCTAAGTTGGGTTCAGCCTACAACAAAATAGAGGTAGCAGTGATGATAAATGTTGCTCTTCTATGCGCCAACACTTCACCAACAGTTAGGCCTGCTATGTCTTCAGTTGTCAGCATGCTCGAAGGCAGAACTGTCCCCGTCGTTCCAGATCCAGTTGCCTCCGACGAGCAGATGAACCTGAAGGGAATGATGATTGAGCTTCAAAAAAGCCTTGAGACTAACACAAACACAAGTGATGTCCACATTCAGAGCATGTCGACTGACGGACCCTGCACTGCTTCTTCTGCATCCGTCGGTGATCTCTACCCCCTCAACTGGGATTCCGAAATTTTGGAAAACAGATATTAGCTTGGTGGTGCATATTGCCATTATCTGTCTTCATGTTTTACGTTTTCCATATACAAATTTATCACACGTTTTTGGCTTAGTTTTGGGATACCATTATAGCTTTTGCATATAAAACAGTGCTTCTGTAAAATTGCACAAAAACTTGTGTTGTAACATGCAGAATTTTCTTCTTCCTCACCAGTGTTTGAACTGAATGAAGTGAAATTGCAAATCCAAGGTCTACGTTGTATTGATCCTTTGAACGTTGAGCATGTAATACAATGTACTATTTTTTTCCTTTATAAATATGGGTCGGGTGATATATCTATAGATATCGGATTTTGCATGAACATTCTTCTCTAAGAGGCTTATATGATGAACAATATCAATTATCATGTGGCACCTCCGATGGTCCCGACCCAAAATGACAGGAACGGGGACTTTGGTGTGCGCTACCTGGTGTGGTGTGAGGCATCTGAGCTGTTATATGTGTTTTCAAAGGTCCTGATTTCATCTTGCCACTTTATAGATCCAAGCCGTCCATTGCTGGATGAAATCCGAAGCCGTTGACTGTCGAGATAAACGGCTCGGATGCGGATACCAAGATCGCACACCAATAATGACAAAGCCACACGTGTGGTCTTCTAATGGGGCACTTATTTTCATAATTGTATATTTTCATTTATGGGAGTTTAAACGGTTAAATACTTAAATGTAGTCAAATATAAAAATATAGACTCCATAGTAATTAATAAACCCTTGAACTTATTTTCCCTCGTAAATAAGAATCTAATTTTATCCTAAACGTTCCTAAATACCTGTAACGTATCCCATGAATCCAAGCATACGACTAGTCTCTCAATCTTCTTCTGAATTTTAGTAGCGTGAGTTGTTTAAGAGAGTCGCTTCCACGCTCACGTACCCACTCCAATTTCGCGCTCACGCATTCACTCGTATCTAACCGACTCTATTATTTTCCAACAATTGGCAAACTCCATGATCTCCAATATTATGTGAAGTAACTTATAAACGGACCCAGGGTCCCTAACACATCCGAGCCGTCCATCTCTACAGTCGATGGTTCTAATTTGCAGAAAAACTCTTACCACCGGTTATAGTAAATTCTTAACCATAAGAGTTAATAAACATATCTGAACCATTTATTACCAAGACGAACGGTTGGGATAGAGGCACTACACTTATAACACGGAGAGGGACGTTATAGGGACCCCGAATTCCTTACAAACCATGAAACAAGATTTCACAAACCCAACAGTTACATTCATTTTGTTACATCTAAGTAGATCACAATTAATAATATCCCACCCATTTCTCTCTCTCTCTCTCTCCTTATATATACGCAAATATATGTGCATATATTTGCAAGGGGAGAAAATTTATTTGAAGAAGCCCCTCTCTATCTCTCTCTTCTTTCTCTCTCCAAATGGCTTTCTGGTTTCGTTGCAATTTTCCTCTGCTTCTGCTGCTGCTCAACATTGTTATCGAGCTAGCAAATGTGCGCAAGTGTTTAGGGGAATGTGACTTGTACCAGGGGAGTTGGATGAGGGACCCATCATACCCTCTCTACAATGCCACCACGTGTCCCTTCATCGAGAAAGAATTCAATTGCCAGAAAAATGGACGGCCCGATCTTGACTATCTCCACTACAGGTGGCAGCCCACTGGATGCAATTTGGAAAGGTAACTAGTTTTGTCACACCTTGGGCTGGGCTTTATCTAGTTGGACACAAAAATAATGAACAGGGCCTGTTCTCCTGCATTTTGGGCCTACCATTAACATTAACATTATTATAGATTCTTATGTTTAGATTTTTAATTTTTATTTTTAGCGAAGAAGGGTTTTAATATAGATGATGTAGTTTTTTGTTATTTTCGTTAATCATCCTGATTATGTCCCAAAAAATTTCGTATTTAATTAAATTTCGTCACTTTTCCACCAAAAAAAAAAAAAAAAGTACTCCGTCATGGGTTTTTTTTAAAGATAATTATTAGCATGGTCTAAATATTTACCCATACAATTTTCTTGCGGTATGTTCAACATATCCATGCATAATTTTTAGTACATCGTCGCTTGTGTTAAAACAAGTAC
The DNA here is from genome assembly GCA_020921065.1 of Vaccinium darrowii. Taxonomy (NCBI): domain Eukaryota; kingdom Viridiplantae; phylum Streptophyta; class Magnoliopsida; order Ericales; family Ericaceae; genus Vaccinium; species Vaccinium darrowii. Next base: position 43,902,014 of record CM037151.1, read on the forward strand.
AATGAATCATGTGATCCCAACAATCAGATCAACTTTTTCCTTCATTGTAGTCAACACATAATGTAGCCTAAATACCGTATCTACGCGATTAGGTCTAAATATCGTATCAATGGTGAGATAGATACAAAAGGACTATGTACGTAACCATGCCTAAAAGTCGTATAAACGAAGAAATAAGACTATGGAAGCTAGTCGAGATGAGAGTAAGCTTTTTTATACCTGCCATAGTGCCACCCCATGCTTTATAAATTTAAATATATACCCTTGCAGGGCCGGCCCTAACATTTGGGTTGCCCTAGCTGACCTTGATTTTGGTTGCCCACTTATTCTTAAGTCAAAAAAAAATAAAATGACATACAAGTTAAAAGAAAATTCAAGTTTACACTGGACTTTCAGCTTAAATAACTTCAAAAAAATCACAATCAAGTGTTATATGATGAGCCAGATCCGATTTAAAGAAAAGTTCTCATTACATAAAACAAATTCCAATATTGGACCCCCTACATCGATCTTTAAGAGTTCATTTTAAAAGAATTATAAAATACAAAAAAATAAAACAAGAAGGATACAAAGATAAACATAAAAAGATACGATTGTAAGAGTTTGTTATGAAGAAAATAAATTTGCTTTATATATTAACTATGACTTGTGTGAAAAAAATAATAATAAACCATGTTAGCTCACTCATTTTTTTATAAATTTTTCACCATTAGATTTTTTTTAATTCAATGTAAGAAAAAAACTTCTACATCGTTGTGTTTGTTAAATGAACCTTTTTAACAAAGTGTAATTGCGTAGTGCATTTTTGTAAAATTGTGGATTGGGTGGGAAAAAAAAAGCGCCAAAAATAACAGAGAGAAAAAGGGAAAGAAAAACATGAAAAATTCCACCAAAGTCAGGAAAATTGTACCGTGGCGATTCGACCTCATGATCTCAAGCTTGTAGGCATTACAAACAACCACTGAGGCAATCAATGCATTTGCACCACATATGAAAGCTTAATTATATTTATACATTAACTTTTTTTTTTTGGGTTGCCCCTGCCGGGGTGGGTTGCCCAAGCCCGGGGGCTTGCTGGGCTTACCCCAGGGCCGGCCCTGTACCCTTGCAGTCAAAGTGGTATTAATTGTGAACATTTCCATGTTAGTATGTGCTTCCTACAAAATTTATTTAGCATGCCTTTTATTTTAGAAAAAACCCTTGCAGTCAAGTCTTATTAATTGTCAACATTTTCAGGTTAGTGTGTGCCTCCCACAACTTTTTATCTCCGTCTGTATTTATTTATTTATTCTTTTACCGTTAGTGGTATCTGGGTTAGCTTACGCGCACTACGCCTAATCCTTTTTCCGGTCTAGTTTAAGGCAGATTATCCACGCCTGAATTACTAATTATAGTAGCTTAACAAGAAATTACTTTCTTCGTCCTTATTTTATTTTAGCCACGTAGTTTCTTAGGTATATATGTATGTCTTTATATTGAAGTTTTGCATTTATGATAGATTATGGGGTGAAATATTTTGGATTTTGTAGGTTTGATGGAGTTGGCTTCTTGAAGAAATTCAAAGGGAAGAAAATCATGTTTGTAGGGGATTCCTTGGTTAGAGACCAATGGCAGTCATTGACATGCTTGCTCTACAATGCAAGACCTAACTTAGAATACACTCTGACGAGATCCGGTATGATCTCCACTTTCACAATCAAGGTATGGTCTATACATTAAATTTCCTTAGCTTCGGGCGTGTTTGGAAGACACTTTTTTTTTCCATTTTGCATCGTGTCGTAGCGGATTTTGGGTGTTTGGATGGTTATTGCTGATTTTAAAATCAAGCATCACCAGAAAAACGACCCGGAGAATGTAGAATTCAAAAATGAGTTTCAGATGAAGTTTTTGGATTCTCATTGTATTTCATACTTTACTCATCTGAAAATGTCTATTTTGCACATATTACCCGAACCCTTTTATAGATTCTTATTATAATCTAGAAATTTGTAATGTTCCAATCTAAAATCTAGAATTTCAAAAAAAAATTGGCTCAGCTGCCTCAGCATTTTCCTAATTAATTTTGTAGCGGGGGAGCACGGTACCCCCACGCTATCCAATAATATTATTTTTCATGTAATTTGTGGTATTTTCAATAAAAAAATTCAGGGTCTCAGTCCCTTTAACATTTTAATATCTTAATTTAGTCTTTCCAAATATAATTTTTTTCTCAAAAGATCTTGCAATTAAAACCCTAGATTTATCATTTGCTTTCTTTTGTGAAATTCCTGCGCCCGTTTGGTGGTCCGGGATGTTAAAAATTTAAAACAAGAGGACCACATAGCACAATCATATATATCATTTTGTGATGCAGGAATATGGAGTTAAAGTGATGCTTGATCGCAACGTGTTCTTAGTGGATAATGTAAGGGAAAGTTGTTAGTGTGATTGGCAATTTCCGGGATTCGTTAATCCTTTGTGATCTTGTAATTTGTTTGAAGGGGTTTGGGGAGGTTTATCTTTTGGTTTGAGTCTAGATAATCCACCTTTGATTGAAGCTTCTGATGATCATCGCTTGCTCGTGTCTCAACTCGCTTACGGACCATTAAAGGTATATTGCATAATTTTGCATTGTCATGTCTTCATTTAGATTAGGAACTTAATCTATTTTTGTTGCATGATTTGTTATTTTAAAATCGTTTTTAATGTGGCTGTGAGAGAATAAAAATTATTCTAAGGCATGCGTTCTTGATAAATATTTAAATGTGCCGTTGTGCCAGTTTGCGCTTTTAGTGAGTTTACTGGCGCAGTCACCAGCGTAGTGCCCTTTACTCTGTACGTGTCTTTCTCTCATTGGTCCACCTTAGGGTTAGATTCTTTGCACTATAAAAACATCGTTATCTCTCCTTTTGCTGCTGGACCTTCCTGCATAACCAGAATACAAAGAGGGAAAAACGTTTTCTGCATCTAGATGGTGTTCTTGATGAAATTCGATGATCTAACCTTGGGTTGATCATTTTTAATGTCAGTTTAGTGATATGCTTCGATTATCATGAGTATTCTCTAGACTGATTCGTTTATTACAAAATACCTTCGTCAAAAATCATGCTTTTGCTGTTACGGTCTGTTGCCGTTGCTCCTACATGAGCCGGATGTAGCCGGTGCCGATTGCTTTCGGAGATCAAGATGAAATTGCTTGAGGAGGTCACAGAATCAAAGAGGAAGTACTGGGTACTGCATCAAAGGTTGGATTTAGGTGTCACTTGAAGCTTGTGGGTAATTCCTAAACTGATAACCTTTGTAATCCTTTTGATTTGTGATATAAAATTTGTAGGAATAGGCCGTGGTTTTATACTTAGGGTATTAGACCCTAAGTAGTTTCCACGTATCTCTCGTGTTTTGTCTCGTTTACATATCTCTGCATTATATAGAGCTTGTTGAACTGTGGAATCTGAAATGGGTTGTGTGCGATTGTCATCTCTGATCTTGTTCAATTTTTAATTTAGTGTCCTATTCACCCCCCCTCTAGGACCGTTTATCGGTGTTAATAAGTTTCATTTGGTATCAAAGCTTTGTGTGCTCGTTGTTTGGCTTCACCGCCTTAGTTTGATCCTGTTTTGGTTTAAGGATAGAAATATGGATAGAGAGTCTCGTTCTCCGTATTTTGATGGTACCGATTATGCTCACTGGAAGTCTAAAATGGAAATGCATCTCATCTCCCTTGGAATAAAAGTTTGGCGCTCTGTTTTGTATGGATACCAATTACCCATCATTGAAGACCCCGAAACTAAGAGAATTAGGAACAAGCTTGAGGCCGAATGGAGTCCAGGAGATATTGAGTGTTGTGAGTCCAATGCTCGTGCCCTACGTGCAATACATGGGGCACTTAGTAAATCTGAATTTAGCCGTATCTCCTCGTGTACCACAGCCAAGGATGCTTGGGAAGTCCTTAAAACTTCTCACGAAGGTATTGAAACGGTTAGAGTCTCAAAGCTTCAAATTTGTACCTCTAAGTTCGAAAGTCTAAGAATGCTAAACGAAGAATCCTTCGATGACTTTATAATTCGGCTTACTGACATTGTCAATACGTTTCACGGTCTAGGCGAACCTTTGTCTAATCTAAAAATTTGTCGTAAAATTCTTAGGTCCTTACCTAAAAGATTTAGGTCTAAGGTTAATTCTATAGAAGAACGTCCTGATGTTGATGATTTAACTTTCGCCGAACTTGTTGGAAAGCTTCAAGTCTATGAACTAAACCACTTGTCTGACCACGAAACTTCTAAGACCTCTACTAAGCAAAACAAAGGCATAGCCCTTAAATCTATCTTAGAAAAAGAGGAATCCTCCGAATCTTGTGACCTTGAGGAAGATTTAGATGACGAGGAATTGGCCATGTTCGCTAGAAAGTTTGGGAAGTTTTTCTCTCTTAAAAAGGGCAATAATGTAGGAAAGAATTCAAACTTCACTCCTAATTCTAAGAAAACCTCTTATGGGAATAGTGATAAGAAATCTTTTTTCGATAAGTCTAGAAAGCCACAAGGGATTCAATGCCACGAGTGTCATGGTTTTGGCCATGTCCAATCCGAATGTGCAAACACCCTCAAGAAAAAGATGAAAAAGAGTTTCAAAGTCACTTGGGATGATAGTGATGAAGAGAGTAGTGATTTCGATGGTCAAGATAGTGGTGAGGGCAACTCGAATGTTTCTGTGCTTGTCGCCACGGTTGAACTTCCCGACTCTCCCAAATCTCTTTTAATTCCTGTATCCACTAACACCAAGAATGGTGATAAGTCTAGTATGAGTTCCAAGAGTGTTAGTGATGATGAACAAGGAGAAAATGAAGAGGAAGTAGAAAATATCCATGATGCGTTTAATCAAATGTACCTTGAGTGTGTTTCTCTTAAAAAGAAAAAGAAAGAATTAGAGAAAACCATAAAGAGGTATGAAAATGAGAGAGTTGTTCTTAAAGCCGACATAGAGTTTTCCAATTTAGAACTTGAAAAACAAAAGGATTACTACACTAAGCTAGCAAATAAGTTTACTGTTGTGGAGAAGGAAATGTTAGAAGGTGTTACGGAAATTGAGAGAGCTAGGTCTAGGATAAGTGATCTAGAGAGAGATCTCAATGAGGCTAGTGAGGCTATTAAAAGAAACGATTGTGGAGCTAATAGGATTGCCGAAATGACTCGCACTTTTAGAGACAAACATGGTCTTGGATTTGTTGATCCTCCTTCCCTCCATGCTTCATCTAGTAAGCCTAGTGAGAAAATCAATTTCGTCAAAGCCAAAGCGGTAGAGAGCCCTCTATCTCCTAGGATGCCTAAAGTTGTTGAAAAAGAACCTCCTAAGAAAAGAAACATCACTTGTCACCATTGTGGAGTCGAAGGCCACATTCGACCTTATTGCTATCGTCTTAGGAGAGAACTACAAAAGAAGGGGCAATCTCAAAGACCCCAAAGGCTTTTCGTTCCTCGTAGTGTTCAAATTGGTCAATCCAACGTGGAAAGACCTCGCAAACCCACTCTCTCTGCTCTAGGAAATAGAAATGATGAGTTTCTTGCTCAATTGAACAAACTTGCTGCTCAATCTTCTTATATTGTTGAAGAAATAAACAAGTTATCTTCTAAAGCTAAAAGCTTCAATGATAATACTCATGCTCATAGTGGTTCTCACAAAACTTGGAAAAAGGTTGAAAATAATTGTTTTGTTGCTCACACGGCTTTTAGAGCTCAAAATGATTCCATGTGGTATCTTGATAGTGGTTGTTCTCGTCACATGACCGGAGATAAAGCTTTGTTTTCAAAACTTGAAAAATGTGATGGAGGTGTTGTTACTTTTGGAGATGGTAAAAAGGGAAAAATAGTTGGACAAGGCTCCATAACAACTTTTGGTTTACCCAAATTAAACAATGTTTTATATGTTGAAGGGTTGAAAGCAAATCTTTTGAGCATCGGCCAATTTTGTGACAATGAACACAATGTTCAATTCTCTAAGAATGCTTGTTTAGTTATTGATCCTCTTGGTGTTTGCGTGATTAAAGGTGTTAGATCTTCGGACAATTGCTATTGTGTTAATACTTGTGTGCCTAATGTGTGCAATCGTGTCTTGATTGATGATGTAGAATTGTGGCATCAACGATTGGGTCATGTGAACTTTGTCAATTTGCATAAGATTACTAAACAAGAGATAGTGAGAGGAGTTCCTAAGCTTGCTAGTGTCAAAGATGTTGTGTGTGGTGGATGCATGAAAGGTAAACAAATTAAGAGTCAACATAAAAGGACAAACATAGTAACAACCACTAAACCTCTTGAATTGCTTCATATGGATCTTATGGGTCCTTCTATAACCGAGAGCTTGGGTGGTAAGAAATACATTCTTGTGGTAGTTGATGATTACTCTCGCTACTCATGGGTAGGATATCTTAAGGAAAAATCGGATGCTTGTGCTTGCTTTAAAATTCTTTCCACTAGACTTCAAAATGAAAAAGGATACTCAATTGTTCGTGTTAGAAGTGATCACGGTGGAGAATTTGAAAATCTAGACATAGATACCTATTGTGATGAAAAAGGGATTAAGCATGAGTTCTCCGCTCCTCGCACACCTCAACAAAATGGGGTTGTTGAAAGGAAAAATCGGACTCTCCAAGAAATGGCCCGTGTCATGTTACATGCCAAACAAGTTCCTCGAAATTTGTGGGTCGAGGCTATTAATACGGCTTGTTATACTATCAACCGTGTCTACGTTAGGCCGGGGACATCTCAAACTCCGTATGAGATTTGGAACGGTAAAAGGCCCTCGGTTAAGTACTTTAGGGTGTTTGGTAGCAAGTGCTATATCTTGAGAGAAAGTGATCACCTAGGAAAGTTCGATTCTAGAAGTGACAAGGGTATTTTCCTGGGATATTCTAATAATAGTCGTGCTTATAGGGTTTATAACCTTAGAACTTCCACCTTGTGCGAGTCAGCTAATGTAATAATAGACGATACTGCCACAGGAGATTCAACACATAGAAGTGACAATGACTTAGGCCCTATATGGGATATTTTTGAAGGGGAGATCACAACTAATGTGGACGAGGAGGAGGGATCAATAGAAGGAAACAATGTCGAAAATAATGAAAAAGATAATGATCTAACTAATAATGGAAATGAAAAAGACTGTGTACCGGAGATGACGAAATAGAGGATAGTGAACTTGGTCAACATGACCTGATTCCCTTGAATACCAAAGAGCCCTCCTCTAGAGTTAAACTTCATCATCCCATTAGCCAAGTGTTGGGTGACCCCAATGATGGGATGAAAACTAGAAGACAAATTAGAAACGAAGTGACCTACGTTTGTTACACGTCCTCCTTAGAACCTAAGAAGATAGAAGAAGCCTTAGAAGATGAACATTGGATAGGAGCCATGCAAGACGAATTACTCCAATTTGTTCGAAATGATGTGTGGTATCTTGTCCCTAGGCCTTCCCACACAAATGTCATAGGTACCAAATGGATTTTCAAAAATAAAAAGGATGAAAATGGCATAGTGGTTAGGAATAAGGCTAGGTTGGTTGCTCAAGGATACACTCAAATGGAGGGGATTGACTTTGAAGACACATTTGCTCCGGTGGCTAGACTAGAGTCCATAAGGTTGTTGTTTGCCATAGCAAGTCACTTAGGCTTTAAGCTTTTTCAAATGGACGTTAAAAGTGCGTTCTTAAATGGGGATCTTAAAGAAGAAGTCTATGTCGAACAACCCAAGGGATTCGTAGATCCTTCCAACCCCTCTCACGTGTTTCGTCTTCGTAAGGCCCTTTATGGTCTTAAGCAAGCCCCTCGGGCTTGGTATGAGCGGTTAACTGATCATCTTTTAAATACCGGCTTTGTTCGAGGGGGAGTTGATCGTACTTTGTTTGTAAAAAAGGTCGAGAATGATCTTATGATAGCTCAAATTTATGTTGATGACATTGTTTTCGGCTCTACAAGTGAGAGACATGCCCATCACTTTGGGGCACAAATGTCTCATGAGTTTCAAATGAGTCTCATGGGTGAGTTGACATATTTCTTGGGATTTCAAATTAAACAATCTAATGACGGCATTTTCATTTGTCAATCAACCTATGCTAAGGAGTTAGTTAAGAAATTTGGTCTGAGTGAGGCAAAAGAGATTCGGACTCCCATGGCTGCCACTACTACAATTGCAAAAGATTCCGGGGGGATTGGTGTTGACCCTACTCTTTTTCGAAGTATGATAGGGAGTTTGTTGTACCTTACCGCTAGCCGTCCCGACATTTCCTTTAGTGTTGGAGTTTGTGCTAGGTACCAATCGGATCCTAAAGAGTCACACTTAACTGCAGTTAAACGTATTATTCGCTATGTGAAGGGCACCTATGCCCTTGGTTTGTGGTTTCCAAAGGGTACCAACATTGACTTGGCAGCATTTTCGGATGCGGATTGGGCGGGTAGTGCCGATGACCGTAAGAGTACCTCGGGCGGATGTTTCTACTTAGGGAATTGTCTCGTTGCTTGGCATAGTAAAAAGCAAAATTGTGTATCCCTATCCACCGCTGAGGCTGAATACATAGCAGCGGGAAGTTGTTGTACTCAATTATTATGGATGAAACAAATGCTATGTGATTATGGGTTGGGTCAAGGGACAATGACTGTTTTTTGTGATAATACTAGTGCCATTAACATCTCAAAAAATCCTGTCCAACATTCTAGGACCAAGCACATTGACATTCGACATCACTTCATACGAGATCTTGTCGAAGATGGTATTATATCACTTGAATTCATACCCACTCTTGATCAAAAAGCAGATATTTTCACAAAACCTCTAGATTCCATTAGGTTTGAAAGCCTTAGGAAATCTATTGGTTTGACATTCTTAAATTAATGGGTCTTGCATTGCATGTCACTCCTGAATGCTACATCATTTACATGTATAGAGTGCTCATGTGTCTGTCATTTTCCTTGGTCTTGTTCTTTTTTGGATCATAATTCCCATGTCATTTAGTGTGGTTGCTTGCTTTTGTGCATGTGTGCTTGCGTATGATATTCTTCATCATCATGCATAAGTATAAGCTTGGAGATATTGCTTGAAGAGCTTTGAGATTTAAGGGCTTGTTTTCAAGATCATTTAGAGGTGCATTCATGTTTATATTATGACCTGTTCTTTGGTTTATATGAATCTCATGCTCTTCACTAAACTGTACACACTCTTTTTGGGGATTGATTCTTTTGGTGTCTAAGGGTTCTCAATTTTTATCTTGGTAGGTTTCTACTAGATTAGATGTGTGATTGACCAAATGCTTGTGTTTTACCTTTGGATGCTTTCCCCCATTGATTCTACTCGAGAGTTACCGCCTAGGGGTTAGTGTGAAAGCTTCCTTGGGTGCATAAAAGAGTGAGATCAGTTATGAATTTAGTGTGAAAGCTTCCTTGAGTTGACCTTCGTGTTTATTGTTGTTTCGGCTTATGAGTTGTATCCTGTGTTTTGAATTTCCGACGGAAGTTATGTAAAAAAAAAAAAAATGGGGAGGAAGAAAGGAAGCAAAGAAAAGACTATAGCTTTAGTGGTCTCGCACCTTAGGCGAATGGCTACCTAACCATTGCACCATCTTAGGTTTGTGTGTTCCTCTTGGGTCAAGGGAATCCAAATGGGGTTTGTGCGTAAAGTTCTTAGGTCCAAGTGACTTATGGTTTGAAGTCACTCATCTATCTTGCATGAAACCTTCTTGGGATTTTTTTTTGACTTCCTCTTGGCACCTATAAGTTTCATGAACCAATCTCAAAGAGGTCACACTACTCACTTTGTTTGTGCAGAGCATGAAATTCGCTTGATCCTTTGCTACGGTCCATGATATATTCTTTTGAATGCCTTACTAGTGCCATCTTGGTTATTGTCCATCTTCAATGCTTTCATACAAAATCTTTCATGCTTAGCTCTTAAGCTTGATGTTTGAAGTAACTTATATTGTTATGTGCTCTATAGTCTGATTTTCAGAGTGTTGACTAGCTGCATTTCTTTTCCTGTTCATTTCTAGTACTTGTAAGCCATTTTGAAGGTTCACTTAGTCAGGGGGAGTTTCAATTTGTTTCATGAGCATCTTGATTCTGAGAACTCATGTTCCTGCATCTGTTCTTAAGTGCCATTTTGGAAGTTCATTTTGATCATAGTCCTGTGCAAGATGTATCTGAGAACTCATGTTTATGCATCTGTGTTTAAGGAGTTCATTTTCTCAGGGGGAATTTTTAATTTGTTCTTTTTGTTCCATCTAAGTGTGTGAATGCCTTATCTTCCTCTGTTGTATTCCTTTGGATAGATCATTTGGTGAGGGGGAGACTTCTTATATGTGTCATAATCTTAATTTTTGATGGAATATTTCTAGTAAAGGGGAGCCCCATTTCATTTCTTAAGTTCAATTTACTGATGGGATCTTTGCATTTTCAGATTTTTCTTGCTGTGGGAGCGTTCCTTTTGTAAGGAAAGGATAGCAGATTGCATGCCTTAGTCCTTTTTTTAATAGTTTTTGTGATCTCAGGTGCCTTGTTATTTTGTTCACAGTTTATGTCTTGACCTGTTGTGCTTTTGATGCTTTCCTGTTTTCACAATTTTTCTCAAACTTCAGAGATATGTGCTAGTTTGTGCTCGTTTTCTTAATCTCTGGCCCTAACTAGCGCCACGAGTTTCATGTCTCTTGTTGTCGCGACCACACTGGATCCCAACCAGCACCACACTCCACTTAAAGTTCTTTTTTTCCTTGGAGTCGATCACACCGGATAATATCCAGCCCCACGTTTCTTTTAAACCGATCTTCTCAACGTTATTTTATAACATTTCAGTAAATGCGATTCTCTCCTAGGGTTTTGAAAACAACGATGGTGCGGCGATTTCGAGCGATCGTCTTCTCTCTCGGGGTCTCGCATCTCTGCACAATCATCATCTCGAGTACTCCATTCTCGTCTGTTCATCGTTTCTCTGGGTTGGATCACTCATCTCGTTTTTTTTTTTTTTTCTCCGAGCTTCTCAACCGATCGTTGTAAGTAATCACTCTTTCGCGTCTGTTTTCTCTCTCGTTCTAAAATGGTTAAATCATGTTCTGGTGTCGGTTCTAAGAAAGTTTGGAAACGTCCTTCTGAATCTCGTGTTGGCTATCGTTTCTGGGTTTCTGACAAAGCTAAACAAAAGTTTGAGTCTTATCATCTGAAAGGTACAGATCTGATTGAACGAGATGTTCATATTAATGGCTTGGATTTTATTGGTGTTCTTACCCAGTTTCGTCAAAGGGGTTGGCTTACTGTTTGTTCTGGTAATGTTCCTGCTCGTCCTATCTTGGTTAAGGAGTTTTTCGCTAATGTTACTGGTGTTGATGTGGAAAATCAGTCTTTTACAACTAGGGTTCGTGGGGTTGATCTAGAGTTTTCGATTGAAACTGTCTGTAACTTAACTGGTCTGCCTATTGTTCAACATCCACAGTGGCCTCTTTCTCCCGACCTCTTGCCTCGTGCTTCTGAAGTTCAACGTGAACTTACAGGGGGAGTTTACACCAAACTCCCTAAAATTAAGCAAGGCGATTTGGCTCCTCACTACCGTCTGTTGAACAAAATTGTGTGTGCGTTGATTGACCCTAGTGATAATATTTCACATGTTTACTCTGATCGCTCTATGCTTCTCTATGGTATCGGTCGTGGCTACTCTTTCGATTTGGCTACTAAGATCTGGGAGGATGTGTATCAATACACTCATCATCCTCCTGAGACTGCTGCTTTGCCGTATATCTCTCTGCTTACACGCTTTATGCTCCTCAACAATGTTCCTATAATTTCTGGTGAGCCTACCACTGCTCTTAAAGCTCCAGCTACTCGTCTTACTCTTAAGCATAGCACTGCTCATGTCTATAAGTCTGCATACATGCCTCGACATATTCCCCTGCCCAAATATCCACATGTCGAACCAGCATATCCTGCCATCTTTGCTCCTGCAGATCACATTCCCGTTTGGTTGCAACCTGACCCTCCTACTGAATCAGTAATACCTCCCTCTGCCACCACTCCAACTCCCTCTACTCCCATTGCTCAGCCTCCAAATGACCTCATGGCTTTTCTACTCAAACAATTTGAGCTTGTCAATGGTCGTCTGGATGGGTTTGCTCTTCGCTTGGAAGGATTCACTTTTCGTCTTGATGCCTTGGCATCAAACCTTATCTCCCTCTCTCAAGCCGTGGTTGCCGGAAACAAGTATCCAGGAGAGGCCAATGCTGCTAGTGAGGATGCGGGTGAAGAATCTGAAAATGATACTGAAGAAAGTGAGGATGAGGATGATGACGGTTCTGAGACTGCTGACTGTGACATGAGTGATGATGCCTGATCTTAGCTGCTGCCTCTTCTCCATTTTTTGGGTTACATTCTCGTCCGGGACAAAAAGGGGGAGAATAGGGTTGTTTGCGAGAAGAGGGTTTAAGTTTATCTCTAGCTACCTTATGTTTATATTTCCTGCTGTTTCAGTGCCCATAGTAGGGCTTGCTACTCTTAGCACTCTATGCTGTTAATTTCTGCTGCTACTATCTCTGATGTGTTGTCTATAGTTGGTGCCCATGTTTGGGGCAAACTTGCTGAAATTATATATATATATATATATATATATATATATATATATATATATATATATATTTGATAGTATGCCTCTGTTTGGGGCAAACATGCTGATAGCCTGCCTTATCTGTGATTTTTCAGCTTGGTGAGAATGCTTTCTGCTACGCTAACATACTTTAAGCAAGATTCTGTTCTTTTGTTCTCTTGTAGTTGGATTGTCTCTTGTTTGCAGGTTTTCTTTGGAAATCATTGAAGCTTTAGATCTAGCTAGTTTAGGTTTTGAAGGTTCCTTCTCTAGCTAGGGTTTGTTTCAATGTATTGTTCTTGGTTTTGTCCCGGAAATGCCAAAGGGGGAGAAAAGTAAGGGTCGAATCTTGAAGCTTGATTCCATTAACGATGGCAAGAATTGGATGGGGATGGATATGCTAATCTTCGACACATGGCACTGGTGGAATTACAGAGGAGCCCACCAACCGTTAGTCAAAACTTCTCCCAACTCTGTTGCTCTCGATACAATCGCATTCTTAGTATCACGTGATGTTTCACCAATGTGGTCAATTTATATCAAGGCTTTGGTTTTACATCACATGGTAATATCTCTCCTTCAGATACGATGGAGAGAATAAGATGATCTACGAATCCGCCTATTCCCTGTTTGGAGTAGTATTTTAGAAGCTGGGTCATTTTTTCAATAAAAAGAAAGGAAAGTATTTTTGTGAAGAATTCATAGATCTCAATCAGTTCTTTTAAATGGGTGCAAAAATACACAAAATTATGTCAGAAGTATTTTATTTTGTTCTTCGGAAATTGTTGCAAGTTTTGTTAAAGAACAAATAAATTGGGACGGAAAGAATATTACACGCCATCTATTTTCTCCCTCTAACCATTGAAAACAGAAAACCAACGAGTGTTTAATGTTATTACTAATTAAATTTATTTAATTACTGTGAATTTGCAGATGGGATTATATACAAGTAGGGGAGCAGGTAATGAAGGACATGGATCGGACGGCAGCATTCGAGAAGGCGCTGGCTACATGGGTGAGTTGGGTGGACACCAACATTGATCCATCAAAAACTAGGGTTTTCTTTCAAGGGATTTCTCCGAATCATTACCGGTAATCTCTTTAATTTTTATTTTTATACATCAGTTGTGAGTTAATAAATTAACAACTGAACGGGTTCGAACTTTAAAGGCTCTTAATAGAATTGAACCCCAAATTTTCCCATTGAAAGCCAGAGGTATAACAAAAATTGGATAAGAGCCACATCGCGGTAATCTCTCTGGTGGCGTTTTGTAAGTATTCCAATAAAAGAAAATAATAACTACAGATCTCTCTTCCCTAGCTAACTTGAGTCCTTTTTGAAAACTGTTGTGATATTCGAACAAAAATTAAAGTAATTTCGCCTGTAATTTCTCAAATTTTTGTATAAACTTATGGATATTTTATTTTTCAATAAAAATGATAAGGTTTTTATAAATAAAAAAATTAAAATTGTATAAGTGAGGGAGTACTTCAGGAGTCCAGGTCCTCTCCAATCCATTTCAAATGGATTATAAATAAAAAGTTAAAATTGTAGAAGTGAGGGAGTACTTCATGAGTCCAGGTCCTCTCCAATCCATTTCAAATGGATTGGACAGAACAACCTCTCCAATTCAAGCCCAAAATGTTTTTTTACCAATTCCACTTAAATTATCGGTACCGTTCATATATTTTTTTTACTCATTGAGAGCATCAAGTATGCCAAAAATCTAGTTGAACAATTATATCATTTGATATGATTTCAAAACACATATTGCAAAATAGTAGAAATGGGTTTTCTTAATAAATGAACGGTCTCGATCATGAAAGGAATATTGTAAAAAATAACTTTCGGGCCGGAATTGGAAAGGAGCTGTTTGACTTCTTCAAACCATAATACATTACTGATTGTCTGATTGTCATTATGTTGCCTATGCTTTTAACCAGAGGCTTGGAGTGGAACGAACGCGGAGCAAACACATGCCAGGGCCAAACGACGCCGTTATCGGGCTCAAGATATCCGGGAGCCTTACCGCCGGCCGTCGCTGTAGTGAAAAGAGCCTTAAGCAAGATTAAGAAGCCTGTCACTTTACTTGACATCACAGCTCTATCCCTGCTGAGGAAAGATGGGCATCCTTCTATTTATGGAAACAGTGGTGCAAAAGGACTTGACTGCACCCATTGGTGCATTGCAGGAGTCCCTGATACTTGGAACGAGATCCTTTATCACCTTATTTCTTACGAAAAATGAGCTAGTATTATTTATTGCTATTGAAATGTCTTCGTAGAAAATCGTAGACTTAATAAGGGTTAATTTAGTGAGATTAGATCCCAGAGATTAGTTGGTGTGCACGTAAGGTGGCCGAACGCCCTAATATATGGGTCGTTGATACTTGTATCGAGACTCGGGGTATGATAGTTTTAGTTTGTGCACAAAAAATTTTGTTATTGTTTTTTTGAGAGGTAATAATTGAATACAATCTTAGCTTGGTACTTCTATTCGTAAAAGTTGTATTATAGAAATTATCATGCATGTTAATTTATGTCTTCTTTGCTTCATATGCTTGCATGTTGTCTTAGCCGATGGAGCAATAACAGCAACCTCAATGCACAATATCGATATTACCAAAATTTAAGGATGTTATTCTAACTGAAAAATGTTATTTGAGGTGAGCCATATTAACATAAACTTCTGGGTGTCTTTTGCGGTGGGCCCTATAAAGAAATAAAAATTGTCAATTCTAAAATGGTTGCAGATATAAATTGGGGTAGAATATGTACTAGCCCATTGAACTATTTGATTTTCTTTTACTTAGTTCTAAAACTACTAATTGAACACACTTCCTCCTTAAGCTAGCAAACCGTCACACACTTCACCCAATTCTTTACTCCCATACAAGGGATGGATGGAAAAAATGAGAGGGTTCAACCCTAAGGCCTTAAGAAGGCCACCATTCCCATCAGCTCGATCTCATCCCTCTCTGTCGCACTCTTCGATCTTCTCTTTCCCAATCCCCTGGTTAGGTCTCTCTCTCCGACATCTGCACGGCAAGTGTTTGCTGTTCAGGGCCGGCTCTGAGATTTATAAGGCATAAAGCGATTTTTTCTAAGTTGGACCCTCAACTTTCAATGTAGCATAGTTAAAAACATTAAGGAAAACAAAAAATTCCATAAGTAAGTCATACAGTCATTTGAAAGCACAATTACTATATAAAATTGGAAGCCCTAAAAATTAGTCAAAATTTGGAGGCCTAAAACAGTGGCTTTATGGGCTTTAGTCTAAAGCCAGCTCTGTTGCTGTTCCATCTTTCTCTTCTGTTGAATATGAAAGCAAGAAACAAGATTTGACAATTTCATGGAAGCAATAGACTTTGTGGGTTGTCAAGAAGCAAGCCTAACCCAACCACACCTGAGACTCTAAAAACTTAAAGTAGGAATCTGATCCAACTTTAAAACCATGAAAATCTTCAAAGTGTGTATCCAGCAACGTATCTTGAGCACCTAAAAAAGCATCCCGAAAAAGACACCAACCTCCTCTCTCTTTTTTTTTTTTTTTTTTTTCTGATGGATAATGGTGGCGGGGAGAGAGAGGATTATGACAGAGATGCCTCTTACTGTTTTTATTATATAGGTGGCCCCTTTTTTAGGGTTCAGGTCGGATTGACCCATGTTTTTGGCACCAAGAACCTTCTAGGGTGAACCCTCTCAATTTTTCCGTCCATATCCCCTGGATGGGAGTGAAGAATTGGGTGAAGTGTGTAATGGTTGGGTAGTTTAAGGGGGAAGTGTGTTCAATTGGTAGCTTAAGAACTAAGAAAAAATAATCGAATAGTTTAAGGGGCAAGTACATATTTTACCCTTATAAATTGCAAATTACAGTTGTTCTAAGGTTTGAAACAATATGTGAGACAAAAATTAAAGTGAGATGTAAAACTATTTATGTGAAAAAAATTAGGCATTTTATGAAGGGGATTTTATTAGCCAAAGTGCAAAAACAAAAAGAGAATCCAAAATTGAGTCTGGACACGTGCTCCCGCTGGCCATAGCTTTCCTCCGTCACTATCTTAGAGCTTGGCTACGTAGTGCATTAACTCTCTTTTCAATACGAGCACACCATTATATGAGGCCATACTTATACATGTGTGCTTGTGAAGATGATTAGAGTATATATACCACGAGAAAATCTTTTTCACGGAGGCTCCGTAAGGAACCGTTTACAAAAGCCCCAAACGGTGCACCAATATAAAAACAAATTCTAGGAGGCCCCATTTTAAAAACTTGCTTTAGGCCTCGAAAATCTTAGGGCCAGGCTGGGCCGGGACAAGTTGATTTTTTTGCATAAACACACTACTTTGCGGACGCTCCAAGATGACTGATTTAGATCACTGCGATGATGTGTCGGTAGGACCCCCAAAGCCCAAGGAAGCTTCCGTAAACAGCTCCTTTGAGGAGCCCCATGAAAAAGTATCATATACCACATGGCAGACCACTGAATAATCACTCGTGCACGAAACACATATTAGCTCATCAAAGCCGATTGCGACAAGTGCAAAGTGAAAATCACTTGCCATTTCTTTGGTTTACCAAAGAGCATAAAGAGCGAAAAATCAAGACTTCCCTTAGAAGGGAGATCGAGGAGGAAAATACGCAACCAAATGCAATAATGAGATAACAAATTAACGATAAAAGAACTCGGCTTTACGTCCCAAATCAGCAATGGGTCCAAACAACGCTTATAGAATAAGGTAAAAGGGTAGATTACATCATTGGGTCACTATGGTTTGAGCAAATTACATTTTAGTTCATGTAGTTTCAATCTTGTTAGTTTGAACATTGCGCTTTCGTTCTCTTTCAACAATATTGTCCTCCATCTTTTAATAATATATGTAACAGAAAGAAAGAATATGCATTTTAAACTATCACCTTGTCTTTCTTCTGCAGTGATTGTGAAAATAAGAAAATAGTACCCTCAAAAGTGTTCATGCGAGTCTCGTCAAGTGTGTTCTTCTTGGTTCAGACTTCGGAATATATATTTAGGAAAGGTGACGGAAATGAGGGACTATGATAAAACATAATTTGGAATTCAGAATTTAAATTGATAATATTTAAACTTTAGGACCAAAGTCAAATCTTTCAAAGAATGCCCATATGGAAAATATGTCTATGTTCAATCAATCCAACAAAACCAACAACTAATGCATTGTAGATGTCATCTCTCTCTCTCTCTCTCTCTCTCTCTCTCTCTCACCAATCAATTGAAGGGCTGATTTAGTCTTGAATTTGGGTGGACAATACACACATGGTGGGACCTTAACTTCGGCTCTAACATAGGTGCGGTTAAATCCCATACATAGTGGTGTGACGTGACACACCTACCAAAATCTCTCTCTCCCCCCTCTTTCTCTCTTATAAATAAGTGTTATAGTTCTCACACATCTTTTCAGTTCTCTCCGGCCGCAACCTGCCATACGCAAAATGGGATATGGGTTTCGCATCTTATGCTATTTTGCATATTTCCTCTTTCATTTTTTGGTTTCACATTTTCAACTGTCATCTTGTGTCATAATAGAGCAGCTGAATAAGGCAAGAAAATCATCAGGATCCAACGGCTGTGACTTGTTCCAAGGAACTTGGGTCTATGATGACACTTACCCTCTCTACAACTCCTCCATCTGTCCGCTCATTGAGCAACAATTTGACTGCCAAGGAAATGGACGGCCAGATAAGCTCTATCTCAATTACAGATGGAAGCCAACAGCATGTGAATTGCCCAGGTAAAAAGCGTTCAAATCTAACCAAACCAAGATTTATATCTTAATTAATTAATCGATGGCTACATTAATTTTTTTTCCATTGAACTGTGTCAAGGACTACATGTTCATTTATACTTAGTAGACTCATATAGTTATATCTTTGCGCACTACAACATCTAATATCAATTTGGATTTTTCCCTTTCCGTAGTTGTTTCTACCAAAAAAATATCTTATCAACTCTCTAAACTAATGCATCTACGGGTCTATAGTAGATATGTCTAAACCACCGTTAGCCTATTTTCTCTGAACTTATCCTCTGCACTTACCATCTCACGAATGATTTCATTTCTAATCTTGTCTCTTCTAGACTTACTACATACACATCCATCCCAACATTCTCATTTCAGCTACACTCATCTTAGCCACATGAAATGCCAAATAACTTAAAACTTCAATACATATTTTGTTGATATCAATACACTTTTTACACATTATCCATTACCTTAAGACTTGTGGTTAGCTTGCATTAGTTTTCAATTATTAAAAGATCGTGTGTTGGAGTGTATTTTCGTATACGATATGCCCATACCATACAATTAGTACATATTTAGTTTTGGCAAAATACATGTTGCAATATAGGATCAACTTATAGAAACTTTGCAACTTGCAAGTACAAAGTGCACTTTAGCTTTATTGATATTCAAAAGATCTATTGAGAACTTTTAAACAGTGTAAAAAAAAAATTGAAAATGTATTTTTTTACTGGTTTGAAAACTACGCAAAATTTCAAGTTGAATAAAAATTTTGGGCGGAAGGGATTAGGATGTATATATTGAGTATGCGAAATAATGAACAGATGAGAATATCTGTCTGGTATATGTATGTGTGGTGCAGATTCAACGAGCAGGAATTCTTGAGGAGGTTTAATGGCACGAAAATAATGTTTGTTGGGGATTCTCTTAGCCTCAATCAATGGGAATCACTAAAATGCATTTTACATGACGCAATTCCCAAATCTAACTTCTTAGCTTGGCGGAAAGAAGACGTCTCCACATTTATCTCGACGGTTGAGTTTTTTTTCCCTCTCCACAATTTCTTCTCTCGGGTTTTTCAACAGCATTATAATCATTCATACAACTTGCAGTATTCTAACTCAATCAATAAAGAGTGTTCATGACTTATACTATAGCATGGGCCGTGTTTGCGATAGCTGTGGATACAGATTTTGGACTTTAACTTCAGATTATGTTAAAGATTTTAGATTTTATAACAAAACAGATAAACATGTTTTTCCATATTTGTGGTAGCATTTCATGGAACTCGAGTAGTCATGTTTTGTCTGTGCACATGGTGGTTTATGTTGCATTGTGACACCACATATCATGGATAAATGGCAGATACCTAATGCAACAATTTGTCAAAAACTTTCAATAGTATCGGATTAGGGAGTACTATATATCTTTCCGAAGTAGCTTTCTTAAGTGTAAATACTGGCTCCGTCCCCGAACCTGACCAAGTTTTTTTTTTTTTATCTTTTGCATTTTCCAGGAGTATAACATTTCCCTGATATTATCCCGGAATGCCTTTCTGGTGGATCTGGTCGAGGAAAAAATAAGAAGAGTATTAAAGCTTGACTCCATCACCAATGGAGATTCATGGAAAGGGGGTGACATGCTCATCTTTAATACCTGGCACTGGTGGCTCCACAAGGGAAGCAATCAACCGTGAGTCCTATCCTCCACCCAAAATATTTTAGTAATCATTTGAAAACTAGAAAATACTAAACTAATAACTAACTCAGGAGCGGTTTCAGGATTTTCATTTATCTGTGGCAAAAATATTTAACATTCAGATTGGTTTTTCGTATGTCGTAGATCGTGCCGTACGTAAGGAAACACTTGCTATCACAGTACTAGAGTCGTTTGGGGATCCTGCAGCGCACCATAGGCACGGGGTAGTGCACCAATCTCAACCATCCAAAAGTGTTTTTAATGGTTCAGATTCACATATGCTTTCTTATCGGTCAAAATGCTTTATTACCAATAAGAAAGCTTCAGTGAATCCGGACCATTGATTTCCAAGATGGACGACTGACATGTGCATTGTAGGGCCCCCAACAAATTTGTATGTCTGATTAATTTGTTGGTTTTCAGATGGGATTATATTGAAGAAGGGAACACAACATACAAGGACATGGATCGTTTGGTTGCCTTTAAGAAGGGGTTAACAACATGGTCAAAGTGGGTGGACTCTAACATTAACGCTTCCACCACAAAAGTGTTCTTTCAAGGCATCTCACCCACTCCTTGTCTCTTAAAAGAACCAGCAATTCGGGACGAGGGGAGTACTAAATTACAATTTAAGTAATATCTTCTTCTTTTTTTTCCTGGATTCGTGCCGTTGAGCAGTGGGAAGGAGTGGAACCAGTCCAACTCAACATGCAAAGGGCAAAAGCAACCATTGAACGGTACATTATACCCCGGTGGACCTCCGCCGGCTGTGGCAGTGGTGAAGGAAGTGCTCGGAAACATGTCGAGTCCGGTCACTTTGCTGGACATAACAAATTTATCACAGCTGAGAAAAGATGGGCACCCATCTGTTTATGGGAGTAGTGGTGAAAAGGGGAATGATTGTAGCCATTGGTGCCTTGCTGGTGTTCCTGATACTTAGAATCAGCTCTTATTTGCAATTCTTGTTCCTAGTAATGGAGTTCACAAAAATTTGTAGCTAAATCCCCTGTCACTAGCTAGGGGAAAATTTTGATGTACCTAATGAGTATATTTACAACAATAATAAGTACCAAATGATGGTGCGCACGCGCAAACTTTTTGTGAAAGAGTGGCCTTTTAAGGACGAAGAGGACGAATTGCTTCGATTCATCTGTCGAGTGGTGTCGAATTTCAGAGATTCAGAGAGCGATTTTGCAAGAAGGGAATTCTCTTATGGGGAAATCATTGCACTCCCATTGCACTCCACATTTGGCGATTTGAAATCAGAAGTGGAAAATGCATTGAGAGACACTTAGTGTGTCACTGAGAGTTTACTAGTGACTGACATTGAAGGAATGGAAGGGATAGAAGACTGTGAGTTGCTGTTTGGACTGGTAGAGTCGGGTTCCGAGATTCGGGTTTGGAGTTGATGTATGAGAGTGGGGTTGATAACTGGACAGTGAGGTGTAGGTGTGGTGCCAGGGACGACGACAGCGAAAAGATGAGGATGGTGGCTTGTGATATAAGTGAGATTTGGCAGCACACTAGGTGCTGTGGCATTGAGGATTCTGATGTATTCCCACCGTTGTTTTTGTGTGCTGGATGCTGTGCCTCTCTGGTGCCATCTACAGCTCAGTCTAGCTATGAGTTTGAAGGTTTTGGGATGCAGTGCTATACTGATTCCGGTTTTAACAGCATCAAGTTTGTTGTGACTGCTGTGTTTTTAGGGGGAAAGAATTGATCCTGCCTGCTGAATGGAATGACAGAATTATGAGATAGGCTAGAGTTACTTTCCCAGTTAAATGAGTTTGTTTGTTGTTTTTCTTAGCCCAGATTATACACACCACTACACACGTATGCAAACAATAAGCACAAGAAAGACACGCACGAATTTCCAAGAGAAAATTTCACTATCATAGACAATAGTTACAAAAAACTCTCACCCTCTCACCCACTTTGTGTCTCTCTCTTTTTCTTGCTCCATCCCTCACTCATACAATGTGCACACACACGTACAAGTGAACCCTAGAATAATATATAAAGAGAAACACAAACCGGGCCATCCCGACCCAAAGGGCAAACCGGGCCCACTAAGGGGTGGACCCAAAAAACCCAACATTGTCGAACAATAACTTTACGGAAATATACAAAGTCACTGATCTCAAAGGCTTGAGCTTACGTAGCATTGTGACCCGAATTACTTCAAAAATCTCATCTTATAAGGTCATAATCATCCATAGCATTTTGGTAACCGGTTGCATTTTGTCGAAGGACGGTTAGGCTTGTGTCTACAAGTTTTAGTGCTTCAATTCGTTTACATTTTGGTTTAATGGGGGATAAGGGAACGGGTTTTTGAAGTTAAATTTGTTTGTCT
Organism: Vaccinium darrowii; assembly: GCA_020921065.1. Lineage (NCBI taxonomy): Eukaryota > Viridiplantae > Streptophyta > Magnoliopsida > Ericales > Ericaceae > Vaccinium > Vaccinium darrowii. Next base: position 43,924,432 of record CM037151.1, read on the forward strand.
TCCCTTCCCTTCGCTTTTCTTTTCCCTCGGCAAATCCATCCCTTATGAGAAATATCCAAACACTACCTTAAGCACGCAAAGAGTCCACATTTGGCCCAGATCTGTTAGGGTTGTTCGGTGGCATTTTTATAATCTTAAAGGGTTCCAACAGATCTGGACCATCCAAAACACGAATGGATGGCCTGGATGAGCCGACGGGCACCATATGACAGTGACACCTGGTGTCTTCTCGGCACCGAAAAACTTCTCCAGACACACGCATGTGCACTAACACAAACAAGGGGTACAGATTATTCGATGTGCGCGTAAACTGGCCTGAACACTCTTAACTGTCACAGTCACCTCAAGCTGGGCCAACTCGTTGGCTAACCAAGCATGGTTTGGGAAGGGGTTTGGTAAATTCCGTGGGCTTGTGAACTGTATCCAACTGTTCCTTTTCACGCTACACAAAACCCTCTAAAATGGAAAAAAATTTGTTCACCCTCACCAAAAGAGGGTGAACAAAACCCTCACTATCATTGGCTAAGAGGAGTGGTCCCTACCACTCTTAACCCAACCCAACCCAACTCAAGTTACTTATATGCTTAATTTCAGGAAAAACCCCTAAATTCTTAATTCTCTTTTCTAAACCCCTCACGTAAATTTTCTGTAATGTACCTAATTACACGAATTTCACTTCAGCTAGTCACATTTTTTCCTATGCTTAAGAATTACTACGTATCACTGAAATTTCACTACTATGCAGGAGATGTCATCCCTGCTTTTCCTTGAAAGAGTTTCGTCTATCAAATGCTTTGCTGCTGACTCTGCATCTTTTATGCTTTTGATGGAATCCACGGCTTTTTGGTTGGACATCACCTAACCATGGGATACAATAGAATAGCAGAAATTAAAGTTCAGGAACTTCTAATATTTCATTTGAAACGGGAAAAAAAAATGTGTCTGCCACGTTCCCTAACGAGGGAAAAACGACACTTAAAAAAAAAAGCGAGCACCCTATCAGACCAATCAGGAAAACAAGAATCATTTCTTTATGCATACCCATTATTTGGATGAATTTCAAATTATGATGATAATAATCTGGTCAGTTTTGAATAGAAAGGTTAAAGGTGTGAGAATTTATATAGGGAGAGTTGTTGCTATAACATGCCTTTGGTCTGTGAGGTTGTGAGTAATTCTCTCCAATCCATTTGAATTACATGAGGTTGGTTTTCAAGGTTTCGTATGCCACACTACAGCCGTTGATCTTGGTAATCAACGGCTCCAATTTTATCTCAGCAATGATAGCTCGGACCATGCAAATGTTGAGATGAAATCCGTAGAGCTCAAATCTAAGTACCATTTTTTCACCTAGATCACATGTATGTAATTGGTTTTTAGGACCCAGTTTTTCCATGGTTAGACTGCGCAATTGCATCATAATTGTTCATATTGTCAATCAATGATTTAGATTTTCGACAGACCCTTTCCAGAAAGAATAGAATCTTCTCGAGAAAAGTCTTTAACAAATTTGAACCACTAAAAATAGTTTTGGACAGTCGAAATTCATTGTGAATCGCCCTTTTTGAGAAACCCAACCCGTTTTTTTTTTTTTATAACAAATTACTACAATCATAGGGTATGAAGTTAAGATGTTGAGGACCTCCAACTTCTATACTCATGTAAGAATAAATATCTGAAGGCTTAAACCCGGATGAGTGCATTTTGTCGATAAGTCGAACTTGGGAAAATTCAATTCTCCTTTGAGATCTCAAGTAATGGGCATTCTGAGCTGGTACAAGATCATGGGTATGTTCAGATATGAACTGTATTACATGATACTTATCCTTACTAAGTTTAAACTCAAGCAATGCCTTGCAATTAAATCGCCGATTTTCTCTTCTCTTTTTGGGAGTCTTGATTTTTTTGTATGCCCCTTCACATGAACAAACAAGTACTTGTCGCAAAATTTTGTTTCAATCAGCTCTACTATTGTTTGTCCTCAACTTCCTAACACTAAAACCAATTTTTCTCGCATATCGATTATAAAAAGTGTAAGCCTCCTCAGCAGTATCAAAAATCATTCCACACTTTGGCTCAACACCCTCAGTAGGTATATAGTTTTCATTTAACCCATTATCCCCTTCCTCCATTTCACAAGCTTTCTTATCATAGTTCATAAAATCTTCAAATTCAAGTTTCTCCATCGATTCTACATATCAAAAGGTAAACATAAGAACATAAAATATAAGACCATAAAACCATAAATTCAACTTTCTCTAGATTGATCTCTTCTCTTAATGCATCAACGAAATAAAATTTGGGAAACGATTTTTGTAAAACCCAGATTCATAAACCAAAAGATTTCTAGCATTTTAACAACCGACATGCATATTCGATTATGAAAGTAATTCGAAACGGTTATCAATTAAGCACAAACTGACTTCTATTAAAATAAACGAACAAATCTCAACCGATGCAACCCACGTTCTCTATTTTTTTTTTTCACGGACCCACGTACTCTGATAAACAATTCAAAGATATTCAAAGTATTGAAACTAAAACAACCTATTTTCATATTCAACGGACATAATGTAAGGTGATAAACAATGCCATGTAGTTCAACAATTTGAGAAACTGAACTCCATAATGTAAGGTGAGAAAAGGTGATAAACAATTCCGTTGTCCACTACTCGGCAATGGGGACGAAGAAATTTAACTAAAGATTCGTACATAGCTTGACTAAAATTGTTTGAATGAACTTTTCCATAAAACAACCAAAGATTCGTACATAGCTTGACTAAAATTGCTTGAATGAACTTTTCCATAAGAGCCTGTTTGGCTAGTGGATTTGTGCCCTCCTTAGCCAAGCGCCCCCCATACAAATCCTGGTCCCACCCCATCTCCGGTGTTTGGCATCATTTTCGTCCCCCCTGATATGGTTACTGTAGGGAGAACAAATCCACCCGCAGGTGGATTTGCTAACGACGGCCTCACCCCCGTCGTTAGCTAATCCGGGCGATTTTGTTACCATCTTGCCCCTCCAAATCCACCCTCTCCTCTTCTTGTGTGTAGTATCTCGATCGTGTATCATTTTCTAGGGTTTTCAACTGAGGAGAAGGGAGAAGAAAAGACAGTCGCTGGTTTGTCCTTGTGACTCCATTTTCGAGTTCGATCTCCACCATTTGAGGTAAAAATGCTTGACACGAGTTCGATCTGGTATGGTTCTTGATATTTCGAACAGATTTTTGCTGTTATTTGGCGGTTTCCAGTGATTATTTAGTTGTGGGTTTCAATGTTTATGCTTGTGCTGTAGTTCGATCTCAACCATTTTGTGTTGATGGGTTGAAATCGAACCAAATTTTGCCCTAATTTGTCGGTTTGCAGTACCTGTTTCATGTTTCCCTGATTTCGGGTTCAAATCGATCCATATAGTGCCCTATTTATTTGGTTTCCAGTGACGATTTTGGTTGATTTTGCCCTAATTTGTGGGTTTCTAGTGAATGTTTCCTGTTTCCCTACTTTCTGGGTTAAAATGGAGGTATAATCTGCCTTAATCTGTTGGTTTCCAGTTACGATTTTCTTTCATCTTGCCATAAATTCTGGGAAAACTCGATCACTACTTTCCAGTGACGATTTCGTTGTTTCAGAGACATGTTGCCCTAATTTATTGGTTTAAGTTTATGAATAAGTTGCCCTAATTTGTTGATTGGCTGGTGGATTTGAAAGAGATTGGTTATGCCCTAATTTATGGGGTTGAAATGATTTGTGAAGGATTTCATGTTTCCCTCGTCGGAGATTGCATTTATGCCATAATTTGTACGAGTTTTTGGTTTTCATAATATTCATGCCGTAATCTGAGCCCTAAAATTTGTTTGCACCTTATTATGATTTGATTTTGCCATAATCTGAGCCCATTTTATTTACACAGAGATGGCTAGACTAATGATACGTGAACGAAGAAAGAAGGCCAAACGTGACGCAATGATAGCTGTAATATGTTTCATGAGAGTTGTGAATAGTTTTTTCCAACTGTACCTGTTAATTACGGACTGCATTGATGAAATGGTTCGACGAAGGGAACGAAATACTCCTCTAATTGAACAACCTAATATATACCAACAACAACTCAGTAACCTTAATAGGTTAGTAAATGGGAGTGACAAACACTGTCACGAACAATTGAGAGTAAATAGGCATGTGTTCATGAAGTTGTGCCTTCTACTTAAGCAAAGAGGACTAGAGGACTCTAGAAATGTCACCGTTGTTGAGAAAGTTGCGATAATTTTGTGGATCCTGTCCCACCATACCAAAAATAGGCGTACCACTTTCCAATTTTGGAGATCCGGGGAGACAGTGAGTAGACATTTCAACGCAGTTTTGTTGAAAGTGTTGCGGCTTCACGATGTCTTGTGGCATCATCCCCAACCCGTTCCCGCGAATGAGCCAGATGCTAGGTGGAAGTGGTTTGAGGTAAATGTTTGTACAATATTGAATTTAATGGACGTATTTTGTACTATTTAATGATAACTTCAATACTAATGAATTTCCCTCATATCTCGTAGAACTGTTTGGGGGCTTTAGACGGTACATTTGTACCTGTCCTTCCCCCAACTGAACACAAGGCACGATATAGGTCAAGGAAGGGTGACTACGCTACAAATGTTTTAGGAGTGGCTAGTAGAAACCTAGAATTCATATACACCTTGTCTGGTTGGGAAGGGTCAGCCACAAACTCGAGAGTTCTCCGAAACGCCCTCGTGAGGCCTCATGGGTTGAAAATCCCAAACGGTATGCGCCCCTTAAAATGTTCCATTACAGTATAGATATATGTCCACATTATACCAAACTTACTCATGTAGGCATGTTCCCCAACTTGTAGGTCGTTACTACCTTGTCGATGTTGGATACACTAATGGCCCGGGGTTAATGGCACCGTACAGGGGTCAGAGATACCACATTAACATTTGGAGGCAAGGACACATGCCACAGAGCCGAGAAGAGTGCTTCAACATGAAGCACTCCGCGGCAAGAAATGTAACGGATCGTTTTTTAAATATATTTATATTTATGCATATAAATATAAATAGTTATAGGGTTAATTATCCTAACAATGAGATAATTATCTTGTTGAGGGATATGCATTTACATGCATATATATATTAGTGTGTAAAAAATATATATTTATATTTTTAAAACTCATCCTAATTATCCTAACCTAACTATCCTATCCTTATCTCATTCTACTCTCCCATTTCCCTTAAACTCTTCCACCATCATTATCACTAATCTTCCTATATCTAAACTAATTAGAATTCCTAATTTACTCCCTCATTCCCACGTCAATCTCTCAACCCCAGGTAACCATTTTATTTTATTTTTTTCCTTCTTCCTTTTCTTTCTTTGATTCTTCTATTTTTCTCTCATAAATTCACCCCATCAAATTTTATCTCCTACACCATTGATAAGTTTCTCTTTCTCTCGCGGAGTATATTTTTCTTTTACCCACACGGATATTTAATTATCATTTTTACAGATTTTTCTCCGGAGTCGTGATTCTTCAATCTTACCATTTCGTTTACGCGTGCTAAATTTGTCGGAGGAAAGGTAGGGAATTCTAAACCTAACCGTTACTTTAGTTACTGTTTTATATAGTTAGTGTGTATGTGGAGAAGTGTAGAAAATTTATACACCGAAAACTAGATCATTATCAAATGGGTAGTGAAAGTTTGACGTTGAAAAATTGGGTTTTCTGGGTACTGTATTCTGTTCGTCAGTTTCTGGTCTTTTCCGAGTCGTTTTGGGAAAAACTCAAAACGGAAAAGTTGTAGATCTTGAAAAGTTAAGCAACTTTGATATAAAATTCGTCTCGATCTGAGTTACGTAGAATTTTATATGATTTTTCAAAATTTCTGCTATAGTGTAATACGAGACAGATTGCAGATTATTTTTAAAATTCAATTTTGACCTCTTTAATGAAGGATTTAGAACCCAGGTAAAACACAGAATCTGTTTGTAACATAAAGATTAATGTTTCTGTAAAATCTTGTGATTTATGGAGTTAGTTTGCTATTTTTAGTAGATTGATAATGTTTCTGTTTTACATGTTATGTTAAATCTCTCTTTTTGTGATTATTTTAATTTTGTCGTTATGTCGGACCTATGTGATTAATGACCCACGTGATGCATGAACCCAATTGTTAAGTACTTATTGATCGAAATGTTAAAGCTTAAGAATGATTGGTTTTAATCGCGATATTGGGGTTGGGACGTGTCCGGTATGGGTCTTGAGCCATGCGCAGTTTATACTTTTAGGTTGCTTTGCTGTGTGATCGGGCGCCGGAAGTATACTGTGGGTGGGAATCGATGCCGGATAGAGATTGATCAATGGTTGATCAATTGTGGGCTGTGCACAGTATACCCCGAGGTGGCTTTGCTGTGTGATCGAGCACCTGAGGTGTATTGTGGATGGAAGCCTGTGACAGAAAAGTATATGTTCAAAATTGAAACGAGATCAATAGAATTTTGAATTCTTTTGTGTTGAGGAATGATGTGAAAATTTGAGTATTTCATATGAAATAAAATTTCGGTTATGTGTGTAATTGTTGCATGAGTAACTTTAGTAAAGGGGTGGCTTAGGGCACCCTACTGAGTGTAATTTTACCACTCACGGTGCTACTTTTTGTGGCCCTGGCGTCCCCAACGCCAGGTACAGAAGGAGATGAGGAGCCGCCTGCTGATTACGAGGCGATGGAGCAGCTAGATGGGAATCAAGTGGCGGACCCATGGCTTTATCAGTAGAATTATCTAGATGGCTCTGTCATTTTACTTTCGTTGGATTTTTTTGAATAAATGTTTAAGTTTTTTTTTACAGTGTTCGAATTCAATTTATTTCAGTTGTAATAAGTTAGTTTACTTTTAATTTTCACAAAAAAATTTATTATGTATTCTTTGGATTTTTTTTTTTTAATGAAGTTGGTATTTTATTTAAATAATTTTGTAATTTATTTATTAACGGACCCAATTTTCGGGGCGTTACAAGAAATGTGGTAGAAAGAGTATTCGGGGTATTGAAGATGAGATTTGGAATCTTGCGATCATACTCTTACTACCCCATTAGGACTCAATGTCGCATTGTCACTGCATGTTGCCTCCTCCACAACTTGATTAAGCGAGAAATGGCAGCGGACCCCGTTGAACATGAATACACGGTCTAGGTTGAGTTTTTGCAGATTGCTGTGTTGAATTCTGGCTGATTTTTGTGTTCATTTATGGCTGATTTCTGTGTTGGTTTTTTGTTATTACTTTACGGCAATGATAAAATTAGGGCAAACACATAGTGATATGGTACTCTAGGCAAGACAAGTTATGATGGCCAATGGATTTAAAGCCATTTGGCAACATAAGTTGTAGCCGTATGGTCCATTGTGAGCATTAACATTTCTGAGCCAAGTGTGTGTGTGAGTGTGTAACCCCATGCTTCTACATTAACTCAACACAGAAATCATGCAAAACTCGTACTTAGTTGCTACATGTTGCTGGTATCTACCGCTTATGCAGGTAGATGCTGTGGATGTTGGTAGCTGGTGCAACGTTGGTTAGTTTGTGCCTTTGTTTAGTTGGCATTACTCTGTTCCATCCTCGTTAAAGGCTGTGACGATAAGAAATTAAAAAGGCAAAGCATTCAAGGGAGACAAATTATGATGGCCAATGGTTACAAACCGTTTGGCAACATAATATGTTATTCCACTTATACAAATTGTGCCAATGATTCAATAATCTGAGCCAAGTAATTTTTTTATATGCAAAGTCTTTTTTTATTTGTTGACATCATAATGTGATCACTGTTTCTTTTCGAATAGTTTAAACAATGGCAGGTCCAGATACGAAGGACTATTGGGTGGTTCGACATCCAAAAGTGCATTGCAAGATGAAGATGAATGCAGTGTGCACAATGGGAGTGTTGGAAAATTCTCATTTGTTGTTATTTTTTGTTTAGGTTTTGTAGCTTGCTTTTTATTCGCACTTCTTTTCGATTCTGAATGAAACTGTACGTTCGACAATTATGGAAGTATTATGTATTTATTAAAATGAACACTTTATTATTAAGAAATAACATAGATTGTCAACTAAATATGAGGATTTAGTTTACATACATTACAAGGCTCCACAACAAACAAACTCAGTCAAACAAACATAGGCCAATAGGAAATAAAGATTTATTCTTCAAACAACCCACTTTGGCTTCAATCTTCATCATCTCCACCATTTTGAAGCGTGAAGCAATAGCGCCATTGATTGTAGCAGGGAAATTGTTTTCCATTCTAATTTGCAAAACCTCGATGGGCCTACATTTAATAAAATTTTACAAAAATATCAAATCCACACTATATAAAAAATAATAAATAACAAAGTAATGAATATTGAAGATTTCTTATTTGGACAAATTGATTCCAAACTTCAGCATTTTCCACCACTAATCTGTTTTCACTTTCATTCCATTCAAATCCATCACGTTGAAGTAGCTGATTAACAGAGCGATAGGTCCGTGCCCAACCCTTAATCTTAGCTTCAATATGAATTTTTGTAATACCACTTTCAGGGAAACAACCTTGCATCAGATTTTGTAACACTTCCGAATATGATGGACGAAATCCAAAATCACCTTGCCAAACACCCTCATCAACAAGGGCCGTAAGGTATTGGAGCAAAGTTTGCTCCTCAATCTCGCTCCAAGCCCGGCGTGCCATTGAAACCAAGGAAATTTGTACAAATATAACACTTTTTTTTTAAAGAAAAATACCAAGTAAATCACCAAATGACTAATGTTTGGTATTTGTAGGGAATTTTTGAACAACCATTCAAATACAAACCCACCATTCTTTAACATATCTACCAAGCCACCAAACATTCATCAACCATACACCATCTACTCTCCATTCAACCAAAACAAAAACAAAAAAACAAAAAAACCTAAACATTTTCCTCCTTTTTTGTATTATTAAATAATTACTACATTTGTTTGCCTTATTAATTAAAAAAAAATATCCAAAATTTTTTTTGTGTCAAAATATTGTTTATGCAATTTTTATGTATTTTTATGCAATTATTTTTATTTATTTTGTATTTATTGTAATTTTAATTCCATTAATCGATTTTTTATATTAAAATACCAAAGTGGGGGCAATTCCGTCATTTTTTATCCAATCCTATCATATCCACCCTCCAAATCCCCCTTCTCAAAATACCATCCAAACACCTCATTACAAATCCACCCTTCTAAATAGGTGGGCCCACCCTCCTTACAAATCCACCCTCATTACAAATTTACCCTCAAATCCGCCCTCATTAAAAATCCACCCAAAATCAAATCCACCAGCCAAACGGCCCGTAAATTAGTAGTAAGTACGATCCATATTATACAAATAAAAATGTCTAAGATTCTTGAATAACTTGGATAAACAACCAACGGGGACGAAAAAAAAAACTGAACTACATAATGTAAGGTGAGAAATAGGAAATTTACCGGAACCAAGCAACGGGGACGATTCCGGCACGATACTCGGCGATTTTAAGAAACATGGGCATGGCGAGGTCAAAGTGGGTCCAATTTCTTCATCTTCCGTCGCCATCGTCGTTGTCTTCAAGAGAGAAGAGATAAGGACTTCACCATTTTTTTCTTCTTCCATCGTCATGCAGAGAATAGGCTTAATTTTTTTTCATAGGGGTGCAGAGAATAGGTTCCGTTTCATCGTCATCCAGAGATTAGGTTTGTATTGCTGGTAATGGCTGCTAAACAAGATTAGGTTTGTATTGCTAGAAATATAGCGCCAATGGCTCCTACGAACCCTACTTTAGGTGAAGGGTTCAGTAAAGAAAATTATGAATTTAGGGGTTTTTTTTTAAATTAGGCATACAAGTAACTTGAGTTGGATTGGGTTAGGTTAAAAGTGGTAGGGACCACTCCTCTTAGCCAATGATAGTGAAGGTTTTGTTCACCCTCTTTTGGTGAGGGTGAACAAATTTTTTTCCCTCTAAAATGTACCGGTCATGTTACAAAATGCTTAAATGAAGATTTACTAAGCAAGAGATTCGCATCTCTAAACCTTCCTCTCCTAGAAATTCAGATCCTGACTCAATCTACAAGAAGAAAATGGAAGATGACTCCTGAGCTAGGTCATTTTTCATGGCCAAATTGCAAGCAATACCGTTTGGAAAATGACATCCATGATCAGACTAATGAATATTCCTTGAAATTTTCATTTTCTGTAATGGTCTCACCCTACAATCAAAACCATATCCATTGAGATCCAAGCCTATTGGTGGCCTAGTTTCTCATGGCAATAGGTTACCTAGAAATAAGGTATGATGGAGGGAAAATTCTTCACAGATGGGAGCTTATTTTCAGGAGAAAAACTTGGGTGGCAGTTAGGGGTGGAAAGTTTCGACATGACACGAGAATCCGACACTAAAAACTAAATAGGTCGGGTTAAGGTTGAGAGAATTTTGACATGAACACGAGATGACACGATACAAACACGACACGACGCAAGGTGAGAATTTATGAAAAGACATGATAACATGACACGAACCCGACACGAAATTACCTAATTAATTTGGGTCGGTTATTTTTTACACGAACTACGAACATGTCACGACACGAGAACAAGAAAAGCTCAACAGTTCGGGTTAGAGATGAGAGAATTCTGACACGAACACGAGATGACACGACACGATGTCCACTCGTAGTGACAGTACCCAGCGCGCATATCGGCCATCCAAAATTTTTTTGAACGATCCAGATTTGAGAGAGAGTGAGGGAGAAATCTGGGCTGTCCAAAATTCTTGGATGGCAGAGATTTGCGCTCGGATACCACGTGTGCTGCCGAGATTGGTGCTCGGGTACCATATGTGAGGTATCCTATTTGCATCTAAAGTTTTCTCTATTTTCAGAAGACATATTTTGACATTTACAAATTACAACTTACCTGCGCTACTTCAAAAAAAGAAAATCATGTTTTTTTTTAATTCACTGACCGGATCGATGAGCAAACACTTAAAATTTCGGGCTATGTTTTTTACATCATTAATTTGTGAACCTAAAGAAAAAGAAGAACAAAAGTGAAGCAGCTGAGTATATTTACCTCCTCTGATAAATTTCTTTAGAAATCTGCTGTCAAAACAATCCTAGAGAATATTCCAAGGGGTTTGCTAAAGTGTACATGAGAAAACAATAAATATTTATCTTCTTTGAGGTCGCACATTTGAATCCCGTGGAGGTTAAACATTCAAAACTTTGGGGCCACTAGAGGTTTTACCCGGTCGATAACCTCAAGATCCCGAAATTAGTTGAGATGAGCGCAAGCTGATCTTGACATCCGGTTAAAAAAAACCTCAAAGATTCATGATGGTATCAACCATGACAGTTTACCAAACCCGGCATGATGTGTGCGGAAGACTCGGGAGGAAATCTGGGGAAATCTGACTGTTAATTGGTCTCTCCAAACTAGCATGGAACAACTGTGATGCAAAATGAAAATTTAATATTATTTAAAATAGCTTTTGAAGTTTTCCTTATTTCAATTTTAGTATTTTGTTGGAAGGTTACTAATATGGAGTTATTTAGTTTCTTAAATTTAGGTTGATTCAGTTTCCTATCTTATGTTTTCTTGTTTTACAAGAATTAGGGTTGCTAGCTAGTATTTTATTTCCTTTTTAGTTTTAGGGTTGCTGCTAGTATAAATAATTGATGTAAGCCTTAGGGCAAGGGGGTCGTTTATTGATTAATGAAAATTGAGAGTTTTTCTCTAATCGTTTGTTCAAGGAGGGAGTACCTCTAGTTCAGACAAAATTCGTGATTGTCCTTGTTGCGCGTTCAGTTGGTATCAGAGCCTGCGCTCGATTCCGGATCATGGCGCAACAAGGAGTTCTTTATGGTCATTATGTTGTTGCTGAAAATGTGTATGAACGAAGTAAAGCTGCACGAGAAGCACGAATAGAGGCGCGATTCCAACAATTAGAACAACATGTGTTGAACGCGATAGAAGCCCTAGCCGACCAAATTGCTGCCCTAACTGTTGGGGGGAATCCACCTCGCCGTCGTCTTGTTATACCTCGGTTTCCGAAAGAGCAGGAGGTATTGGATGACGTTTCTATTACCAAACCTTTGGCGGGTAACTATTAGCCAAGGGGGAGGACAAGGGAGGCTACCATTGAGTGGCCTTTCACTTCAAATATTATTTCAGATCCAGTAGTGGATTGGAGTAAGCCACCAATTTTTTACGAAGAACCGGTGGAGAAAATTACAGAAAATCAAAAAAAATTGCAAAAAAGGGTGGTTTCTATGTTGGCGTTGTTGGAAACAGATGTGGAAGAATTAATTAAATTTGATTCTTATGAAAAGCTTGAAGACAGTGAAGTTGACAAGAGTGTTGACAAGAGTACGAATATGTTGATCCGTTTTGGAAATTTGTTGAAGACACTAAAAGTCCATTTGTTTTGATCGAGAAGGAAGGTGAATTTGCTTTTTTAATGAAAATTATTCCTTCAGAATTTCAAGGTTCCTTTGTGAAATTTGGGTTCGGAAAAATCAACTTGAAGTACAAGATCAATGCGGACAAGACTCGACGACTTCTACTGTATAAACTCGAGGACGAGTTTCTTCAAGCCGGAGAGAATGATGCAGAATGAAAATTTAACATTATTTAAAATAGCTTTTGAAGTTTTCCTTATTTCAAATTTAGTATTTTGTTGGAAGGTTACTAATATGGAGTTATTTAGTTTCTTAAATTTAGGTTGGTTCAGTTTCCTATTATATGTTTTCTTGTTTTACAGGAATTAGGGTTGCTAGCTAGTATTTTATTTCCTTTTTAGTTTTAGGGTTGCTGCTAGTATAAATAATTGATGTAAGCCTTAGGGCAAGAGGGTTGTTTATTGAATAATGACCCACGTCGTGTGTGGTGATAATCTTTTATTTGTGAGTACCCAAATAATTAGCCCAATAGAGATGCTGGGGTTACCCCTCCATAGTCGCATGGTTCTCATCGATAGCATTTTGTCCTTGGAGTCGGCTCATCTCGCGATTTGCACGTGAATGCATGGCTAGCTGTGGCTAGCTGAGCTAGTTATTGAAAATTCCAAAGTGCGGGGCTACTTTATATCATCCAGCCCTTCTTCCTTTCCCCTTTCTGGAAAGCAAAAATAGATATATTTGGCTATGGTTTGTTTGGAAATTGAGAAAATAAAATGAAGATAAAACAATTACAAAGGAAATTTTGAAGAAACTGCTTGATTCTTCTATTTGTTATTTTTTCCACTGTTTTCAATTGAACCAAAAAGAGAATAATATTTTATTTTTCCTTCTTTAATTTCTTCGATCCCTCTCACATGTGCCCTTATCTTCACCTAGTTTTATCTTTTCCACTTTTCTTCAGTCCGATCCGCTTTATATTTCTTTAGAATTTCTCTTAAAAAGCATTTGAAATCAGATTATTATGCATCATTCATTAAAAAATTAATATATTATCATGGCTATGATCATAAATCAACGTACGATTTGTTCTAATAATCTGCACTTCAAAACACAAAACAAATATCGTGTATCAGTCATAAGTAAAAAGATTGCTTCTCCGAAATAAAAATTCCAACTTTGCCCTCACAAAAAGGGTTGTGAACTTGTTTCAATATTTGGTTGATTTTAGCGGCCACCCCATATGTGAAAACCATTTATTATTATGGACAAAGAAACCATGTGTTTGGTTTGGATTTTGAGTTTTGATTTTTGTAATGATTAGAGGAAGAAATATGGATAATAATAAAAAAAATAGGTATTAATGATTAGAGAGAGATAGAGAGAAAATAAAAATATTATTTAAAAATAAGGAGTAGTAATTGAATAATAATTAAGAAAACCGGTTCTTGAAAATCAAAACAAACATCTGAACCGTCAAAAAGTGTTCTGAACAGTTCTGTTTGAAATAAAACTTTTCCTTTTAGTAAAAATCAGGGAAAATTTTTATTTAAATTCGAACGATCGACTGCAGAGATGAACTGTCTGGATACGCCCTGTAGGATCAATGTGAAACCAAGACCCTTGACAATAGCCAGCCAATAGAATTACCCATGATTTTTTAGGAAACTTCCGTCTTTCTTATCAGGTTTTGATGGGTAGGGACACTAGAGTAATTAATTGGAGCATTTTTATTACTACCACCCAATGGCCATGTTCAATGTTTCCTAGCTGTATGTAGGCCGCCAGTAGTTCTTTATGGTCCCGTTCAATGAATCTCTTGTCTGCATCTGGTTTTTTGATAATATGACAGCTCAGTCGACGGGATCATCTCATTCCTCACCTCAGGTTCGACTTCTGATCGTACGTCATTGGTGAAAGTATTTTAGGGCTGCCGGAGATTTGTCCGACCGTTATTTTTTTGAGCCCGGTGGTCAATCATTATTAGAGGTGCACGTTAATCAGACAATACAACCAGTTATAGAAGATATATACAGTATTGTTTAGATAATATTCCTGCCGAACCGGGTCTGATAAGAGTTTCTCAGCAAATAGATTTTTAAAAATCAATTGCAAAAACAAAACGAGCAAATTTTCACTTTATATAATCTGATGGTTTTTCAAACCGATAAAGTTGAGTTTTCAGCATTCGAAGCATCTCAGGTGCTATCAACTTTTTTGAGAGTTAGTAAATATTGAGATTTTTACTCTAGCTTCAATTAAGATTCCTACTAGTAGACGGCATGATTGGTCACCGAAAATTCGTGGAACTTCGCATAAAATTCAAAAGTTGAATTTTTGGCATGATGATTTGATTTTCCGAAGGATGACCAGCATAAGACTAAGATTGACAAGAGAGACTACTGTTGGATTTAGATAGGCAATGAATTTCGTAGTCATGAAATCAAGCAACATTTTCCTAATTATTCTCCTTGTCGACAATTTTTGGAGACACCCACCTCACCTCACGCGCTCACCTCACTCGTAAGCATGGAAAAGACTGCAAGGGATTACCTAATTGAGGTGCACAATAGGAAATAGCAGGCCCGTAACACCGTAAAATTTAAAATTTTAAAAATTAAAAAAAAAGTAATAATAATAATAAAATAAAAAATAAAAAATAAAAAATCATGGTTAGTTTTCTTTCATTAATTTTGTTTTCCATTTCTCTTTAAGGTGCAAGAGCTGCACATGATCCTGGTAATGGCATTCCCTCATTTCGTATACTTCCAAAACCAGAACGAAGGTAGAATGCTATGTTTTTGTTCATTGATTGACCTACATTTTAATGCCATTGTACAAAGACTCTTTGCGAACGAGTACTTCCTATAAGTAAGCGCTCGTTTGGATGCCGGATTGGATAGTCGGATTGGAAATCTTGGACTATTTCCCGGCTTACGCATATGTCTTGGTTTGAGACTTCATTTGTAACCCGGACTATTTAATTCTCCTCCCATTTAATCTGGGCTAGGGCGGATTTATTCATATTTAATCCATATCAATCCACCACAAACTCTCTTATTTATCTTTATCCGCACATTTCAACTACGAAACAAACGGCGTATTATTTTATCCTTTTATTAGCAAAATCTTCCAAACCAAGTATTATTTAATCCTCATCCATAAATCTCATATCAATATGGGTTTACCCTCCTTAAATTATACCCTTTACTATTTTATCTTTTCTCATTATTTTATCCACTCAAAACTAATCTCGCATCTAATCAAGCCGTAATGGGGTACGTTGTGTCGTTGTTGCAATAGTTAATCGATTCGTCTTGTTGAGGCTTATCCTCCCAAGGTTATATGATCAACTCTCTTCGGAAGAGATTTGTCAAGCTATCTTATTTCACCAGAGCCGGTTCAAAAAGTTTTGGGGGCCAGAAGCGAACTCATTAAACGAGAAGTTTTGCATACAAAAGTCGGTTAATAGAGTCTTTATAAAAACGATTACAAAACGTAAATGTATAGTTATCCAAAAATAAACATTCATTACAATACTTTAAAATCCACCATTTATGCATAAAAGGCGTAGACAACAAACATTATCTGGAACTACATATACGGGTCCTAAAAAATTGGAAGCCTCCATTTTTTTTTTTTTTTTTTTTGTGGGCCTAAAGTCTACGCTTTTTAGGCTTTGCTCTTAAGCCAACTCTGTATTTCATGCAAATGCGTGCAAACTGAAAATGGTTGTGAAAAGAAGTGAGAGATAAGTTCGTGTCATCACTGCTCCTTAATTTTGTTTAAAAAAAAAAAAACCTTAAAAATTGTTTTAAATTCCACTTACGAAAAGATACACCGACAACAACGACGTGCAATCAATGCATGCAACTAGTCATGCAAGTGGGTCCTCCTCCATCCTTCAAAAAGTAGGGGTCCTCCTCCGTCCTTCAAAACCTAAAAACAAGTTACGAATTCAGCTGAGGACTTTAGTCAATTACAGCAAAGTGATACAGACACATCTTAAAAGTAGGGGTCCTCCTCCGTCCTTCAGAAGTAAAACACAAGTTACGTAAATAATTCAGCTGAGGACTTAGTCAAATGCAGCAAAAGTGATACGTACACATCTTCTCTACCACACTCTGCTACACTTTCTTTCACTTGTCGGGTGGGTCTCTCCTCATGTAAGAGGGAGTATGGTAGAGTGTGATAGAGTGAGTGTATATGTATCATTGTTCCAAATACAGATGATCTTACCCACTCACCAACCATCATTATTCAATTATGAGACATGAGAAATACTCCAATACTCTAAGTTAGAATATCAAGGGGTGTTCCACTTAATCTTTAAAAAAAAATTAATACAGGTCATTCTTTCACAATACATAACATAAAAACTGTGAAAAGCCAGTTTGTTCAAAAAACTCCCTTAGTGTAACACCTGCTAAAGTGAGTTTACTTAATTTTTCAGGGGCTTTATGACACGATATTTTTAGCTACTTTTTCTTGTAATTTTTATTAGATTCAGGTCAAATTGTACACATTATTTTTTGTCTCGACGAGAAGAAGGCGCCAGAAAAAACCAAAAAGATAAAAAAAAAAAAAAAAAAGGTCAAAATTTTGGTTCTCTTTTTGTAGTCTTTTGAGCTTCGGTTTATAATTAGTCTCCTGTTGGTGAATGATGGAATTGATCCCCTAAAAATTACAATATTCAAATATACTAATGGAATTGATCCCCTAAAAAGTATAATATTCACATATACTAATTCAAATACTCTAGTTAGTGGAAAGAAAGTACTCCATCTGTCCCAATTTGCTTGTTCCTTTTGCGGAAATGAGTTTTTAAGGAGTATGAAAATCTTGTATTGTCTTTTATATTTTGCCCTTAAATCCAGTGAATATTATTGTGGCCAATTTTATGAGGCTAATTTTTTATTTGAAACTCAAAACATATGTAATCTGGATCTTGTTTGATAGATATCAATTTGTTTTATTATAAGAAGTTTTTAAAATCATACAAACCGTTGTAAAATAAAAGATAATGAAGCACTCTATGACATTTGCTTCAGGACATTGAAGCTCAGCAATCCAAACTGTGAGTACTGTTCACCTATAGGAATAAGAAGAAATCGTAGGATCTATGCTGGTTTTTATCGACATGCTTTGGCCCAAGAGTATTGATATAAAATAGAAAATTTTCGGGAGTTTTGTACATTATGATGGAACTCCCGAATTTTTTTAATATATCCCATGAAGTTAAGATGGAGCAGATGTTGGTACTTTGCATCGCTAGATTTTGTCAAAAGTTTCATCTTCTTGTTCCCCGGAAGAATTTTTTTTTATAATTTGGACTATTAATGATTGCTGAGATTGACGACCCGAATGAAAATGCATAGGCTTCTATGCACTCCAACTTCAGAGAAGCTGTATCCTTTTGAAATCAATTTTTTCGGTGACTAAAAATGATGACAAATGTTTGTTGCTTTAACAATTGCAACTCCAATTTTCAGAATATAGTTCTAACATGCATTTTCCTTCTAATATAAATTACTTAACTCATTATTAATCTTTTCTCTACTAAATTTGTTGTTCTCTTTTTTTTTTCTTTTCTTTCTTGTTTTTTGTTTTGATTTTAGATAATTTCCAATGACAAGTTCAAGAGTGTGCTGGCTCAACAATTATGAAGGCCTTGTTACACATTAACAAGTCCATGATTGGTACACTCCTGCTAGGCTGTCGAACCTGTGGATTGAGGTACTGCTATGCAGTGTCCAAGTCTTGCTCAAAGGATTGATGATGCATTTTGAATCTATGGATTGAGGTACTGCTATTTGTGGGAAGTCAAAGTCTTGAAAGATCACTGCTTGAAAATATTTTGTTGAGTGTATTTGTATGCAATTAGCAATCTTTCTTAATTAAACTTAGGTTATAGATTGTGCAGTTGTGTTAATAACTGATAAGACTCATTCTATGGATATCCCAATTAAGTTGTGAACTTCTTTATTCTGTAAGCAGCTTGTAATTTTTTTATTGAAATTATGTTTGTTTTTTGGGTAATTGATGTATATTGGTGCAAATAAATAGTACAGATTAATTGAAATAGTATATATGGCTGCAATATTTCTTTTTATATTGTGTTCAAGAAAAGATGTCAGTTTTTTCAAATAAGTGAGATCTTAAATAAGAAAAGATCACGCTTATTTATTTTCCATCTCAGTTTTAATCATAAAAGATCACACTTTTTAGATGTGATGTAATAACCCGTATTTTCTTAAAATGAGTTTTGGCCATAAATTTTGCAAATGTAATATGCTCTAATTAGATTTTCGTTAAAAATTATTTTGACTACACTAGTTTAAATTTCGAGGACGAAATTGTTTTAAGGGGGATAGATTGTAATATCCCAAATTTTTAAAAAATATAAATTTGTGATATTTGTAAATACTAATTTTCGTAATTTGATTTTTACCCAACTTTTGAGATTTTTCCAAACGATTCCGAGCACACAGTGACGTTGCCCACGACTTTCTAAGTCAGTACGAATATTTTGGTATTTTTCTGAAATCGTAGCCTGGACAGTTCGAACACTGCCCGGAGTAAATTGTACTGCATTCTATCACGTCGTGCTTCGCGCACACCCAATTCCTACGCCTGCCTTCCAAAACACCATAGCAATAAACTCAATTATTTTTCTTTTCTTCTTTTGCTTTTTCTTTTCTCTTTTCTCTTTTCTCCTCCATAATTCTTTCTTTTCTTTTCTTTTCTTTTCTTTCCACATATACTTGTCTCCCCCATGTTCTTCCCTTTCTTTTCTTTATAAGGCATTACTCATGCCTTTCCCCTCCCAATTTCTCATCAGACTATGCCCTCTCTCCCTCCCCCAAAATTATCACCTTCTTCTCTCCCTCTCAAGTATCTACGTTCTCTTTCGTCTCAAGATCGACCCTCTCGGGTCACACACTAGTAACGCCCTTTTCAGCCTAGGGTAATTGACGGGTTCCGGACGTTCCCAACGGTGCGGATCGTTCATCCACGCGCTTAATCTGCAGGAATTAAGGTAGGATTTCGGTAAACTTGCTTTAACCTTCTGTATGATGATTTTTGTAAAATCTTGACCCGATCGTTGGTTTAGGGAGTAAGGGTTGTAGGTAACATTATACTAAGTTGATTGTACGGACCGATCAGTTTACGGATCGATAGAATGTGAGAAAAACGTCTTTCGATACCAAAAACGAGTGTACACGGACTGGCTTCAGGAAACATACTGCCGGATACTGTTCGCGAGTTTTCCGGCCACGTAGAGGTAAAATTAGGAAAAGTGTAAAACTACAAAGTTGTAGCTCTTCAAATTCCCTACGTTTTGATATATAATTCGACTCAAACGGAGTTCGGTGTAAAAAGTTATGACAGAAACACTAAGGCTGTCCGAATCGCTGTTTCAACAACTTCCCTCTATTCGGGCAGAAACTTTGGAAACCCGTAGAATACGATTGAACCGTAGGATTACAATGAAACTTGGTAGAAAGACAGTTTGACGTCTTAGCTACGTAGTGACACGTGAACGGACCAAATCCAACGGTTAGATCTTCGGGAATTGGAATTTTAGTAAACTGAGGCAGTTTTGACATGTTCTGTTCGTACGCACTTTTACCCAGCTTAGGAGCAGATTCGGCCTTAGGTATAAACACAGGAGTTGTTCCTAAGATAGAGAACTATAACTCTGTTGAATTTCATAATTTTTGGTGAAGTATTGGTATGTCATTTTGTTATTATTGTAAACTGATGGTAACCGGTAATTTCGGGATTTATATGCCTTGTTGAATTGCTGTTGTGGTATTATCTATTAATTTCCGCATTTGATGAAATTGGGTTTGTACCTCTTGATTGAAGTAATGGTTGGATAGACGAGATTGGGTGTGACGATGAGAAATGAGATAGAGTATGGAATGTGGAAAAGATGAGATTAAGGAATGTGGTGACGGGTTGGTCTTGAGCCGTGTTATGTCTTGAGCCGTGCCTTGTCTTGAGCCGTGCTGTGTCTTGAGCCGTGCCATGTCTTGAGCCGTGTTATGTCTTGAGCCGTGTCCAAAGTGGCGTACGGGAACATAATGTATGGGAACATAGGTGTATGGGAACACAGTGTATGGGAACAATGGTGTATGGGAACATAACGAACGGGAACCAAAGGAGTATAGTTTGTGGAAAAGATGAGATTGGGATTGTGGTGACAAGTTGGTCTTGAGCCGTGTTATGTCTTGAGCCGTGCCTTGTCTTGAGCCGTGCTGTGTCTTGAGCCGTGCCATGTCTTGAGCCGTGTTATGTCTTGAGCCGTGTCCAAAGTGGCGTACGGGAACATAATGTATGGGAACATAGGTGTATGGGAACACAGTGTATGGGAACAATGGTGTATGGGAACATAACGAACGGGAACCAAGGATAGGGATGTCTTGAGCCGTGTTATGTCTTGAGCCGTGTCCAAAGTGGCGTACGGGAACATAACGTACGGGAACATAGGTGTATGGGAACATAGGTGCATGGGAACACAGTGTATGGGAACATGGTGATCGGGAACATCGTAGAATCGACCACGTTAATGAACACAGTGTATGGGAACTAGGTGAATGGGAACATCATATGATTGACTACGTTAATAAAACTTATGAGTAAAATTAGTAGGTTCTGTTGGTTAATATTATATGTGGTTATTTGATTTTGGAAATTATTCATACATTGGGGTAAGGGTAGTTTTACGTTGTTCTACTGAGTGTCACCACTCACGGTACTACGTTACCATGGTATTTGACGCCAGGTACAGGCGACAATATGGAGTATTCAGAAGATAATCCTGTAGCCGTTGAAGAAGTTGCTGAGTTGACCGAGCCCTGGCTAAACCAGTAGTTTAGTTGTTGGCTCTGTGCTTTTAAGTATTTTATTAAGATTTCAAGTTGTAATAAAGACATATTTTATTCTAGTACTTCATGTGTAGAAGTTTGTAATAAATCACTTTCAACTTTATTCGGTATTGTAATATTTAAACAATGTTTGTAATAATTGGGCTGTGTTTCTCTAATTTAACTTTTCGAAAAAAAATAATACAGCTCAAAGATCTTCAAAATCCTTTATTTAACAAACCGAATTTTTCGGGGCGTTACAGTTGGTATCAAAGCTTAGGTTTAAGATTTCTCGTGTCCGTGGGTATTGGGTAATAGAAGGTTTCGTGGGTTAAACTTGGGTAGATAACGCTATATTAAGTTCTTTTAAGCTACAATTTTGTTATTACTAAAAAAAAAAATTATTATTTCTTCGATTAGGTGGATTGGGCGTTCATATAATATTGCATCTAGTATTGCTTTGTACATGATTGTGATGTGTGTTACTTGGCGTATCTGATGCGATATATAGTTTATTTATATACGTGGTGTTATTTTCGCTAGGTATTTTATTTTAACAAGTCGTGTCAAGTGTAAGACATTTTCAACATTAGCTAATTTTCACGTTAGTTAGCTGCTAGAGTTACCACCGTTATCCGCTGCAATAGTAACAACACCGATAAAGGGAATGGTGATAATACGCCACCACCTCCGAACCATATGTTACTCTGTTCCGAGTTCAAGAGACAGTGTCCACTAGTTTAGAATTTGGGCAAATTACGAGGTTCGAACAATAACCAATAGGCACTTGGTAGTCGTTATTTGCACTACAAGGTGGGGAAGGGTAAGATCCCTCGGTGATCCAAGGTACCATTATTTTATTCAACTCTTGGGGTACGGGCTTTGTTTGACACTGGGGCATCGCATTTATTTATTTCTACTGCTTGTGTATCATCATTGGGGTTAGAAACTGAACGTTTAGAACGACCTTTTGGTGTAGCTTCACCTTTAGGTGGTCTTGTGTCAGTAGTATTAGTTTGCAGATCATGTGATTTGGAGATATCAGGTATGAGGCTAACTTGTGATCTCCGAGTTATCGAGATGATTGACTTGATTGCTGTGGTTTAAAATTTTGGATGTGGTAATTGTAGTAGTACCCCTTAAGCTTCGGAAGGCGAAATTGTTAAATACATCAGAATTTGTTATAAAAAAAAAATGTTTAGCCTTGGATTTTAGACTTGGTTGGGTGAGGATGTTATTTAATACAAGAGTACGTGTCCTTGGCGTGAGGTAAATTTTATATTTCATTCGGGAATAAGTTTAGGAAAGGAGTTTATGTTCAGTTATTGAGGTTCGACTTGGTAAACTTTGGCATGTTGTACCCGTTGGTCTTGGTACTTGGGTTTTTCTGTAACTACCTGAGAGTCGCAAATCATTTTTATTGGTGATGAGATATCCATAGGCTCGGTATCATAATGAGAGTGTGATCATTGGTATTAGTAGGGATTTTTTTAAAAAAAGGGGAGTAATGTACATGAGAGTTTTATTGGAAGATTTGATAAGGTTCACTTGTTTGGACAACTAAATAAAAGAGGTGTTTTCACTGTTGTATTGGCTAGGTCGGCTTGTTGTGTAGTTTACTGGGTGTTGATGGTATGGTTATAAGCAAATGAGTTTATGTATTGTTGGTAGTTTTGGCTCAGGGCATTAGCTATGATCCTGATGTGTTAGGATGTGAGCGTTTGGGTTGTCTTTGATTCATATAGATGGATAATTTAATTTGTGGCTATGTTATGCCTACATGATAGTTAAGTAGAAGCATGAGATGTCGCGGTGAGATTTCGGGTGTAAATTCGTAATGCTACCATGTGGTTGTGGAAATGCTGGAAGTACAAAGTGTTGAGTAACCGGTGAGATGGGATTTGTTAGGCGTCGTGTAAGGGGCGATATGGGCTATTGCATACTTGGGAAACTAGGCAGAAGGGTGATGATTGGGACTATGATGGAGGATATTATATGAAGTGGGAGTGCTGTACAGAGTTAGTCCAACGGTTGTGAAACAAATTGATAAATTTGAGGTTGTGATACAAATTATGCGTTAATTGAGGATGACAGCTAGGGATTTGCTAAATTGATATCGTAGTGGGGACAAAATATAGCAGCGGTTGTGGTGTTTAACAAAAGGTTATGGGTGAGTACACAAGGAATCTAGGATTCTGCCTTTCTAGATGACACGAATGGAATTACTTTTGTTTACCTTTAAAATTGTTTGATGTTTGTTTGCACTCCACTTGGGATAATTGGATTTGATGAGAATATATCGAGGAATTTGGGTTTGATGCTGTGGTTGAATATGGGGCCATACAAAAGGGACAAGAGGGCTTGATTAGTGGCTAATGTTGTATTTGGGTTTTAACAGTTGGTTGGAACTGGGGAACCAGAGGAAATTTATTAAATAGTGGGACGAAGGGCAAACGGGTGTATATCTAGGAGAACTAAGGAGATAGAAAATGGAAACTGGCACTTAAAGACACTAGAGGAGGTAACGAGAGTTGTAGAAGTTGAAAACATCTTAATTAGCATGGTTTGGGTTGAACTTGGTTGTATTTGTTGTTCCACAGTCTCGAGTTCGGATGATGATTTTATGAGTTGTAGTTTATCCTAAAGTGAAGATATACTTTTTGAGGGACATTGGGCTTTAATTCAAGTGTGTATATTTTTGTAAATCGTTGATGGTTGGTGTTAAGGACAGTGGTCCAGATTCATGTTGGAGTTTGATTCTCTGGTGTGAGGCATAACTGAGATTAGAACTGTTTGGGAATTTGATTGTATGGATGTGTAGTATACAAATGTGTGAGGTAGTAAGTGGACTGGGTGTGTGCAATTTAAGATTTCCTAATTGGTTATAGCATGATGTACGACTAGAAGATGTCTTTTTAAGACTCAAGTGGGAATGTGGGATGAAATGAAGTCTTACATGGTGTTGTTTAGAAGTTTAAACTGACAAGATTTGAGGTTTGTAGGAGATTATCGGATTTGAGGTTTGTAGGAGATTATCGGATTTCGTCGCTATTGGTTTTAATTAGGTGATATTAAGAAGTTGATCATGGAGATTGTAAGGCGATAAGTTTTGAGGTTATTAGGACAATAATGTTGCTAGTGTTGATATCTTAGTTGGACCATTCCACCACCATTCTTGTTATTTTACTATTCTTTTCCTTCCTTAGTCCATGCTTCAGTCCATGCTTCTTTACATGGACTAACTTGTCCAAAATTTTAACCAACTTTGTTTTCTCCTATTTTCTTCAGCAACCAGGACAGTAAATCTTTATCACCTACTGCCGTCCATTCTTTGTGTCCTGTAATCGTTCATCATCTGCCTCTAATTCGTTTTGTTCCAGCAAATTCACCTATCATTCGCCTCTTGTTCATTTTCTTCTGTTGTTACATATTTTTCTTCCTTTTTAGTACATATTTTTATCAGAGTGCGCAGCGTAAGCGTGGATCGATTATTTTGTTTAAAAAAAAAAAAAAAGGGAAGTTTTGTTTTACAAATTTCGAGGACGAAATTTTTGTAAGGTGGGTGGATTGTAATAACCCGTATTTTCTTAAAATGAGTTTTGGCCATAAATTTTGCAAATGTAATATGCTCTAATTAGATTTTCGTTAAAAATTATTTTGACTACACTAGTTTAAATTTCGAGGACGAAATTGTTTTAAGGGGGATAGATTGTAATATCCCAAATTTTTAAAAAATATAAATTTGTGATATTTGTAAATACTAATTTTCGTAATTTGATTTTTACCCAACTTTTGAGATTTTTCCAAACGATTCCGAGCACACAGTGACGTTGCCCACGACTTTCTAAGTCAGTACGAATATTTTGGTATTTTTCTGAAATCGTAGCCTGGACAGTTCGAACACTGCCCGGAGTAAATTGTACTGCATTCTATCACGTCGTGCTTCGCGCACACCCAATTCCTACGCCTGCCTTCCAAAACACCATAGCAATAAACTCAATTATTTTTCTTTTCTTCTTTTGCTTTTTCTTTTCTCTTTTCTCTTTTCTCCTCCATAATTCTTTCTTTTCTTTTCTTTTCTTTTCTTTCCACATATACTTGTCTCCCCCATGTTCTTCCCTTTCTTTTCTTTATAAGGCATTACTCATGCCTTTCCCCTCCCAATTTCTCATCAGACTATGCCCTCTCTCCCTCCCCCAAAATTATCACCTCCTTCTCTCCCTCTCAAGTATCTACGTTCTCTTTCGTCTCAAGATCGACCCTCTCGGGTCACACACTAGTAACGCCCTTTTCAGCCTAGGGTAATTGACGGGTTCCGGACGTTCCCAACGGTGCGGATCGTTCATCCACGCGCTTAATCTGCAGGAATTAAGGTAGGATTTCGGTAAACTTGCTTTAACCTTCTGTATGATGATTTTTGTAAAATCTTGACCCGATCGTTGGTTTAGGGAGTAAGGGTTGTAGGTAACATTATACTAAGTTGATTGTACGGACCGATCAGTTTACGGATCGATAGAATGTGAGAAAAACGTCTTTCGATACCAAAAACGAGTGTACACGGACTGGCTTCAGGAAACATACTGCCGGATACTGTTCGCGAGTTTTCCGGCCACGTAGAGGTAAAATTAGGAAAAGTGTAAAACTACAAAGTTGTAGCTCTTCAAATTCCCTACGTTTTGATATATAATTCGACTCAAACGGAGTTCGGTGTAAAAAGTTATGACAGAAACACTAAGGCTGTCCGAATCGCTGTTTCAACAACTTCCCTCTATTCGGGCAGAAACTTTGGAAACCCGTAGAATACGATTGAACCGTAGGATTACAATGAAACTTGGTAGAAAGACAGTTTGACGTCTTAGCTACGTAGTGACACGTGAACGGACCAAATCCAACGGTTAGATCTTCGGGAATTGGAATTTTAGTAAACTGAGGCAGTTTTGACATGTTCTGTTCGTACGCACTTTTACCCAGCTTAGGAGCAGATTCGGCCTTAGGTATAAACACAGGAGTTGTTCCTAAGATAGAGAACTATAACTCTGTTGAATTTCATAATTTTTGGTGAAGTATTGGTATGTCATTTTGTTATTATTGTAAACTGATGGTAACCGGTAATTTCGGGATTTATATGCCTTGTTGAATTGCTGTTGTGGTATTATCTATTAATTTCCGCATTTGATGAAATTGGGTTTGTACCTCTTGATTGAAGTAATGGTTGGATAGACGAGATTGGGTGTGACGATGAGAAATGAGATAGAGTATGGAATGTGGAAAAGATGAGATTAAGGAATGTGGTGACGGGTTGGTCTTGAGCCGTGTTATGTCTTGAGCCGTGCCTTGTCTTGAGCCGTGCTGTGTCTTGAGCCGTGCCATGTCTTGAGCCGTGTTATGTCTTGAGCCGTGTCCAAAGTGGCGTACGGGAACATAATGTATGGGAACATAGGTGTATGGGAACACAGTGTATGGGAACAATGGTGTATGGGAACATAACGAACGGGAACCAAAGGAGTATAGTTTGTGGAAAAGATGAGATTGGGATTGTGGTGACAAGTTGGTCTTGAGCCGTGTTATGTCTTGAGCCGTGCCTTGTCTTGAGCCGTGCTGTGTCTTGAGCCGTGCCATGTCTTGAGCCGTGTTATGTCTTGAGCCGTGTCCAAAGTGGCGTACGGGAACATAATGTATGGGAACATAGGTGTATGGGAACACAGTGTATGGGAACAATGGTGTATGGGAACATAACGAACGGGAACCAAGGATAGGGATGTCTTGAGCCGTGTTATGTCTTGAGCCGTGTCCAAAGTGGCGTACGGGAACATAACGTACGGGAACATAGGTGTATGGGAACATAGGTGCATGGGAACACAGTGTATGGGAACATGGTGATCGGGAACATCGTAGAATCGACCACGTTAATGAACACAGTGTATGGGAACTAGGTGAATGGGAACATCATATGATTGACTACGTTAATAAAACTTATGAGTAAAATTAGTAGGTTCTGTTGGTTAATATTATATGTGGTTATTTGATTTTGGAAATTATTCATACATTGGGGTAAGGGTAGTTTTACGTTGTTCTACTGAGTGTCACCACTCACGGTACTACGTTACCATGGTATTTGACGCCAGGTACAGGCGACAATATGGAGTATTCAGAAGATAATCCTGTAGCCGTTGAAGAAGTTGCTGAGTTGACCGAGCCCTGGCTAAACCAGTAGTTTAGTTGTTGGCTCTGTGCTTTTAAGTATTTTATTAAGATTTCAAGTTGTAATAAAGACATATTTTATTCTAGTACTTCATGTGTAGAAGTTTGTAATAAATCACTTTCAACTTTATTCGGTATTGTAATATTTAAACAATGTTTGTAATAATTGGGCTGTGTTTCTCTAATTTAACTTTTCGAAAAAAAATAATACAGCTCAAAGATCTTCAAAATCCTTTATTTAACAAACCGAATTTTTCGGGGCGTTACATGTGATCATATGTTACATTCAACCACGCTTTTAGAAGAAAAGCGAGATTGAAAACCCAAAAAAAATCGCGCGGAATTAGTTTTAATCTCGGTTTTTATAAGAAACAATCACGCTTTTTGAGTGTGATTGTTGTTATCTTTCCATCACGCTTATAAAGCGTGATAGAAAACAATGACTTACCATGTCACCCAGATCCATCACGCTTTTGTGAGCGACATAGAAAGTGAAACATCACGCTTAAAAAGCATGATGTTTATGGTTTTTTGTAGTAGTGAAGCCAATTGAGATAGAAAAAATATTTTTAAACGTAAAACAGAAAATTACCTTGTTTTGATGAATGCTTTTAAAAATGAGACAAATATTCTGAAATATTCCAAAATAAAAAAAGACCAGCAATTTGAGACAAAGGAACATCTCAAGAAAAGTAATTAACGATGCACAACCAGGAGCCTATCCTAATCCTTTTGAAATGTCAGTCAACCAGAAAGAAAATCAAATCGAATCTCTAAAAGAAATATCGTAAATATGGTGTACCCCAAAAGTACGGATTAATTTCAATAAAACTTTGGTACACCATTTGGTGTACACCAAATACACACAGCAATTGTGTGGAGTTCGTCTCGGACTTTTACACAAATGATCGAAATCACTCAGTTTCTTTAAAATGCTTTTTTAAGGATTCCTGTAATAAAATTAACTCGATCAGACATTGGTAGACGCTTTGATCAGTTCTTTGTTCAATTTTCTGAATGGAAATTGAATAACGAATCGATCAAGCTCTTACCGATATCCAATTGAGTTGGGCTTTTTACAAGTACCCTTAAAAACATATTTTGAATAAGTTGAGTGTATCCAATCAGTTGTGTTAAATCTCGAAATAACTCTCACACAACGCGGTGTGCATTAGTGTGCACAAAATGGTGTGCATTTGGATTAATCTCCCTCCAAATTTACCTCTCTTGTTTTGTAGTAGTTGGAGAATTTTGTGTCATTTTCAACGTCTCTCTCCATGTTTGTGGTACCGAACTATAGGACTATTCCTCCACAGTGAGATAAGCAAGATATGTCCAGTATAGTCTTTCCCAATATATAGTCCATATTATGGGACTCTGTCCTCCAATCCCAAAGCTCTCTCTCATTCCTCTCTGATTCAATATGATATTCCCTCGAAGTTTTAGTTTAGTGATTGGAATATTCATTTGCTTCACAACTTTTGCCTATGGAGCCACTCTTCTTCCCCCTGATGAAGGTATTCAAACAGAGCAATCAATTACCAAGAACAGAGATTACAAATTAAAGATCCCTTTTTTTTTTCTTTTCTTTTCTTGATTATGTTGTTGTAAATTGATTCCTGCAATTATCAACAAACAAGAAAAAAAATTGGGTTTTTTTTTTTTTTTTTTTTGCAGTGGAAGCATTAAAAGAAATCGGGAAGACATTGGGAAAGAATGATTGGAATTTCAGTATGGGTGTTGATCCGTGCAGTTGGAACAAAACAAAGCTCTCAAATGGTTATGAGAATAACGTCACCTGTGATTGCTCCAATAACACTGTCTGCCACATTACTCGCATGTCTCTCTCTCTCTTGCATAGACATATGAGACTCTGTTTTTTTTATTGGAGATCGGTAAATACTTGATCGAATCGTATTGTTTGTTTGTCTATTTCTCTTGAGACAAATACGACTCGTTCAAATGGATACCGATGTCTGGTGAACTTGATTTTATCGGGAAAAAAACATTAAGATTTGGAAAATGAATAGTTTGGACTCGGTCAAAATTTTATTTTATTTTTTGTATTTGCTAATTTTTCGTCGATTTTTTGTGGATTACTAATTCGTCTCGACGAGAGGAATCTAAAGAGTAAATTATATCCTACAAATATTTAAAAAAAATTCCCAAAGACAAAAATAATTCAAATTTTGTTTATTATTGGATTATTTTTGTCTTTATTCACAAAACTTTTAGATTAGTTAAAAATATTTTATTCTTTAGATTACTCTCGTCAAGACGAACCAATAATTCACGAAAAAATCAACGCAAAACTAACAAATGCAATTTTTTTTGAATAAAAAAAATCATATGATTTATTTTTGCCAAAGCACCCAGTCCCGTTTTATTATCACATGAGAGATCCTCTGATGACAGAATCTTGATTCTGTGGTCTCCTCCACATAATTGTTCATTCAATTATGTAGTTTGTGGAGAAGAGCGTCCAGGACTAATGTTAATTTGATTGGACATAGCAGATGTGCTGGGAAAAAAAATAATTTAGCCAATTTGGTTGGTAACTCCAACTACACATTTGTTCCAAAAAAAAAATGTGATTTGCAATTTGCTCATGAAACAAAAAAGCTTCGATGAAACTGATTTTTAGCGTGAGTAATGTTCACGTCAAGTTTTATAAAAAGACCAATTTCAATCATCGTTGGAGATAAGGTAAACCCACAAAAACTCAAAACGAGAAGAAACTTAATGAGTTCTACAAATGAATTCAAGCTTTATCTTGATTACGAAAACGAATCAAATTCAGATGAGTTCTAATTTATTTGAATTCTATTCTAATTTTTTGAAAAAAACAACAAAACATATTTTAAAAACTTAGAGAGAATAAAAATGAGCAAATTTCAACCACTAGGCAATGATACTCACACTCTAATCATTATGAAATACAGAGCACTGAAATCACAGGATCTTCCTGGAATGCTCCCGTCAGAATTGGTGAGACTCCCTTACCTCCAAGATATGTAAGTAACCCTAACTCATAATCGAGTTCTGGCCTAAATTAGTTTGTAAAAAACAATGCTACGGGTACTGAAGGCAAGTGTACCGAAATTGTACTAATCGGCTTGCGGGGCCCACTTTTGGGTCCCGCACGAATGATCCGAATTGTTCCATAATTTTAAAATAATTTTCCGAGTATCTTTGCAAAAAATCAGCTCAATTGGATATGCGCAAGTACTTCATCCAAACTTCAAGTTTTCCTAAGTTTTTTTAATGAAAAATTTAAAATTTGGATGAAGCACCTACACATATCCAATTGAGCTAATTTTTTGCAGGAACACTCGGAAAATTATTTTAAAATTATGAAACGGTTCGGATCAATCGTGCGAGACAAAAAAGTGGGCCCTGCAAGCCGATTAGTACGATTTCTGTACACTTGCCTTCGGTACCTATATGTTTATCAAAAAACAATTGGCATTATTCTCTTTTAGTTATCTCTTACTCCCTCCGTTCCAAAATAAGTGTCCACTACGAAAAATCATGCCATTTTTAAAATAAAAAAAATAAAGTACTTCCGTATATCGTTTTCTAAACTTTTCATACCGAATTAAAGTACTCAATGAGAATCTTCATTAATTTTGGCCAAGGTGGTCCTAATTCTTTGCCCTTATTTTTCCTCTATTTTAAGTTTTTATATAACCCATGCGAATCTTTTATTTGGCAAGCATTTGCTCAACTGCATCAATTGAAACCATTTTAATTGTCAAATTCACACTCTTATTCCCACAGTGATCTTAGTCGCAACTACCTCAACGGTACAATCCCTCCAGAATGGGGTTCCATGAAACTCGTCAACATGTATGTATCACCAGTTTTGTATGTCTGTGTATTTGAATGTATATATGACATATTTGTATCTGCACATTTATGTATGGCATCTTGAGGATTTTCTTGTTTCGTAGTTCCTTATAACCAACTATGTCAATGCAGTTCTCTGCTGGGAAACAGATTAACGGGTCCAATCCCGAGAGAGTTTGGAAACATGAGCACGCTTGCAACTCTGTAAAAAAATCTTTATACGCATTTCAATTCATAATTATGCATGTGGAAATTTTGAATGATTTTGTTGCTTAGATTATGAATTTTTGATATTTCTAGAACCGTGGAGTTCAATCAGTTGTCAGGACCCATTCCTACAGAGCTTGGGAGTCTTCCTCTCTTAGAGAAACTGTAAGACCCATATATATGTTGGCTTTGGTTCAATTTATTCACATGTTGTATACACTTCATTAGGTTAATATCTTCAATAGTCTGTATCTGAGCAAGAACATCTTGTCGGGACTCGAAGAACATTAATGGATGTGTTTGGTTGATAATTTTGAGAAGAATATTTTGAAAAATATTTTGGAGATAGTGTTTGGATGAGTTTTTGGAAAAAGTAATAATTAGAGAGAAGTGTAATAATTGGAGAGAGATAGAGAGAGAAATGAGAATAATGATTGGAAAGAGAGGTATGAGTAGAGAGGGAAATGTGATTAATGATTGGAAAGATGAGAGATGGGGAAAGAATCTTTTTGGAAATTTTTTTGGGAATGTGAAGTGAACAAAGTGATTCTTATGTGTTTGAGAAGTCTACTAAGGCACCGAGCGTGTGCACAACAATCCTTACAATGAGTCATTGCATGATTGGTAGTTTCGGGGATAACCTTTTTGCAATCATAAATCTAGCATTGCCACATTCAACTGTTGTGTAAGCTATTGTACGCAGATGTTGTGTTAGTAGACTTGCTCACATTGTATTTTAATAGTGGGGTGGGATGACCCAACGGGTGGCCCCAGTGGTTAAGGGAAACTTTATACCCATCAGGGATGTCCTATTCATGATATCCCAAAGATGAAAAACTATTGATATTTATGGCCATATCATATCAGGCGTGATTATGTGTCCAAGCATCAGGCCTTTTAAAGGTTAAATCTTTAGATATTGTGCTATGTGTCCACAAGATTAGTATGGATGGAAACAATCTTCCATAGTTACTCGCTCTCTCCATTGTTGTTTGTACTTTGTCAATTTTTTATAATCGTATCTTCAATCAGATCAACAACTAATGTACTTTCACATTTATGAACTTTTTCTCGCCATAATACATTAACATGCTGAAAATGGACAAACAATATGGGACGAATGGAATAGTTGCGGATATAGTGGATGATACTCTTAGTCTCCCTAATTATATGTTGTGCGTTATTCATAGATGTTCTTAAAATCAAATGGGATAAAGAAAATAACACGAATTTCATATTTCAAAAACCATCATCAAAATTAGAGAATCAAGTATCAAAATCTGATATTGTGTTTAATGCACATCCCACACTGGTACCAAAGTTTGTCCAAAATAGGCTATTAGAGTAAATGTACATTGGCGCTAGATGTTTAAGAACAATGATTCACTGGTTGGCTGCATTTATTGTTGAAGGCATTTGACTTCAAACTATTTTACCGGGGAGCTTCCGGAAACACTTGCAAATCTGACCACTATGAAGGACTTGTAAGTTTATTTTTTCTTTCTATTCACAATTTGGATTTCTTTCTTACAAAAGGTACGACCTTCTCATTTCCTTTGAATAACTCCTATCAATTAATTCCTCTATATAATGCAGTTGGATCGGTGACAACCACTTTACAGGACAGATACCAAATTTCATCCAAAATTGGGTAAATCTCGAAAAATTGTGAGTGCTCGACCTTTTGATTTATTCGATGGTTGTTTAGTTTTAGTTTTTAGTTATTTTTATTTATATTCAATCCTGATTATGCAGAGTGATTCAGGCTAGTGGTTTGGATGGACCAATTCCTTTAGGCATTTCTCTTTTGACAAAGTTATATGACTTGTAAGTGGAAGTAAAACCTTCTAATCCCTTGGCTTTCATGGATGTCACAATATTGTATGGTTAATCCTGTATTTTCTTAATTATATGCAGGAGAATCAGTGACTTAAATGGTTCCCAAGCTACTTTTCTCCGCCTTGATAATTTGACAAGCCTGAAGACACTGTAAGTTGACTCCTTCTCCGGAACCTTCTTTCAAGGATATGCTAGTTTGTTGCTGACTTTACGTGGTATGTGTTAAATTGTGTCGCAGGATTTTGCGGAGTTGTAATATTAATGGATCATTACCTGAATTCCTTGGAAGCGGAAGAATGACGAATTTGGATCTCTTGTTAGTAAATATATGCCTTTTCCACATTTTAATTTTCATGTAACTGGTAACTTCTCCTTAAAGGTCTTTAGCTCCATAGTGTTTCTTTAAAGGCCCATTTCCCCGTAGTGTTGCGGAGAATTGGTTGGATCTTCAAATCTATCAGAAGTTCATGATGGTTCATCCCACTGCACTTGTGGACAATACAAATATAAGCTACCAAGTGAAACAATGGAGGCAACTATGGTAGAAGATGACTATAGGAAATTCCCAGTTGGAGCTTGGAAGAGTTTGAAACATATGCCAATTTTATGAGAATTGAAGTCATTTTGATTCCTAACTTTCAATTATTTCTTTTGCAGAGACTTGAGCTTTAACAAACTGAGTGGGGAGATTCCAAGCAATTTTGTTAGCCTGTCATCGGTGCAGAGGATGTATGGATACCAATATCTTATACTGTTTCTGGTATTCTTTGTTTTACTGGCCAATTGGTACCAATTGAAAATAAAAACTTAATTTATCCTAGTAACAAATTGAAGTAGGATTCGGGTTTGCAATGCCAAATTTGGAGCAAAATTCAGCGAGATAGTATGTCAAAGTGCATGTATCAGTGTTCCATTTGGATTTCTTGAATTGTCAACACAAATAATCATAGGATCCATGATTTGTTTAACATCTCTTCTTTTTGGGTACATTGAAAATCACAATGATTTGTCTATTATCACAACACGTGTGCTCTTGTACGCAGAAAAGCACATAGCCAGATAAGATCAATTATAGTGCTTTTTCGTTGTTGTAGTTATCTAACCGGGAACTTGCTAAGTGGAGCTGTGCCTGGGTGGATGCTGGACGGTCGAAAAAATATGTAAGTTTTCCTAAACAACTTTTAACAAGTCTTAAGTTGTGCAATATTCAATTGATCATCCTGCTGTCAGACAATGAATTATGAGTTTCCTTTTGCTATTGGACTGTGAAGGGCATTCATTTTGGTCCATACACTATTTAGTGTCTGATATGTTGTTCATTTTATCATAGAATTCATTCCTAGACCCTAAAGCATTCCTAGATTCTGATTAATCTTTAGTTCTCTGTAGAGTATCTTGAAGAGATTTTGTGGACAACCGTTCTCATTTGCATAATTACCTATAGCAGAAACTGAAATAGGCATCAAATTATCACAATGTTTGAAGGCATTGATAGATATACAGTAATGTAACCTTTTATTGTATTAGGGTGGTGCATATAGCAATTAAGATTTCAGTTGATTAATGACGTGGCTGGGTTAACGATATTCAACTTCACTCCACAAATTGAATGGGAAGTCAACACTGTTATGTTTTGTATTTTTTTACACTGAAGGCCGACATTATTACTGAGGTAATAGTCAAAGTAATATTACTTGATTTGAAAGCGAGTGCGATTTTGTTCACCCTCCTTAAAAGAGGATGAACATTACCCTCTCTCTTATAGGTGGAAATGGTGTAGGTCCCACCGCTGCAATGTTCAACCAATAAGAGGGAGGGTAATGTTCACCTTCTTTTAAAGAGGGTGAACAAAATTAAATTATTTGAAAACTGAGCTATGACTTTTGTTCCAATTATGTTATCTGCTTAAATGCATGAATGTATTCCTTTCTTTTGTGACATTCAAATAATGGGTAAATCACGCTTGAGTTCTTCATGCAGTGATCTTTCATATAACAACTTTTCGGAATCCCAAGAGTGCCAACAGGGGAATACGTAAGATCAAACGACTCGGTCAATGTAATGCAATAAAAAATTTCTGTGAGGTCTTCATTTTTTCCCTTTCACTACAGGAACTTGTTTAGAAGCTCTTCAAAGGGTAATACATCGTAAGTTCCTGAACCTTTCTGAGAAACTTGATCATGGTATTTATGTTCCTTGCATAATATGTTCAATTGTAGCTACAAATTTTTGTGGCATAAGTCTTGTCGCTACAGTTTATTTCTTATTATTTGCGTAGAATAATAAGTTATAATGCTGAATAATTCAAGATCTCACATTGTTTTTCCAGTGGAATCGTCTCCTGCTTGCGAAGCCATCAATGCGAACAAAGTAAGTTAAGAATATTATTGTTTTGTACAATGCTATTTTGATGTGATAGCTATGGGTAATTCATTTTGTCAATAGAACTCTGAAGAAAGCCATAACTCACATTGGCATAGACATGAAACTTGCACCCAACTTGACATGAATACAGGGACACGACAAATCCAAAATATAGTAGTGTCTGACACTCATGAGTTAGGTCGTAAAAGGGGACTACGATTTTCTTTTCCAACTTATGTAGTTACGTATGATGTATCTGAAATTCGAACCTTGATTCTAACTTGTAAAGCGTGCAACCAAACTTAAAGATTGTAAAAGCTAAAGTTCTAGAAATATCTAAACACAATTATACTACATTTTCACACAGCTAGGAATCTTTCTATGTGACGCCCCAATGTAGTATTGGGGCACAGGTGCCCCACTAAATTTGGACCATTGGATCTAAAATAAACGAATCTCAGCCATTGGATTCCAAAAAGTAAGTGGTTTTGCCAAAAAAACGAGGTGATTTTGCAATTTTCCCGCCAAAAAACTCACACTTTACTTACCATGAAAACTGGAACTATATACCACCAAATAAGCTAAATATTACCAGAAAATAAGGCAACACTTACCACGAAATAAGGGAATACTTACCACAAAATAAGGCGACTTGTCAATCCGGTAGAAAGTCACCATTTTGAGTGGGAAAATTCTTACTTTTCGGGGTGTTATAACACCACACCACTTTTTACTTAATACACTACGAATTTTGTCCTTTAGCTAAGCTTTTTTGTGGTGGGCAACATTAAAAAATGAGGTAAAAAAGGGTTTAGCTAAATTTTTTAATTTGTGTAGGTATATTTTTTAGAAATTTTTTTTGAAATAAAAATATTAATTGTATAATAATAATAATAATAATAATAATAATAATAATAATAATAATATCTAAATTACATTAAAATAATTTTAAATAATTTACCTTTAAATAATTATTAAATATATGATGACCATGTGAAAAAGATATTCATTTATTATTTTTGATAATTTGCAAAAATAATTTTTATTTAAACACACGCTACAATAATTGTAATAAAAATGTTGAATGAGAAATGATAAATCAATAAGTAATAAATATTAAATAATTTAGTAGGACCTTCCACTGAATTAAGATAAAATATTTAATACAATTAGATTATTCAATCAGATTTAAATGCAAAACAAGAAATTAAATTTATTTTTGCAATTGATTAACTTGATATTGTAACGATTAATAGTTGCAATTGACATTGGGTAGTGCTCGATTGACGATTAATCACAATTATCGGTTGTAGTCAGAGTCATTCGACTAAGAGTTTAAGTGATTGATCAAACAATTTTAAAATTGATCAACAGTAGTGTTGGTTGAGTTGGTTGAGAGTGATCAATAAGTGATTGATACAATTGGTTAATGTAGTAGTTAATAAAATTGGCTAAAATGAATTGGTTAGTTTAGGTTTTTATTATCAATATTATTACTTAATGTAGTACTTCATAGTAGTGTTGGTTGACGGGGATCAATGAGTGATTGATACAATTGACTAATGTAATAGTAACTACTAACTATTGATCCATAATCCCTCATTCAATAAATTATTTAGTTTCATTAATTATTAAAGATAAATATGTTTCAAGTGTAAGATAATACAAATTAAGTACAACTAAGAGACATTAAATATATTGGTAGTTATGTTCCCAACTACCCTTATTATAGTGCATTTATGCTACATAAATGTACACCTACCCGTCATTAATGCCATACTTACCATAGAATAAGGCTATCAATACCACGCCATCTAATCTTTTTTACCATCATAACAAGTCATATGTTGTGTGAACGTACTACGGTTTCTACTAGTACTTACCTTTTGGAAAGGAAAGAGTTACTATGTATTCAGACATTTTATAAAAGTGCAACAAGTCTGAATTCTTGCTTACCTATGGTGTTAGTCGGTTGGATGAATTAACGGAAGAAGATGCGTATAAAATGAAATTTGATTTGCCGGAGGATGGAGAAAGATTTTATAATGCATATGCCAAAGTGAAAGGCTTTAGTGTCCGAAAGGATAATATTCACACGAACAATGAGGGGAAAGTAACGTCAAGGAAGTGGGTTAAGCCGGATTAATATCTCTGTCCTCATTCAAAAAAAAATTACCTGCGTTTGTTAGCTTTGCGTCGACTTTTTTTTAGATTGTTGGTTCATCTTAGATGAGATGAATCAAAAAAATTAAGAACTATGATTAAAATCTTATAAAATTTCACTAAAAATAAAATAATCCAAAACAGACAGACTTTTTGAGTAACTTTTATCTTTATTTATAAAAATGTTATTTTGATTAATAATCCGACTAAATTATTTGGCCAAAACACCCCATAAATGGAGCCTCCATTAGTAGACGATGGAATTGATCTTCCAAGATTAGTCGAAGTGCGCGAAAATTGGTCCAGACACTTAGTTATTAAAAGAAAAATGTTGAGCATAGACATGCTTTGGAAAGAAACAAAACAAAACCAACGATGATGTAAAAATTTATTTCTTTTTTTGAATCGAACATTTTAAGGGGTATCATTATTATTGTTCAAACAAATGGATTTTCATAATGACCCTGTAGTATCTGGCAGTAAAATAGAAATAGTGGCCAAAGTTTTTCCCCAATGTTCTGTCTTTGTCCAAAAGAACATGGGCTAACGCGTGTCTACGTGGAAAAAATGATTTTGGTAACACTGGCAGGGAGATTACCAGCTTCAACAAGTAGCAAGAGAGAGAGGGTGGGAATGAGGAAGGGCTGAGATTAAGTTGGGAGATCCAATGGTCCAAAACAATTGGGGGAATCGGTGCCCCAATACCACTTTGGGGCACCACAGCCGGATCCCACAGCTAGGCTCTTGTTATATCATTTTTTGGACATTTAGTTCTTGAAATGCCCAGAAAATGTCCACGCAAATTGTCGTGGAGGTCTCAACAATCTCTCTCTCTCTCTCTCTCTCTCTCTCTCTCTCTCTCTCTATATATATATATATATATATATATAGTTAGAAAAACCTTTGCTGTTTAACAGGGGCACTGCCTCTATTTAGGGGTGCTTTGGGTAAAAAACCAAAAACCAAAAAACCACTTTTGTCCTTATTCAATTTTTTTTTTGCATTCGTTTGTTTTGCATTAAGATTTTGTGGTTTCTGGATGGATTCCTCTCGACGAGACGAATCTAACAAGTATAAAATTATGGTCAAAACTCAAATTTTTTTGAATAAAGCCAAAATAGGTGGATTATTGGCCAATAATCCACCTATTTTGGCTTTATTCAAAAAAATTAAATTTTTTGAATAATTTTATACTTGTTAGATTCGTCTCGTCGAGAGGAACCCAGAAACCACAAAATCTTGATGTAAAACAAACGAATGCAAAAAAAATTTGAATAAAGACAAAAGTGGTTTTTTGGTTTTTTGGTTTTTGGTTTTTTACCCAAAGCACCCCTTAGAAGGGTCTGTGCTGCTTATTAAACGATTAACATGTTGTTATGTTTTATTAGATCTGTCTTCCTTGCACATAAATTGCGGTGGTGAAGAAGTACCTCTTGATGGGAACACAGTATATGAAGCTGATCAAGATCCAGGCACGCCTTCAAAGTTCTTCGTCCAAAGTAAAACCAACTGGGGATTTAGTGGAACTGGCAACTTCTTGGACGACAGTCTCGAACCAGATTCTTTTATTTCGAAAAATTCATCAAGACTTTCTATGAAAAACTCTGAGTTGTACGTGAATGCTCGGCTTTCGCCCATATCACTGACGTATTATGGGTTCTGCCTAGTAAATCGAATCTACAACGTGAACCTTCACTTTGCAGAAATTATGTTTAATGATGGCAAAAATTATAGCAGCCTTGGAAGACGTATATTTCACATCTACATTCAGGTAAGTTCCATTTTGTGTTTCTATTCCCTTTTCTTGGTTTACTGTCGCAGTATAGGTACCATTAAGTGAATGGGTTTTGATGTGTAATCGACCCAATACACACACGCTCAACAGCATGAAGAATAAATCGAGCCAAGAACACAAAAGAAAAGTATAACACAGAAACTGTGATTTCCCAGTGGGGTGATGTATGAATCAGCTGGGTATACTACATTACATCTCCTGGGGTTTTCCATCACCAAGTACTTTAACGACCCAGTCTAGGCATTGGGAGCAGTTCCCCGAAGCCCCAGCTAAGGGCACCTCCACCAGCCCCCTGGCTTACTTTGCAAATAGGGCTGTAAATAAGCCGAGGGGCTCGTAAGTGGCTAGCCGCTCGGTTCAAAATGAGCTCGTTCAGGCTCGGCTCAGAAGATCAACAAATGAGCTCCAGCCACATATTTCAGCTTGTTTCATAAACGAGCCGAGCCCAATCCACAAGAAGCTCGGCTCGAGTGATCACGCGAGCTGATCTGTAAATACAAACATGTGTATGCATACACTTTCACGCATTTAGTGCCATGTGGCATCACTTCACATGAGAGGGAGCAGTTGAAGAAGGAAGCGTTGGCACATTAAATAGGGGCTGCCTTTTAGACTTTATCTTTCGATGTGGGATAAGGTGGACAACTCTAAGTGTTGTGTGTATTTGTTTTGCTTTGTGTTTGCCTTCCTTGGTAGTCCCATATCGAATACTTGTGAATTGTGATACTCAAAACTAGGGAATCCCATAGAAATCAAGAAGCCTGCCTCTATCTCTAAGTCTGCTTTCACTGCACTGAAGGGTTGTTGAGCCTCATGAGCCGAGCTCGAGCCTAAGTTTCCTAGTTTGTCACAAGCTCGAGCCCACTCAATTTAGTTTGAGCCGAGCTCGAGCAGTAGGAGGCTGACTCGACTCGGCTTGTTTACACCCCTATTTGCAAAGCGGCAAATAAAACAGAAAAATACTCCACAAACCCAAAGGTTCATGCTAATTATGTTGATTTTTAGGAGGAGATTGGATTTGCAAGCAATCTAGTCCTCTCGATGTTACCTTCTGCTAGCCCCTTTTGAGAGATGCAACTTTCTGAGGTAGAGCGCAATAAACGATTTTGAACTTCAAATTTCACAGCATTAATTCCGCAATACCCTTTTATTCTCATTTGGTAATACTGTTACAACTACTTGTGAAGATTAGTTTTGGCAGTACAAATACATTTTTCTGTGACTTTTTATGGAGGAATAATGTTTTGGGATATCCCCAAATGGAATAGAAGACTAACAATAAGGGACAGGTTGAGTATTTTATTTCTCATGGATGCGACATTCGTTAGCCATTCAAAGTCAAGAAAGCTGAAAAAATTAAATAGCATATAACCTCGTGAGAAAATTGTTGTAGGGAGAACTGGTGCAGAAGGATTTCAACATTGCAGATGAAGCAGGTGGCATTGGTAAGGCAATCATAAAAAATTACACTGCAAATGTGACTGATGGTACATTGGAGATCCGCTTCTATTGGGCCGGAAAAGGGACAACTGGTATTCCTAATAGAGGAGTATATGGTCCTCTCATTTCTGCTATTTCTGTGAACAACCCTGGTAAGATGAACTTCCTGTTTCTTATGATTTCTTGTGATAATGTTTGTGACGGAGAATGGTTTCTCAGTTTTTTAAAAGTGCTACTCGATTGTTGTTGTTAAGGAGATGGTTACGGAAAAGTAAGTCCTTTTTCATAGCAAACGAATCGGGAACCTTGTAGAATTATTAATCATATCTTATGTAATGTTCCCTTAACTTTCTTGTTTTCTCTTTCCACAAATTGGAATGTTAAGAAATGAACTCTATTCACGGCAAAATTGTTGGCAATTGGTGATTACTCACGTTCATTATGAATCGCCATGAATGTAATGGAAACTTTTTTGTTAATCTGGTCTTCAAAAGTATACTCTTGAATTATAGATAACTAAATCATGATGCAAACAGATATCTTTTCTTGTTTTTCTTGTTCATAAGACAAATGGATATGCTTTATCCCTGGGATGGTACTGTTTCAATGGAATGTTTGACCAAACAATTCTAATTTAGGTAATAATGTCAGTAATCCTTGTCTCAACTTTCAAGGCGTCTCATTAGCAGATACTTGATTTATTTGTGCTAATAGGATTCTGTCTAAAAGGTTTCGTACGTCCTTTGAAATGCGTTAGAAACATGTTAAGGGTGAATGTGTGACAAATTTCTTCTGGAATTAGAAAAGTTGTTTAATATATAGCGCAAGTATTACTCTTCGTTTGTTTTGTTTTGTGCCCTCTTATTAGCCATCCCAGAAAACAGAGCTCCTGCACCTTTAGGGTTTGGGAGAGGTAGTTGGAGAAACCTGAAAGCCCTACCTCACTTTTTTGTGTCAAATAGTGGTTGCCATTGTGCAAAGTCAAGACCTCTAATATCATCTCCTTTGTGTTCATTTTTCCCTCCTCCATGCAGATTATGTACCTCCACCAAAATATGTACCTCCACCAGAACATAAAAAAAGAATATCTGCGGGTGTTGTGGTTGGGATTGTGGTTGCAGTATCTTGTGTTATTATCCTGCTTCTCGTTATTGTTTGCCAGAGAGGCTTTCTTAACCGCAAAGGCACACTGGAACGAGGTATTTGCATATGTTAAAATTGTGCTAAATAGATATTTTCTTATCCATGTCCATTTTTCATCTTTTTGAGTTTTTGTTCAAATTTTTTTGTCTCTTGACCTCTACGGAATCTTACAATGATGTCTTCCTGCATTTTAACTTGGTAAAAGATGGTTTTTGTTCAAAATATCGTACAGATATCAAATTATTTACCACTTCCACTAGCATTCAGAATGTTAGGATTTTGGCTCAGCCCTTTTGTCTTGTTGTACGAATGCTACTTATTACTTGGCTTCTTTCACAGATCTAAGGGGTCTAGACCTGCAGACTGGTTCATTTACCTTGAGGCAAATCAAAGCTGCCACAAATAATTTTGATGATGCTAATAAGATCGGAGAAGGAGGTTTTGGTCCTGTATATAAGGTACCCAACTCATGCATTACTCTTCCTAGATTCATCATTACTTCTAGCTATCGTAGTGCATCCCGTGTAATGTGAAAAAACCCTACATTGTATCTTAAACTGTAGGGACTTCTATCAGATGGCACTGTGATTGCTGTAAAGAAGCTTTCTTCAAAATCAAAACAAGGAAATCGGGAGTTCGTGAATGAAATAGGAATGATTTCTGCTCTACAACACCCTCATCTTGTAAAGCTGTATGGATGTTGCATTGAGGGAAATCAATTGTTGCTGGTATATGAGTACATGGAAAACAACAGTCTTGCTCGTGCTTTGTTTGGTAA
Source organism: Vaccinium darrowii (assembly GCA_020921065.1). NCBI lineage: Eukaryota > Viridiplantae > Streptophyta > Magnoliopsida > Ericales > Ericaceae > Vaccinium > Vaccinium darrowii. Next base: position 43,967,532 of record CM037151.1, read on the forward strand.
ACTTTAAAACTTTAGTCAACTGCTTTTGGTAGTGTAGCATCGATGCATGTGCTTTTTTGGATGTACTACTGACTTCGTTCCTTTTTGTCAGTTTATTTTGGGACTTCCAACTTTTTAAGGGGCCCTAAAAATTTTAGGGCATCAATCAGATATTTTGCTGACTAGTATGTCTACGTGCTTTTTCATTTGGTGATTTGAAGGCCCAGAAGAATGCCAGTTACATTTGGATTGGCCGACAAGGTACAAGATCTGCATCGGCATTGCTAGAGGTCTAGCTTATCTCCATGAAGAATCAAGACTTAAGATTGTCCACAGAGATATCAAGGCCACTAATGTGCTGCTTGATAAAGATCTTAATCCTAAGATATCTGATTTTGGTCTAGCCAAACTTGATGAAGAGGAATCTACCCATATGAGCACCAGAATTGCTGGAACCTAGTGAGTCCCCATGCTGCATTGTTGATCTTAAGTTTTCATTGTTATTGTCATACTTATGTTTTTTGTGGCTGGGAAAAGAGTTTTTTTTTTTCCCCTCTTTTTCCAGTTGCAATAGTTCACATTCGAGTCCCAGAAGCAGCCTTTTTGCTTGTGGGAGTCAAGGCTGCACACATCCAACCCTTCTCTAGACCCGATAGTAGAAGCAGCATGCCTATCAAAAAAAAAACAGTAGAAGGAGCCTTGTGCACTGGATAGCCCTTTTTTGGCTATACTAGTTCATAGGTTCATTCACGGTAAAAATGGGTATAATATTATGGGATGAAGCTCCAGATGATGGTTTTCCCTACAATAAGCTATGTGTTGGACAATATATCATATACATACTAACCTTGTATTTGACAATTGGTTAAATGCAGCGGATATATGGCACCTGGATATGCAATGCGAGGTCACTTAACTGACAAAGCAGATGTTTATAGCTTTGGAATAGTTGCATTGGAGGTAGTTAGTGGGAGAAGCAACCATAGTTATAGAACAAAGGAGTACTGTTTATATCTTCTTGATTGGGTATGTTGAATCCTTTTCTTCTTGCACCAATGCCTGAGTGAGACACTTCTATCATGTTCTTGATTTGTCAATCTCCATTAAAACAAATCTTCTTAAAGTCAAAACTCATGGATATTAGGTACTCGAGTTCTAATGTAACGAGTTCTTCTCCGTAGGCCCTTGTCTTGAAGGAGAAGGGAAATTTGATGGAGCTAGTAGATCCTAAGTTGGGTTCAGCCTACAACAAAATAGAGGTAGCAGTGATGATAAATGTTGCTCTTCTATGCGCCAACACTTCACCAGCAGTTAGGCCTGCTATGTCTTCAGTTGTCAGCATGCTCGAAGGCAGAACTGTCCCCGTCGTTCCAGATCCAGTTGCCTCTGACGAGCAGATAAACCTGAAGGGAATGATGATTGAGCTTCAAAAAAGCCTTGAGACTAACACAAGCACAAGTGATGTCCACATTCAGAGTACGTCGACTGACGGACCTTGCACTGCTTCTTCTGCATCCGTCGGTGATCTCTACCCCCTCAACTGGGATTCTGAAATTTTGGAAAACAGATATTAGCTTGGTGGTGCATATTGCCATTATCTGTCTTCATGTTTTACGTTTTCCATATACAAATTTATCACACGTTTTTTGGCTTAGTTTTGGGATACCATTATAGCTTTTGCATACACAACAATGCTTCTGCGAAATTTCACAAAAACTTGTGTTGCAACATGCAGAATTTTCTTCTTCCTCACCAGTGTTTGAACTGAATAAAGTGAAATTGCAAAACCAAGGTCTACGTTGTATTGATCCTTTGAACGTTGAGCATGTAATACAATGTAGTGGAGTATTTTTTTCCTTTATACTAGTTGAAGGACCTCGTGCCTTGCACGAGTTTGATGCCCGTCTTTGTTTGTTGTGTGAAATTGTTGTGATATGCATTTGCGTTTGGTGTGATGTATGAATATTATGCTTTAGTATTGATAGTAAAAGTGGTAGGGTTATTTAGTGCAGATCCAGATACTAAAAAATTCCTCTCTATAAGCTTATTACTTTAGTATGCAAAAAAAAAAATTACAGTTTATAAATATAATTAGGCTCAATTACTGGAAGAAAAGTATATAGAAATGTTCATCGAAGACTCGAAGTAAAGCCTTAAATTTAGATATAATAGTTGCAGGGCTTTGTGCGTTGCACGAGTGTGATGCCTGTGTGTTTTTTGCTTGTGTTGTAGGGTCTTGTGAATAGATGAATGATGTGTGAATAGTAATTTTTTGATAAGAAGTTATGTGAAATTTCTATTGTGAAATTTCTAAGGTAAAGATGTTGCAAATCGTGTGGTTATTAGCTTCTATGAGTTCTAAGTTTATGAAAAAATCTAGTATGGACCAAAACTTTTGAAAGGGTAAAATTTGAAAACAAAGCCATCTGTTGGTTTTGTTGGATTTGGAAGCAAGTACTTCTGTGAACAAATTCTAAAGCACAAGAGCTGGAGGTTTTTCTTTTAAACCCCAAGTGAACCTTACACTCAGTTTGGAGCCAATTCCCCATGTAAATCAAATTTGAGATTAGACAAAACAGAACAACAAAAAGCATTTCACAAACAAATTAGCTCTCATACAATAAAAGAAAATTGACTATAAGACACCAAAAACCAACCACATGAAATACTCATGGACAGTGGGTGATCTTCAAATATTTCTTTACATAGTTGGACCGTTTCCTGCCATTGAAAGCGGAACTTTGCTGATCAGATCAATCAGAACCGATATGAACTCCTCTTTACAGGATTTCCTTGACTGTTTCCTACCATTCAAGACTCAATAGATGCATTGGAACCAAACATTCATGAAAGCTTAAACTAATAGGCCTGGATGATCGTGATTCTTCTCACATCCAAACAAAGATAGCTTCAAGAGTCCAGGGATGAACATCCCGTCTAATTCTTCACCTCTGTGACGGAAGCTAAAAAGATTCTCGTCAATATCTCTTATGTATTGGGAAAGGTAAAATGTTGCTGCTTTCTGGGATGAACAAAAAGGCAAACAAATTAGGGATTTTTCCTTTCCCAATACTCAGAAAACGTATATTTATTATCTGATTGTATACTTTCCTTATATTCATTCTTAGTAAATACAAGCAAACAAATTTTAAGATGGGCAAGTGATTCTAGTAACCAAATATCAAACCTCGCCTAATTTGATAGCATGTAAAATCTACCATTTAACATTTAACCAAACTATTCATATGTATGTTGAACACTATCTATTCTGAACATTACTTCATAGCAAACAAAAGTTAATAAACATAAGGAGCAATTAAGAAACCGATAGCAAGAAAACATGGAAGACAATAACTAATTTTGTCATTGTGAGGAACTCGGGGTTACCGCAATTGAGGTTACATGCATAACTTCTCAGATTGATGAGAGATATTCTGATTAAGTATTTTAGGAATTCATGGAAAACAATAACTCACTCAAGGTGGGAATGTCCAGTTGCAGAGTTTCAAGTGGAATGCTCCATGTTTTATCTGAGAGCAAATCCAGTGGCCTTTTCTGAGCTTCAATTACCTGATCAAGGTCCATTGAATCAAAACCTGGTATGAGCCAAACACAGCACTCCAGTCCTATTCAAATAGCACAAGTTCAAGTAGATATAACTCGTATAGCCTGTTTGTTTTCCTATATTTGTACTTTATTTTTGTAAGTTAGGTTTTCCCAGCCCAAGACTTAATGAAAGAGACGACAACAACACTATAAAGGAAGTATAATACAACTCAGTAACAAAGACACATACAATCAAACAAACAGAAACACATGCAACCTACTTTGTAGT
>CM037151.1:43976345-43979508 GCA_020921065.1 Vaccinium darrowii
GTCTAGGGAACCCCCCTTTAACCAAAACCCCAGCCTTTGCATATAGTCAACCATAGTACTTTCCAACCTAGGACAGGAACCCGCAGGGTAGGATTACCTGTTATCTGTTTACCTGTTATCTGTTTACCTGATATCTGTTTATCTGTTTATCCGAACGTCTTATCTGCTTGTCAATCATTCATCCATCTTTGTATATATCACTTCATGTACATACTGTCTCCATCTTGCATGGCATACTTAGGAGAACTTAACCTTAGGCCATTGCATCATATTCGCCATCCATAAGGATTGCCCCGACAGTCACACATTGTGTTGGATAGACGAGAATTCCTCCTTTCAAAATAATGCTACAACTGGCTCCCTTTCCCAAAAATAAAATACGCATTTCCTTTATGGTAGGAGTCATCATGTCTGGAGGACCATACAAGCGATTCAAGGTCCACCCCTCACCCACTCACCAAGGGGCGCCTGTGTGGATAATCGAAGAAGTTCAGCCCGAGCAGCCTCCGTGCAAGCCAGAAGAGCCTCAACCAGGAAAGCTCAACATAGAAGACCATATGGGGGAGGACCTTTGATGAAAAGCTCAGTTTGCTGGCTGAAGCCAACTTGCCAGGTGTGTCTCTCCAATGGGACGCGAATGAAGGATGGAAGTTTTGCTTTCCGAAAAGACGGAGCCGATGCCAGAAAAGATCACTCTTGATGATGGAACAAGACGATGGGGAGTTTGCAACCGTGCCACCTGTGAACTACTTCGATGCCAACGGCCAGCCGTCTATTACTTTGAAGACCCAGTCACAGGCCACAAGTACTGGGACGAGTGCGAATGTGATGTGTGCTTTGCAGATCTGCCTTCTCAAACAATGATGGCATGACCCCACAGCAGCTTAGGGATCAGTGCAAGCAGGAGAAAAACGAGGACCCCAAAGGAAAAGGAAAAGCTGACGAAGCAGGACCCGCCGAGGGGTCAGCATCTCCAAATCATCCATCTCCTTAAGAACGGCTTTCAGAGCCAGGAATAATCATGCAATGATCAGATCGGACCAACAAGGGTTTTCTTTTTGAAGGATCGAGTTAACAAGCGGTCCTTGGTCTATTATCGAGTCTGTTGCTGTTAATTATCGAGTCTGTTGTTGTTTAATTATCGAGTCTGTTGCCAGATGTAAATATCCACTGACTTAATCCATCCAGCAGGGCTTCTTTTGAAGAATCAAGCCAGCTTATGATTCTTAGTACCTTTCATTATCGAGTCTGTTGCTGTTAATTATCGAGTTGTGTTGTCAAGTTCGATGTCAGGTCTGTCATGTCAGTTTGTAAATATTCCATGCTTTTTAATGAAAAGACCTTTTGAGAAAAAGAGCCAAATTTGTAGTCCTGAACTACGTCACGGCCTGATTCCTCTCCATGAGGATACGTAGGCAACCTCCGGTCCGGGCCGTTGTTTTCATAAATCATAGGAATTTAAATGTATCCAACATAATAAGAGGAAATTAGGGCAATCCTTATCTGCATCATGCGTCATGCATCATTTTCTTGCATATACACTCTCTTTCATTTTGTACATACATCGCACATTGCATCCCTAAGTTCTCTTTGTGCATATCATCAGTACTAACCATTGGCAAAAAGAAGAAAAACCTCATACCGGGCTGGATTCGAATCCCCCGAACAGCGATTGGTTCGAACTGAGTCAGGAACAGAACAGTCAACTGGGAGCTCAGCTATGGCAGAGGAGAAAGATGAAAATCCAGCTTCTTAAGGATGCTTTGGAGGAACAGAAAACCAACAATGCCAAGCAGATGGCCCAGATGATGCTCATGATTCAGAAATTAACCGCTCAGCTCCCTCCGCCAGCAGGGGCATCAGGCAGTCAAAACATGGAGTCAGTACTAACCAAGTTAGCCAAGCTCGAGGAGTCTGTTCAGAAACAGGAGAAAATAGCAGCTACAGGGATTGATATGGAAAAGCTGTGCCTTTTCCCAGATGCAAAGCTCCCCGACAAATTCAAACCGATGGATTGGGACAAGTTTGATGGCAGCGGTGACCCGAAAGCTCATCTGCAAACATATGTGTGGTACCTCTGTCCATGTAGGACGTCGGAAAGGATGCAATGGGCCAGATTGTTTCAGCAAACTTTAACTGGGCCTGCACTTCGCTTGGTTTTCTGAATCAGAACATCTCTAAGAAGAGGACATGGGAAGACATTGGGGCAGCCTTTGCGCCCAATACAATTACAACATTCAGCTGGAGATGACTGTCCGAGAACTAGAATCGACCAAAATGGGGAAGAAGGAATTCTTTTGCTGACTTTGTCAAGAGGTGGAGAGGGAAAGCCTCTCAGATGATGGAACGGCCTTCAGAAAGGAACAGATGAGAATTATCACAAGGAATCTGGACCACAGATTTTGCCAAGCACTTGGCTGGTCTTCCAAACACCGCTGACTTCAAAACCTTCTATGAAGCCGGCTGGCGGTTGAGACGCCCTCAGAAGCGGCATATTTGAGAAGGTGAATCTATCCCTTCAAACCCAGACGAGTTATCTCTGGCAACAGCAACGCTTTGTTTGGACACAGCAACTACAATCAAACAAGCCAGCTCTTCCAATCCCAAACCAACCAAAACCGAACCTGTTAACCAGATCATAGCCCAGCCACAATTCCAGCAAGCAGCTCCCCGGCCAAGAAGAGAATTCCACCCACTCCCTTTTCCCTTGTCACAGTATACAAAAACTCCTTGACCGAAAAGCCATCCAGCCTCTCGAGCCTCGAGAATTACCTAAAGAACTCTCTCCCAACCACAATCCAAATACCTACTGTGCCTACCACCAGATGCCTGGTCATCACACCAGCAACTGCATGCGTCTTAAACACAAAGTACAAGATCTTGTAGACGATGGAACCATCCCACTCCCCGAGCAAAAGCCCAACACCATTTCCAACCCTTTACCTAACCACAAGCAAAACACCCAAATATCCTTCATCTCCACTACAAAAGACCTTACCTCCACTAAATTTGACCCTAGCCTCTATATCATCACAGCCACACAACCAAAGCCGGTTATCCCCTACCAGAAGATCTTGGGTTCAGTATCTTTCATATGACAGTGTAATGCCAAATCCAAGGTGGAGTGATGTTGTGGAAGAAGAAGAATGGTCCATGAGTGATC
>CM037151.1:43979608-44314608 GCA_020921065.1 Vaccinium darrowii
TTCACCAACTAGAAGTCAACTTATGTTTCTTTTACGTGGCCCATAGTCTATATACTTACTAGCAGCCACATGTCTTTGTTTAGTTAGGGTCTTTTCTTTTGCACTCGCGGTCAATGATCCTTCACCATCTCGAAGGTAATTACATTTTCAATGTGTAGCCAATAGTCCAAGAACCTACTAGGTACCGCACTTATTTTTCAAGATACGGTCTTTAATTTCTCCTCATACAGCCGACGATTGTTCACCCGTTAACAGAACAATCTATTTTCCGTCAATACGGCCAGTAGTCCATATAACTACTAGGAGCCACACTACAATGTCGAGTTACAGCCTTTACTTTTTAGTCATGCGGTCAATGATCCTGCACCCGTTAGTCATTACTTCCCGCGAATTCTGCTCACGACTTTTCTTCCGCTAGGAGCCAAGTTACGTTCTCTATGTGGCCTGTAGTCTATACAAGCACTAGGAACCACAATTCTCTGTCGAGTTAGGGTCTTATTCATCACGCGTTCAATGATCCTTCGCCAGCTTTAACCAAATTACGTTTTCACTATGTGGCCAGTAGTCGATGAACTTACTAGGAACCACACTTGTTTGTCAAGTTACATTCGTAACTTTCTGCCATCGTGCAACCAACGATTGTTGTACCGTGAAAAGCGACAACAATTTTCTCTACGTAGCCAGTACTCAGTATATCTACTAGGAACCACATTTCGTCGTCGAATTAAGGTCATTATTATTCGCTAATCCGACCAACGATCTATCACTAACTAGAAGCCAACTTATGTTTCTTTTACGTGGCCCGTAGTCTATATACTTACTAGTAGCCACATGTGTTTTTTTAGTTAGGGTCTTTTCTTTTGCACAAGCGGTCAATGATCCTTCACCAGCTCGAAGGTAATTACGTTTTCAATGTGTAGCCAATAGTCCAAGAACCTACTAGGTACCGCACTTATTTTTCAAGCTACGGTCTTCAATTTCTCCTCATACAGCCAACGATTGTTCACCCGTTAACAGTGCAATCTATTTTCCGTCAATACGGCCAGTAGTCCATATAACTACTAGGAGCCACACTACAATGTCGAGTTACGGCCTTTACTTTTCAGTCATGCGGTCAATGATCCTGCACCCGTTAGTCATTGCTTCCCGCGAATTCTGCCCACGATTTTTCTCCCGCTAGGAGCCAAGTTACGTTCTTTATGTGGCCAGCAGTCTATACACGTAATAGGAACCACAATTCTCTGTCGAGTTAGGGTCTTATTCATCACGCGTTCAATGATCCTTCGCCAGCTTGAACCAAATTACGTTTTCACTGTGTGGCCAGTAGTCGATGAACTTACTAGGAACCACACTTGTTTGTCAAGTTACAGTCGTTACTTTCTGCTCTCGTGCAACCAACGATTGTTGAACCGTGAAAAGCGACAACTATTTTCTCTATGTAGCCAGTAGTCAGTATATCTACTAGGAACCACATTTCGGCATCGAATTAAGGTCATTAGTATTCGATAATCCGGCCAACGATCTTTCACCAACTAGAAGCCAACTTATGTTTCTTTTACGTGGCCCGTAGTCTATATACTTACTAGCAGCCACATGTCTCTGTTTAGTTAGGGTCTTTTCTTTTGCACAAGCGGTCAATGATCCTTCAACAGCTCGAACGTAATTATGTTTTCAATGTGTAGCCAATAGTCCAAGAACCTACTAGGTACCACACTTATTTTTCAAGCTACGGTCTTTAATTTCTCCTCATACAGCCAACGATTGTTCACCCGTTAACAGAGCAATCTATTTTCCGTCAATGCGGCCCGTAGTCCATATAACTACTAGGAGGCACACTACTTTTCAGTCATGCGGTAAATGATCATTCACCCGTTAGGCATTACTTCCCGCGAATTCTGCCCACGATTTTTCTCCCACTAGGAGCCAAGTTACGTTTTCTCTATGTGGCCGGTAGTCTATACACGTACTAGGAACCACAATTCTCTGTCCAGTTAGGGTCTTATTCATCACTCTTTCAATGATCCTTCGCCAGCTTGAACCAAATTACGTTTTGACAGAGTGGCCAGTAGTCTATGAACTTACTAGGAACCACACTTGTTTGTCAAGTTAAAGTCGTAACTTTCTGCCATCGTGCAACCAACGATTGTTGAACCGTGAAAAGCGACAATAATTTTCTCTACGTACCCCGTAGTCAGTATATCTACCAGCAACCACATTTCGCCGTCGAATTAAGGTCATTATTATTCGCTAATCCGGCCAACAATCTTTCACCAACTTGAATCCAACTTATGTTTCTTTTATGTGGCCAGCAGTCTGTATACATACTAGGAGTCACACATCTCTGTTGAGTTAGGGTCTTTTCTTTTTGCACATGCGGTCAATGATCCTTCACCAGCTCGAAGATAATTACGTTTTCAATGTGTAGCAAGTAGTCCAAGAACCTACTAGGAACCACACTTATTTTTCAAGCTACGGTCTTTAATTTCTCCGCATACAGCCCACGATTGTTCACCAGTTAACAAAGCAATCTATTTTCCGTCAATGCGGCCAGTAGTCCATATAACTACTAGGAGCCATACAACAATGTCAAGTTACGGCCTTTACTTTTCCGTCATGCGGTCAAGGATTCTGCACCCGTTAGTCATTACTTCCCGCGAATTCTGCCCACGATTTTTCTCCCGCTCCGAGCCAAGTTACGTTCTCTATGTGGCCAGTAGTCTATACACGTACTAGGAACCACAATTCTCTGTCGAGTTAGGGTCTTATTCATCACGCGTTCAATGATCCTTCGCCAGCTTGAACCAAATTACGTTTTCACTGTGTGGCCAGTAGTCTATGAACTTACTAGGAACCACACTTGTTTGTCAAGTTACAGTCGTATCTTTCTGCCATCGTGCAACCAACGATTGTTGAACCGTGAAAAGCGACAACAATTTTCTCTACGTAGCTAGTAGTCAGTATATCTACTTGGAACCACATTTCGTCGTCGAATTATGGTCATTATTATTCGCTAATCCGGCCAACGATCTTTCACCGACTTGAAGCCAACTTATGTTTCTTTTATGTGGCCAGCAGTCTACCAGCATACTAGGAGCTACACGTCTCTGTTGAGTTAGTGTCTTTTCTTTTTGCCCATGCGGTCAATGATCCTTCACCAGCTCGAAGATAATTACGTTTTCAATGTGTAGCAAGTAGTCCAAGAACCTACTAGGAACCACACTTATTTTTCAAGCTACGGTCTTCAATTTCTCCGCATACAGCCAACGATTGATCACCCGTTAACAGAGCAATCTATTTTTCGTCAATGCGGCCAATAGTCCATATAACTCTTAGGAGCCACACTACAATGTCGAGTTACGGCCTTTACTTTTCAGTCATGCGGTCTATGATCCTGCACCCGTTAGTCATTACTTCCCGCGAATTCTGCCCACGATTTTTCTCCCGCTACGAGCCAAGTTACGTTCTCTATGTGGCCAGTAGTCTATACACGTACTAGGAACCACAATTCTTCGTCGAGTTAGGGTCTTATTCATCACGCGTTCAATAATCCATCGCCAGCTTGAACCAAATTACGTTTTCACTGTGTGGCCAGTAGTCTATGAACTTACTAGGAACCACACTTGTTTGTCAAGTTACAGTCGTAACTTTCTGCCGTCGTGCAACCAACGATTGTTGAACCGTGAAAAGCGACAACAATTTTCTCTACGTAGCCAGTAGTCAGTATATCTTCTAGGAACCACATTTCGCCGTCGAATTAAGGTCATTATTATTCGCTAATCCGCCAACGATCTTTCACCAACTTGAAGCCAACTTATGTATCTTTTATGTGGCCAGCAGTCTATATACATACTAGGAGCCACACGTCTCTGTTGAGTTAGGGTCTTTTCTTTTTGCACATGCGGTCAATGATCCTTCACCAGGTCGAAGATAATTACGTTTTCAATGTGTAGCAAGTAGTCCAAGAACCTACTAGGAACCACACTTATTTTTCAAGCTACGGTCTTTAATTTCTCTGCATATAGCCAACGATTGTTCACCCGTTAACAGACCAATCTATTTTCCGTCAATGCGGCCAGCAGTCCATATAACTACTAGGAGCCACACTACAATGTCGAGTTACGGCCTTTACTTTTCAGTCATGCGGTCAATGATCCTGCACCCGTTAGTCATTACTTCCCGCGAATTCTGCCCACGATTTTTCTCCCGCTAGGAGCCGAGTTACGTTCTCTATGTGGCCAGTAGTCTATACACGTACTAAGAACCACAATTCTCTGTTGAGTTAGGGTCATATTGTTCACGCGTTCAATGATCCTTCGCCAGCTAGAAGCAAATTACTTTTTCACTGTGTGGCCAATAGTTCATGAGCTTACTAGGAACCACAGTTGTTTGTCAAGTTACACTCGTTACTTTCTGCTCTCGTGCAGCCAACGATTGTTGAACCGTGAAAAGCGACAACTATTTTCTCGATGTAGCTAGTAGTCCGTATATCTACTAGGAACCAAATTTTGTTGTCGAATTAAGTTCATTATTATTCGCTAATTCGGCCAACGATCTTTCACCAACTAGAAGCCAACTTATATTTCTTCTATGTGGCCCATAGTCTATATACATACTAGCAGCCACACGTCTCTGTTGAGTTAGGGTCTTTTCTTTTTGCACAAGCGGTCACCTGCTCGAAGGTAATTACGTTTTCAATGTGTAGCTAGTAGTCCAAGAACCTACTAGGTATCGCACTTATTTTTCAAGCTACGGTCTTTAATTTCTCCTCATACAGCGAACGATTGTTCACCCGTTAACAGGACAATCTATTTTCCGTCAATGCAGCCAGTAGTTCATATAACTACTAGGAGCCACAGTAGTATGTCGAGTTACGATCTTTTCTTTTTAGTCATGCAGTCAATGACCCTTCACCCGTTAGTCATTACTTCCCGCGAATTCTGCACACGATTTTTTTCCCACTAGGAGCCAAGTTACGTTCTCTATGTGGCCAGTAGTCTATACACGTACTAGGGTCTTTTTGTTCACGCGTTCAATGATCTTTCGCTAGCTAGCAGCAAATTACGTTTTCACTGTGTGGCTAGTAGTCTATAAACTTACTAGGAACCACACTTGTTTGTCAAGTTATAGTCGTTACTTTCTGCTCATGCAGCCAACAATTGGTTAACCATGAAAAGCGACAACTATTTTCTCTATGTAGCCAGTAGTCCGTATATCTACTAGGAACCACATTTCCTCATCAAAGTAAGGTCATTACTTTTCGCTAATCCGGTCAACGATCTTTCACCAACTAGAAGTGAACTTATGTTTCTTCTATGTGGCCAGTAGTCTATATACATACTAGGAGCCACACGTCTTTGTGAGTTAGGGTCTTTACTTTTTGCAAATGCGGTCAATGATCGTTCACCGGCTAGAAGGTAATTACGTTTTCAATGTGTAGCGAGTAGTCCAAGAACCTACTAGGAACCACACTTATTTTTCAAGCTACGGTCTTTATAAAACTACTATTATTTGTATGTTACGATCGTTACTGTCTACTCATGCAGCCAAAGATTGTTGACCCGTTAAGATCAACATCTATTCTCTTTATGTAGCCAGTAGTCTGTGTATCTACTAGGAACCACATTTCGTAGTCCAGGTAAGGTCATTAATTTTCGCTAATCCGGCCAGCGATCTTATGTTTTGCACATGCGGTCAATGATCCTCACTAGCTAGAAGCCAATTACGTTTTTATTGTGTAGCCAGTAGTCCACGAACCTACTAGGAACACTACTATGTCGCGTTACGGTCTTTCCTTTTCAGTCATGCGGTCCCTTCACCCGTTAGTCATTACTTCACGCAAATTCTAGTAAACTGCTAGGGGTCACCAGTAGTCTATACACGTACTAGCTAAAATGTTGAAATTCCAAAACGAACCTAGAACATGGGACAAATTTTATGAGAGCATCTTGATATAGCACCGTTTGATCGGTCGCTTGACAATTTGCATGCATTGAGGTCATTTTAAGCAAAAAGAAATAACACAAGATTTTGGTACCTGTGAATCACGTTGAATATTGGTGGTGTCACTCATTATAGCTTTGGTAATTCCAAAGTCTATTAGCTTCAGTGAGCCTCTGACCAGAAGAAAATTGGCTGGCTTCAAGTCCAAGTGCACAATACGCTCCTCATGTATGGTGTTGACAGCTAGAAGTATTTGCTGCAAAGTGTTAAACAAGGTGAATACCATATTCCCTTATAGAGTAATCACCAGGATTAACTTATTTTGCCCACATACATACAAGTTCCCCTAATGTAAGGCTAGATGAGATGTAAAGCTGCAACACAATTTTCTAGCTAAGGCGTGGTTAATTTTGCAAGCAAGGAAAATCAATGCAAGAACTCACCAACAGATTTCAAAATGACAGCACAAAACAAAGCAAAGGGGGTGAAAATCATTTAACTAGCCAGTCGCTGATCACTCGTGTCACTAACTGTGTATTGCAACAGTTGTCCCAAAAAAATCATGGTTTTATGTCCAATAGAATGTAGAACTCATTTGCAAGATTAATTGTCTTTCGTTGTAGAAAAAACACTGAGGAAACCTTCTTCAGCACCTTTAACAAAAACAAAAACAGATGAATTTAAGCAAATTTTCTTCTGAACCCTGACTACTATGGGACTGTAACCATACAAGCTAGCTTGACGCAGCTCTAAATAAGCCTTCTACAACTCCTTTACCGGGGAAAGGAAGGAATCTACTTATGACTGCATTTGGCGCATGAGAGACCGATCAGAGATGACAAGGAAGACCTTTGAGTGTTTAAGGCAAGACATCTCTCGAAGAAAAGGACATATGCAAGTCCTCGAACAAAAACAAAGTTGATTGAAGACTCGAGAAAGGAAAGAGTCCTCTGAAAAGGTCCTAAATCCAGCAGAAAGTGATTAAATGGGATCCTATAAAAAGTTTTCCTAGTTTTTTCACTCAATACTGTTGATACCCATAGGACCCCCAGACGGTAAGCATGACGTGCACACACCACATGTATGAGGGTTTCACAGAGCATGTTAAAGGTTTTAGGGAATTCAACACAATATTATGTGTAGGCATTATAGCATTCTCCAACTATGGTGCGTGTGAGCAATTTAGTTAAATGCTTGCAAGATATTCTCAAGATCGGTAGATCACTCTTGTTCCTGTTTAGACCCCGTCGTTTCATTCATTGTTCCTACTTCTACTAGTCTTTCCTCCGGTCTAAGGTTCTTAAGTTATTAGAATGGATAATAATACTCTTTCTTGACAGTAAATGAAAATAATACAAAAGATTCAAGCCATAGAATTCCTATTCTGCACAATTTCAATATCGTTTGTATGAAGTTCATGGCATCTATAAGACTAGAACAAATAATACTTCATTTAACCAGGTCGGTTCTCTTAAGTCTTAACAGAGTAACTTAATACTAGCTAAACAAAAACTTACAAGAGTTGTTCAACCAGTTCCAATATCAGTTTACTAAATTATACACTTGCGTGTATAGCCAGGCATTAATGTATTGGCTTTATGAAATATTTCTAAACTCAGCCCATGTGGAACTTGGAGTGGGTAAAATCTGGTTACCCCACTAACTAGGCATAGCACGTGCCTAGTAACTTCACCACGAGAGGGTGAATAGCTTGGCACCATATAGGGTACACGTAAGCCCTGTGCCGAGCTAGTCTGGCCATGAATAAGGCTAAGATGATTGAATAAATTAAATATACCAGGATGTGTTAGCTCGGTATAGGTCACAAGGGAATGCCCCTGATATGGCCGAGCTAGCAGAGCTATGAGTAAAGTTTAATTAGCATTCTGGGATACATAGATTCAGCTCGGCGTGAGTAGCTGGGTTATGTACGAGTCATACCGAGCTACGTGGAAGCTCGGCACCGCCTCAGATAAGACGGTGAGACATTCCAGACTATTCTATGAGCAGCTCCTTATCTCATAAGGAGCAATCCCGTGAAATAAGGGATCAATATGGGAAATCCTAATGTGATTAGGAGTATACCCCATATAGGGAGGAATCCTATATGGAAAGAAAGACCTCTGCCAGACGAGATCTGGTAGGGTATGGGAACTCGTCTCCAAATAGGAAAGTCCAATTAGGAAAAGGATTCCTAAAGAGAATAGCAAACAGGGGCACGGGATGCCTAATATGAAGAACATCTACACCTATAAATACAAGGCAATAACCATGACAAAAGGTACGCTGTGAAACCTATTTTCATACGCATTGTGATTTGAGCTTTCAAGTACGTGATACTAACTTAGGCATCGGAGGGCCTTTGCCAACGAGAGGCAAAGGTGCTCTAACCCTTTCTCTGTCTTGCAGATCTAGGGTTGATCCAAGGAAGCACGTGATCCAGCGTTACGTGGTTTTTACCCCGTACAGAACTGTACATAGCAAAATTAACACGGAAAAATAACAAGTCAACAGCAAAGTGGCTTGAGCATGGTCTATATATTTATTACAGTTAAGTTGCTAACCTTGACCTCGAAAACAAAACAAGATTGTGTTCCAGTAAACCTCCTGAAAATACAATGCTCTAGACCCTAGCTCAATGAGAACCAACTTCGTGGAGTCCGTAACCAGTAACCCTCTGGAGGATTTTGAAGTGAAATATTCATGCATTCCCTGGAAGGTCTTGAGCTTGCCAGCTTATACAAGCCTCAATTAAGTTGATCGCACAGATTGAATTATTTGTCTATGTTTCGCTAACCATTACAGTTTCCATACCATGGACCTACGAAGCACGGCTATGGACATGGGGCATGGATATGCTGGCAGCCTGGCACAACATTACCCACAAAATAGAACACAGAATCCATAACATGTTTCCTATGATTTGTATGACAATTAGTTCCAGATCATGCATCAACTAAACAAAATGTGATCAGTTCAACGCACAGCCAATGAAAAATATAAGAAAGACTCTAAAAGGTGTCCTAATTCACATAGAGGAATACAGCTAGTATAAGACCATCAACGAGCCCCTAGGGTAGAAACCAATTAAATGTTAATTTCCATTGCGTGGCACAATGGGCTAAGCGTACTGGAGTTTCAACAAAGCTGTAAAATCAGCATTCCAAAAAACTTTGAATGAAAAAGGATTCCTAGCAGCATAAACATTTATTTCATGTATCATAGGAGGTCAAGAAGACAATGATTGTTAAAGGCATGGATGTGGGAGATAATATTTTATCTTTTCTCTCTTTCAAGTTCATTTCACTTTTTTCCTATCCAGTTCTATCAAGGAGTACATTTTTCTTATCCTAGCCTTTTTAGTATCTAGTTATTTTATTTATGTTTTTCTTTTAGGGAAGTGCGTCCTGAAGGTGCCACCAGCATATATCCTTCGAGTGTTCTCAGCATATCGAGAAAATGTATCCGGCATTTGTGTCCCCACGTGTTCGTAAATGAAAAATAATTTCATACTTTTTTACATGTCCAAGGGTGTCCGTGTTTTAAAAGTGTCAAACACTACAGCATAGGTCGAGGGAACTGCACTTCCTAGTGGTAGACATAGCCATTTTTGGCACAGGTGGTTGTATTAAGGGGTCATCGGGCCACAAACATCATGGTCATACGTAGCATTTAACAACATATATACTAATTAGCGCCTCATCCATTATTATTTACAGTGGGTAGGTACATCTATCCTGCGCTGACATGTGGTATCTCCATTGGTGCTGAGCCATCTCATGAGATGACATGTGGCCCAATGACGCATCCTCATGAACCACTCCATTTAGTACCAGGCTAGGAAAGCTAAGGTCAGCACACATGATTGTCCAGCCTTCAGCTCAGGCACTCAGGGATGTGGTATGCACAGAGATTCAAAGCAATGAGATGAGATGAAACACAAAAGAAGAGCATATGACCAATGCCAGTATCGAATTGAAAAGTTCCTGAGGGGAAAAAGGCAAAAAGTAATTGCTAGAGAACCTGCCAATAAAACCGCAGCCAGTTCTCATCTATATTAGAATTCGAATCCATTTCCCTCCATTTCTGGGCCAACATGTGCGCCAAATCAATTTCTCCATATTCGAGCACCATGTAAATATATCCATCTTCTTTGACTCTTCTATCCTTGTCAGTCATGCAACCATTCAGTACTTCCTTCAGCAAAGTCTTATCTGTCACCTAAGAAGGAAATAAGAAATACTTGGTAAACTTCTAAGGAAAATGCTAACATAAGCCCAGGCTTATGTTAAGGTTGAAAAAGTGCGTTGAAATGTCTGAAAGTGTATAAAAGTGAGTGTAAATATATTGAAAAGTCTTAAAAGGTGCACTGGAATGCATATTTTTTTTGTTTTTTCTCTGCTTATTGTGTGCTTTGGGCACACAACAGCAAGACCCAACTACTAAAATACATAAAGATGAAACTAATTCATCATAGCTGATGAGAAACAAGAACTTTCAGAAAACAAGATTGTGTTCATTTCATTTTCTTAGTAGGTTGGTCTTTACATGATGCAAACATGGTCAGCTGAAACAAGCCAGGGATATTCAAAGGCTACTCAAAACTTAAAATGATCCAATAGACCCTGTACAAGATAA
Organism: Vaccinium darrowii; assembly: GCA_020921065.1. Taxonomy (NCBI): domain Eukaryota; kingdom Viridiplantae; phylum Streptophyta; class Magnoliopsida; order Ericales; family Ericaceae; genus Vaccinium; species Vaccinium darrowii. The sequence continues at coordinate 43,990,187 of CM037151.1, forward strand.
GCTCAGGTATTGATAAACAAACTCACTGCTTAGACTTGAATATATCCTAAATAATTTTATGTTCAGAAGTTAGGATGTCTCTGGGCTCGAGTGATACTTGAACTTGCCTTCAAGTTCAAGGAAAGTACAGCTAAAATGTGATGACTTCCAAAGGAAACATACCCCAAGGTTTTATCTCAAATTCTCAATCCATTCCAATTTACCAAACCTCATTCCTTATCCCAATGGCAAAAGAGATAGGTTTCATCCCACTGAAATCTTACGCAATGAAGAAGATATCCCGATTCCTGCCCATAAGAAAACCAAGCATTTAGCAGCAGATGCTAGAGTAGCACTCTCAAGTTTCAACCAATCGGCACCTTAGTTAAGAGTAGAAGCTGAGGCCAAGACATCTGCCAAAATGCAATTATAATAGATGGGGCCTATTTAGGTCTCTCATGTTTATGCCTGAGATCTCCCATTATCTACGAACGGAGAGTCTTAACAGTTGATCCCAGAACTAACTTTCTCCTTCATTCAAAAACTAGTTTTCATTCTACAGTTATAATTTAACCAAAAGACTCCCATAAATTTAGGGGAAAATGGGTTACTTACCTCTACACTTGATCCATAAGAATAACATTTTTCATCCGTTTTTTTTTTTTTTTTGAGTTCTAGTTGTGGGCAAGCAACTTCAATGGCAGTGAAATGAAATATCAGGAGATATGTACCTAAGAACTTCAATTGCATTACATGTGGACTTGGCCAGGGAAGGTGGGCTTGATAAAGCTTCAGCACAAAAATATGAATCGGCCATTTTCTACCCCAATAAAGCCTGTAAAACCAATCCATAATTCTAGTATGGCATGTCATAGATCAACCAAATTGTCAGGTACTATATTCTAATTGTACAGCAAGATATCGTCTGGCAGTAAGCTTTTCAGACTATTAACTTTAAAGCACAGTTGATATATTTCCTATTTCAGGTTCACCAGCATAAAAATCATGCTTCCCAATGTAACTTCAACAGCGGGTTGCAAAGAAGCAGTAGAATCATCATAAATAATTATGACACATTGATGAATCAAAATTTTCTACAAGATACAGGTTTATGCCTAAATTGTGTACCTCAAAGTCAATTAGTTGTATAATGTTGCTTTTTCCCTTCAGCTTGTTTAGGTACTCCATTTCCTGACAAAACCCAAACGCTGTTGCATAATCGCGGCCTTTAAGCTTGATATTCTCAGGGCATAGATTGTGCAATCTGATGAAATGACTTTATGGACCTTACTACTTCCCCCACTACGTATCTTCCCAAGCCTCTGATAGAGCTTCCCATTAACTTTAATAAACAGATCAGAATCATAATTTCTTCTACGAGATGCTGCTTTACCACTTGCAACTTTTTCTTGTGTTTATGATTTAGGTGGTTCTGCCTTCATATCTGAAGGTGGGTTTTTGGACGAGGGCTGAGATTGTAAGTCAGTAACACCACTTTCCAGCTCTTTCCCATTGTTTGGATTGTCATCTAGAGGGGCACAATCTTTTCGGAATTCGCATTCCTCGGGCCCTCTGCCTTGCAGCTCCTTTGCCATATCATACTCCTCAACTTTCAACAGAATGGCAAAAGTGGTGCGCTGGCATGAATTACAAGAAGGATGCGCCACATTTTCTTGTGACATTTGTTCAGGATCCACATTGCAATCTCCCATGGGTGCTACAGGCATGTTAGAAACCATGTTTTCAGAATGATCCAGACAGTACGTCATTGAATTGATGATGGGAGCAGAAGCTGAATTGACTACTGTTGTTGTAGCGCAAGATGACCCAACAATTGACAATTGAGTCACAGGGTGGTTCAAGTTGCCGTGTAAAAAGTTTCTGAATTGATGCATCTGATCCTGAACCTCCAGTGCTCCATTCGCCAAGAAAGAAGAATTGGCCCGATCAGACCTCAAACTTCTATCCGCTTTGATGCTGTGAAAATTCTGATGATTTTAAGTCATGACTGATGACAGTTACAACCTTTGGTTGATTGCTCCCATCCCATATCATTTCTGCCAATGCAAGTGAACCCATATGAGACAATAAGCTGTCTGTTCCAGAGGCCATTAGGTCATCGGCCCCTGCAATGAAAAAACAATCGGAAAGAGAACAAAAATGTTGTGGAGTAGTTTCTGAGCTAATTTGCCAATTGTTAACTAATGTCCATAATTATTCAGAATTCCAAACCTTCATAACTTTTTCTGAAGGTCACGCACAAAGCAATTAGAATGGGTTCAGTCTAGCAACAAAATTCCTAAAATAAACAAGCAAGCAAATTATTACCCCGAGATCTAGAATTGCTTCCAAATGAAAACTGGACCTTCTTCTGGCCATCAACAATCGGGACATGTTGAGATTCTACAAGCAATGAAGTAACTGTCTCATTGCTTTTGTCATCAACAAAGGTGGTCTCTCTTTTCATCAAAAGGTTTGATACCGACTTCACACGTGTTTGTCTTGGTGCCACATATGGAAGGCAGTGTCACTGATGCATCTAATTGAGTTTCACACAGAACAGGACCTGTATTCACCATTTGTGTAATAGAATCATTCCCAGGAACCTCCTGTTCTGTCTTCCTAGGGCCCTCAGTAGGACCCAAATTTGATGCTGAGCTTTTTGTTGCTTCTCTTTGCGGAACCCATACACGCCTCGGCCTTACATTATTTGACTGCATTGTACCTGAAAAAGGGTCATCACAGAATGTTAGAAAACTCAAAAGGAGCCCACTATAAGAGTTCAAAAGGTTTTAGCCAAATCCAGAGCAAATAAAACCAGGGGTTGGAATAACAACTTCATTATTAACCCTATTAATTACCAATCCCTGCCCAATCCTAATCCCACCTCATTATGCCCAAAAGTTACAACATGTTACACATGCTCACCAGTGAATTAAACGGATCATCTCCACCTTCACCATTCCAAGCATTCACATATATACTCTCTAGACGCCAAGCACACACATGCACGTGCAAATCGTGAGGAAAATCTCTAGCGAAATATGGGATGTGATTTAGAAGTAGAATAGAAGGGAGAAAGAAATTTGGGATCATGGTTTTTCTTTGTTCTTCATCGTGATGTGGCTAGAGACTTGTGGTCTATGATCCTTGTTTTGTAGGGGATAAAGGGGGTGTTCTCTCGGTCAGTAAAGAATGCCACGTGCTCGTGGAAGGGGAGCCAAAGTAAGTAAAAGGAGGAAGAAAGCTTGGTACTTGGTACCCTTGGCAATGATGTGGATTGGAGCGTAATAAGAGAACTTTTGAAGGGATATAGATGCCTAATTTCATATTTCAGAAAAATATGCTTTCCCTTTTTTACAGTTGGTTATATATCCTTCTTTAAAACAATTTTTGGATTTTGTTGAAGCTCTAATGTGAGTGTTATTTTGGTTTGCTCTTCATGTAAATCTTTTTTTTTTTTTTTGGTATACTGGTGCTCTTTTAATATACTTGCTTGCTTGTTAAAAAAAAACAAAGGAGACACCATAAAGGGCCATTCCATGTATAATAGTAATAGATATAAGAGTATCCGCATTTGACACTCTCTAAAAATGTTGGTTATATGACAAAAAGTGTTAAAAGTGGGACCCAAAATTTGTGTTAGAGAGTTGTTATGTAGAGAATGAAAAAGTGGTCCATTTGATACTTTTAGGGGTGTTTTTATTGTTCGTTAAAGTTTTAAAAAGAATTGAAGTGGAACCCATCCATATTTGCTCTCTCTCTCTCTCTCTCTCTCTCTCTCTCTCTCTCTCTCTCTCTCTCTCTCTCTCTCTCTCTCTCTCTCTCTCTCTCTCTCTCTCTCTATATATATATATATATATATATATATATATATATATAAAGAGGTGTTATCTTTCTAACAGTAACAGATATAAACTCAATGGTTCAATAGATTTCGTGCTAACCCATGTGATATCTAACCAAGCCCATACCTCCTCATTCATTTCTTGATCACAAAAGGAATTAACCGACACAAATTTCATCCTTGCACCGCAATGTGAAATAGACTATGTCTCACACAATGAATCATGCATGGCACCCATGCTACGGAAACCAAATTACTTCCTTTAGTCCACTTGTTATTGAATAGTTTTTTGGGTAAATATGTTATTGAATAGTTAAGAAGAAATATTATCAAAAATGTTCAAACAGAACAGGCATCAATTATGTATCTACTGACCAAATCCCCAACAAAACGAGGAGAATGCAAAATCCAAAACACCTACATTCTAGTAGTTAATGCATTGTGAGACCAGAAACGCCAGAAATTTACTTCCATGGAACCTATACTTGGAACCTATACTTGGAGCCTAGAAGCAGAGATAGCATCTTTCAAACCAAAACCCGTAATTACAGTTTTCAGAAGCCCTAGTTCAACTCCACGGAAGAAAAACCCACATACAGAGCGAAAATGGCAAGAGTGGAAACAAACAGAGATTTCCAAATCTTAGTGCAATGAAGAACCATAGAAGCCCTAATTTTACTTCCATTGACAAAAAAACGAATCCTAAACAGCAAAATATATAGTTTTAAGCAACCCTCCATGTGAAGTTAACACTGAACAATCAAATCGAGAAAGACAGAGAGAGAGAGAGAGAGTGTGTGTGTGTTACCGAGAGGACGGTGGCGCTTGAAGGCGGCTTGAACATGGCGGACGAAGCGAGGAGAACGAAGAAGAAGAAGAAGTCAAAGTCGTTGAGGTGAAGGAACGGGAGTGATGGTAATCGTGGTTGATCGGACGAACGAGATTGTTATCGGTGGATGAAGATGGCTGCGGTACAGATGGGGCATAAAGGTTAGCCTCCCTATCCATCGATAGATCTCAGAGGCATCTCTGATGACACGACTAATTTCTAGAGAGAGAGTGCGAGAGAGGAGGACGAGGAAATGGTCGCAATAGGCAAGTTTAGAACTCGACGATTACCCATGGCGAACTCTAAAGTGAAAAGACAACAGCAGAGAGAGGAGAGAGAGAGAGAGAATTTGAACGGCTTATTGGCGCTCCTCGGTATTTTGGGCCTGGTCAACTCGTTACACCGAGCTCCCCCAATCACCTATCAACTGCCAAATTGTGGGGCGGACAATCAGACAACCCACAAATTGCCCAACCCCGGACGACATACCGATGTACCATGGACCGAACCAATGGAAAATGACGGCCCAGTTAGGTTTCAACTAGGGATAAGCACGGGCCGGTCCAATTTTTGGCCCAGTGCACGCCCAGCTCCAAGAAAAGCACCGCCAACTCTTTTTTTTACCACAGCCCAGCTCCAAAATCCAAATCCATTTGTAATGTATCTGTTTGGGTTGCCGTGGCTGAGGCCTATTCTCTTGCTGATTTTGATACCCACTCAGCAACCCAAATAAATAGGCCCAACTCCCTAGGTTTCACGGGATTACCAACATTTTTGGTAAAATAGAAACGAAAAGAATACATTTTAATTTTTTAAAACTCTTAGGGTACCCTATAAAAGTGTCTAAACCTAAACCCTATAAGTACCCTAATAAAAGTGCCTAAAATTCTAGGGTACCTTAAGAAAGTGTCTAAACCAATAAAACCCTATAATAGAAAAGTGCACCATATATCTAAACCTAGGGTACCCTAATGAAAGTGCTTAAACCCTCAAAACCATATGAAAATTCCTAAACTTTTAAAACCCTATGAAACCGTATGATACCCTAAGTACCTAAATCCAAAAAAAAAGTGACTAACATTGATGGTAATTAAAAAAGAGTGATTGACCTTAATGGTAATAAATATTTGTTTTCTGACTTTAATGGTAATTGTTCCTTTCAACTATAGTACTTTCTGAGCTACAATACTTCGTAGCGATTCTTAGAGGCTGATCTTAACATCATCTCCAATGCACTCTCTAAACTTAGCTCTTAAAATGACTCTTAAAGTTGAGATAGGAGTAAGTAAATGTGAGTCTAATTTTGGAGAAAGACACGAGTACAAATACGGTACCAAGTGGTGCTCTTTGCAATGTTCGGGATGTCCAAAGTGTATCTGGATGGTCAAGATTTACAGAGACGGAGAAAAGGAGGGAGCAAGAGGAGAGAGAAAGAGGTGAGGGAGTGTTTTAATTCGGACCATTCAACACACTTTTGGACGACCCCGATGTGCCAAAGGTGCACCAGGTCATCTCATACCCTATTTGCACCCAAGTTTTTCTCCTAATTTTGTGTACTAAAAATTTAGTAATTTAAGACTAGGAGTGCACTTCAATGGGTTCTCTAAAATTTGCTCTTAAATTGTGTTCTAGAGAAAATGTAAATGGGCCCCCCAATTCCGCCTTTTTTCTCATTTTCTCTTTTCACTTCACTCTCAACTTCCTCCCTAAAATTAGTACACCAACTCGGAGCTTCAGAGCATCTCTAGTGCACTACCTAAAAAATATTTGTTAAAGTGTACATCTAAGTACATGTGGGACCCTATTTTGTGCGCTAAAAAAAAAAAAAGCTAAGGAGAAATGCACTTTAATGGGGCTCCCTAAAAATGTTCATTATCGTTTAGAATGGGACCCATTTAAGTTGTTAGGGGTACCAAGTGGTCCCACAAAATTCTCATCTCCTTCCTTTCTCTCTATCTCTCTCCTCTTTCTCTCTCCTTAAGTCTCTCCTCAAATTTAGGTAGTCACTTAGGGCACTTTAGGTAGTGAGGGGTGCCACCTAGGATTTTAGAGAGTCAATTTTTGTGCACTATAAACCACTTTTTGAGTTTTTCTTAGCTAACTAGTTAAGGCACTTTAGAGAACTGTTTTAGGTAGTGCACTAGAGATGCCTAGGGCATCTCTAATGCACTTTCTAAAAGTGTCTCGTAAAGTGAATCCTAAAGTATACACATAACCCTAAGTGGGGTCCAATTCTCAATCATAGAGCTTCCTAATTTTAGACAGTATATTTACACTCAACGGACTAGTTAGAGCATTCTTCATTCTCCATTTGTGCAAGTATTTCAAAGAGAGTGGGAAATTCCATATTAAAAAAAAAAAAAATTAAAGACGGGTCCCACTTTGAACTAGATACAATTTTACCAAAATTTAACTAATGTGGTAGGAGCCATGTTTAGGATCCATCATTGGGAGCTTGTATAGGAGTGCATTGAAGACCACAATTGCACAAATGATTTGCTAAATATTAGGAGTTTCGCTAAGGCACTAATTTAAGAGCTCATTATGGATGTCCTAACATTTGAGCCTATCTTAAGAGCCACTGTTGAGGATCTACTGGAGCACTAAAATGGATAAATAGTTACTCCCGTCCTCCCATATTGCTTGCCCCTTTTGGGGAAGCATGCATCCTGCACGCAAAAATGATGTGTTTTATGAGAAATATTTTTTTTAAAAATTACACAATTTTTTTATACTCAATGAGATCTTTAAATTGGTGTAAAAAAATTTTGGAAAAAAATGAATGCTAATAAATTATTTTTGTGTGTAAAATGAATGAAAACCCAAAAAGAGCGAACAATTTGGGACGGAGGGAGTACTAGATTTGTCCATGTCACCTAGTAGCTTAGTCAGGAGCTAAGAGCTAACCTTTGAGTAGAGGTGACAATTGACAACCCGACCCATGAACCCAACCCAAACTACCCATTTATAACACAACTTAATCTGTAATGACCCGTGTTTTTATATGACTTTTTCTAAAATAATGTTGGAGAAATGTGAGAAATTGAAAATGAGTTAATGTGGGGCCAATGTCAATGTGGCAATTGCACTTGGGTTCATTTGTAACACATTAGAAACTTAGGGGGTGTAAGTGCATAAAGAGGGGTGTATATATAAATGTATATGGCTGATTTTTTTATCAAAATATACACTCCTTCCTCTCTCTAAAAATCAGCTCTCTCTTCCTCTTTTCTCCTCCTCTCAAAGTTCCTCCAAAATCCACCCCTTTCACTCTCCAAACTCAAGATTCAACCTCATATCCGTCATTTACGCATGTTTTGGAGTCCAGGACTCCGTGGCTTTGTTTGGAGCTAGCACATCTCGGTTGGGTTGCAAGAACAACTTAGGGCTTTCATTTCCTTCTCATTTGGAGCTCAATCCTTGAGGTAGGGGAACAAATTCTACTCCCTCTAGTTGTATACTTGTGATTTGTTGCACATACTTGATTCTTGGCATCAATCTCCATGAAAATCATGTTTTCTCCTAGAAGTGGGTTTTGTTGAGTTTGGGTTTTTGATCTAAGAATTTGGTAGTTGATTGATGCAAGTGATTGTTGTTTTACCCTCCCTACATGCCCATTAGTTGCTTGACACTTCCAATTTTTTGCCTAAAACATCAAAATATGACTTGGGATGAAGTTTCAGGCTTTGGAAAAAATTCGCAGGAAATCTGGGTTTCCCCAACCAAACGTGCAAAAACCTCCAACCGGTTGGGCTTTTCTGAAAATTTGTTCTTGTCTCTATCTTGGCCCAACCAGTTGGGCAAAAACCTCCGACTGGTTGGGAAATGCTAAAATATTATATTTTCATTATTTATCCTTCCCTTAAATATTTGACACATCGTACATCCCTCCAACTTTATTTTGGCTACATTTGGGTAATGCAAGGAGTTGGTTTGATATTTCGATGCAAATGATAACGATGGGACAAAATGTGAAGTTTTGAAATGGGTTTTGAATCAAAACTGTTTTATGGATAAATGTGAATACTGGGGCCACCATTCGGTGTGTCCCTAGCCAGGGTGAACGGAGCCACGAAATCCGGCAGAGGGATTAATTCTCTATTAATAAATGGAATATTTCATGAAAGATATGACATCTTGGTATAATTGGATACTTGGATACGTTTTTTTGAATATTTGGGTATTAAATTTGACATTTGGATACGTTCTTGGACACGTGAATATTCATTGGGATACTTGGATATTTTTTGACTAACCTTGGTGTTCTTAGCGAGAATTGACTTTTGGTACACGCTATTGAGAATTTGGTGAGTACTTTGGCTTTTGATGGACATTTAAGCTATTTTTAAACATACCGACATTTCCTTGGACACATGGATCCTTGTTGGAGGGAGTGGAGGATTGCACTATGGTTTGTGAAAATGAGACAAGGCGGGATGGTAAAGAATAGATGAGACGTTACAAAATTAGGATGAGTGTGTGTGGTTGATGAGCGGATATGTTTTACGATAGAAAGAGTCACGTTATACTAACGTTGGTCTATTATTACCAGTGTAGCTACGCATGGTGAACGTGACCTGTGAAACAGGGAATATATTGTTATTACCAACGAAGCTGGGTATGGTAAACGTGGCCTGTGAAACACGGAATATATTGTTATTACTTGCATAGCTGGGCATGGTGAACGTGGCCTGTGAAACGCGGAATATATTGTTATTACCAGCGCAGCTGGGCATGGTGAACGTGACCTGTGAAACACGAAATATACTATTCTTACAAGCTAGATAGTGTATTTGGGACGTATACACCCTATTACGGGTTACTAGACCTGAAACTTCTCGCCTCCCCCGGATTCCAATAGGAGCGATCCAATCTTTAAAATTTTCACTCATAATTTAAGATCGAATGAAGATTAAGAAAAAAGGCAATTATGTCTAAAAATAAATTTTCTTTAATCTTCCATTAAGAATTTATAAGGATTATGGATTTTTAATTAAAAAAATTAAAAAACTGCATAAAGTACCTGCAATCATCCGACACGCTCGAGTAATTATGCCATGGTCTTGGGGCATTGCCAGATAGTGTCCCAATACCCATATTTACCACACATTTATGTGGAGCCTAATAAAATGTGTGTCGATAAGGGTGTTAGAACACTGTAGAAGGGTAAAATCAAAAAGGACACGTGGCATGCATTTCAAAGGACACGTGGAAAGAGATTATCGAAATTTGGACTAACAATGAAATTGCCTCGAGTTGGACAAATTCGGAACAAGGCAAAGGACCCAACTCCGGAGTGAGCAACTCCGGATGAGCAACTCCGGATTGGGTGAGCAACTCCGGATTGCATGAGCAACTCCGGATTGCATGCCCAACTCCGAAATGAGCAACTCCGGATGAGCAACTCCGGATTGGATGAGCAACTCCGGATTGCATGAGCAACTCCGGATTGCATGCTCGAACTCCGAGATAACGCCAACATCATTATAAGCCCGTCATGGGCGAAGAACAAGAGTGCCCATGTGGCAAGACAAGAGTTATCGAGCCTGTCATGGGCACAGAGAAGCTAGTGCGGCCAAAGAAGATTCTGTGTCGCAGAATCACCTGAGCTGCGGAACAACCTTGGCCGCGGGACCACTTTGGCCACAGGACTATCTTGGTCGCGGAAGCCCTATGCTGCGGACCATACAGGACACTAGCAAGATTCTTACAAGCATTCCAAGGACAAGACTTAAGAACAAATCTCATAGATACCAAGAGGCATTTTTGGTTGCGATGGCTCTATGTCGCGGACTGAACGAGCTAGCGCCAACACTATTACTAGCACCCTCTCAATGAGGCTCGAAATCATGAAGTCCTTCATGGGCGCCACAGTGGTGACACAAAAGACGAGTGACCGCAGAATGTTCTACGCCACGGATCAAACGAGATGAAGATGACAACATCACAACCACTCCCTCCACGGGGCTAGAGATCTCTAAGCCCGTCCAAGAAGTCATCGAAGCTTAACAAGAGGCGATACGTCCAAAGAAATTTGATGTTCATAAGTTTTGTCTAGCCTTGGGCCTCAAGAGCATGGCTTGGTTGAGAACGCTGGCTAAAAGCAATACCACTTTGCTGCGAGACTACCTTGGCCGCGATACCACCTCGACTGTGAAAATCTCCTCAAGGGGTCGACCACGGACCCTCTTTAAGGGGACCACCTTGACCATGGGACTAACTCGACCGTGGGACCAACTCGGTAATGATACCACCTCGGTCGTGGGACCACCTCGACCGTGGAAGCAACATATGGATACCAAACCACGACCCCAAAATATTCACTAAGTGCATAGGTCACCCTCCGAGGAAGACATAGGCCGAGAGATAAGATACGTCCAAGGGTAGGAGAATATCCTAGAGCTCGAGAGGACGAAAAGGCTAGTGCAGCCAAGATAGAGGTAAAGAGCACGAGGTAGCCACTTATCTATTTGGGTCCCGAATAGGCACCCGTCCGAGGGTAGGAGAACATCCTAGATCCCGAAAGGACAAAGGGCTAGTGCAGCCAAGATAGAGGTAAAGAGCACGAGGTAGCCACTTATCTATTTGGGTCCCGAATAGGCACCCAGTCCGAGGGTAGGAGAACATCCTAGATCCCGAAAGGACAAAGGGCTAGTGTAGCCAAGATAGAGGCAAAGAGCACGACGTAGCCGCTTATCTATTGGGAACTCGAAGAGGCACCCATCCAAGGGTAGGAGAACATTCGAGAGTCCGGAGGACAAAGGCCAGCACGACTTGAATCTAGAACAGATGGTGCAAGATAAACATACAAAGGCCTCGAGTAGGCACCCTTGTAGGACAAGAAGCATCAGCCCAAACTGACAAGAGTTAGCATGGTCCTAAACATGGGAAATAACACAAGAAGATACTCTGGAGGAAGAAAGATTTGTGGTTATTGCCACCACAACCAATGGGGTCTGAAAGAGCCTTAGTTTCAGTGGCGCCGTGAGCAATAGTCATGGTGGGTTCGAGATTGTACTGAGAAGCAACCGAGGTGAAAGCCTAGAGGCTATTTGATTGGGTCGAGGAAGTTAACATACTCCATAGATTGAGGACAAAAAACAAGTCCCATGATGCATTGGCCACACTGGGGGCTGAAAATCAAACCACTAGAAGGAGGGTTTAGATGAATAACACAGAGGATGAAGCCAACCGTGTTGGACAAAAATTGTCCCGCGGGTGAACTAAATAATTGATCAGCTCCGATTGCAAAGAATGAAAATCGGGGATTTTTACCACTGCGGGATTGAGCCGCGAGACCCATGAACGGATCCAAACCACTGGACTGAACGACGGGTCCAGACCGTGATAACCAAGCCGCAAGACTGAGGAGAGGATCAACGGCGGGACCTTAGCAAATAAGGTCAACCACAGTTACTGAAAAATAAGGTACCAACCACAGGCTACACAATCATGGTGCCACCTCCCGCGGATGCAACTACCCTGTGTCACCAACCAAGGGTGCCAAGGCCATGAGGGGCAGCATTAGACCAATAGAGAGTCAACACGGAGGCAACATACGATGGCACGAGGAAGCGGAGATCACAAGAAGACGAGCGCTGCCCAATCAAGGGATGACCTATTCAATGAAAAAAGACGAGACGAAGACAAAAGAGATTTGACCTCGAGGACATTGGGCCATGCCCAGATTGAGGTTATGCCCGTCAACACCTCATGCTCGGAATCGGGTCATGATCGGTGTAGATAATATAAAAAAAAAAATGGTCGAGATTGAGACTATAGAATGATAAAATTTGTGTCGGACACACAACACACGAATTGGGAACACACTTGGAGAAAATGGTCGAATTTCAGATTTGGTAAAAAATTGTCCAAACCGAATACCCACTTGATTCGCCCAGGAGGATTGATTTGCCCTAAAGGAGCTATTAGACCACATGGCCACTTTGTGGCTGCCAAGGCTTTGGACCGATTGGAAGCCAAAGGCATGAAACCCACATACGATCACCATTGGGTGTCCCAACCAAGAAAACCCTTCACCGCAAGACTACGGAGCGAAAACTTGAACAAGAGATTTACATGATGTAGCTTTAGCCCGAGACTTGGGCATAATTCAACAAAGACAAAAAAAAAATATAGGCTGAGACGTGGCCCGATTGCGCCACGGCCTACACTAATCATGTCTCGGATAAGAGGCGACGATAAAGGAGGATCGATTGAAATTCCTTAAAGAACAGGAACATGACAGAGAGAGGATGTCAACTCCCCAAGAAAAAAAGGAAAGTTCCAATACTTAGAAAATTTCAGTTTGTGTGACCGCACGGGGTAACGAGTTGCCCCGCCCGATCAGGGGGCTAAATGTAGAAGGGTAAAATCAAAAAGGACACGTGGCATGCATTTCAAAGGACACGTGGAAAGAGATTATCGAAATTTGGACTAACAATGAAATTGCCTCGAGTTGGACAAATTCGGAACAAGGCAAAGGACCCAACTCCGGAGTGAGCAACTCCGGATGAGCAACTCCGGATTGGATGAGCAACTCCGGATTGGATGAGCAACTCCGGATTGCATGCCCAACTCCGAAATGAGCAACTCCGGATTGCATGAGCAACTCCGGATTGCATGCTCGAACTCCGAAATGAGCAACTCCGGAATGAGCAACTCCGGATTGAGCAACTCCGGAATGAGCAACTCCGAAATGAGCAACTCCGGATTGAGCAACTCCGGAATGAGCAACTCCGAAATGAGCAACCCCGAAATGAGCAACTCCGGATTGAGCAACTCCGGATTGAGCAACTCCGGAATGAGCAACTCCGGATTGAGCAACTCCGGAATGAGCAACTCCGAAATGAGCAACTCCGGAATGGGCAACTCCGGATCCTCAACCCTGGGTTCTGGGTACACATCCTGGTCATCAACCTTGGATCATGGGTACTTATTTTCATAAACCAAAGTTAAGTAAAGATTAAGGAAGTACCCCCCTTTCGGAAACAATGGCATTGTCAGAATTTTGAAATTCCAATCATATCAAAAATTCATCCCCCCATTTTTAGTACAAAGGCGGAAAACGACATGTTTTTCTCCGAAGAAAAGGGGCGAAAGGCTTCTTTCCCGTACTCGAAAAGATCATCCGATTATACCATTGTTCTTAGAAAAATCCAAGGAACAAATACCGGCACTTTTTATCGGCTGAATCGAAACTTCCCAAAAAAAGTTACTTTTTCCATACTTAGCCAAATTTTCGAGCGACAGACAAGGGTGCCTCAATCAAGAGGCGACCCGGTGGTGACACAACCTATACCATTCGAGTCCCGGATGAGAGACAATGATGAATGAATCGATTATGATTCCCCAAGATTTTGGACACGACGAAGAGAGACGTCGGCCCTCCGAAGATGATCCGACCCGGACGATGAGTCCGCCCTCGGCCGACTTGGCAGGGTCCGAGTGGAAGCCATTTAGAGGCTTGGTCGCGGTATTGGCATGATCCAGGAGGTCATAACCATGCCGCTCACGCGGTGATGGCAAGGTAAAGACTCGACCGTGCCCGATAGCGGCAACGGCGAGACCGAGACAAACCTTGACCGCACCGTGTACTCGGGATTACTGGAGATTTTGTGGTTTGGTGGCTAGGAACAAGGGTTCGTCACGGAGAGGCACCTGCGGAGTAACACTCGCAGGGGCACTCGCGGAGTAGCACCCTCGGGACCTTCCCCGCGGGTGTCGCAGCCGCGACCTGACAGTACGGAAGGAATATTCGCGCACTGTTTGTGCGACACGTGTCCGGACTTTATTAGTCCACTCGGCCCAAAAGAGAGGTCGAGTGGCCTATAAATAGGGCACTCTCCCTCATTTGGGAGGGGGGCCTTTTAGAGAGATTCAAGAGCAATTATAGAGAGAGAAAGACTCTTTCTAGAGAAAAGTCGCATTTGACTCTTGCTAATTGGAGTGACGAATTCCTGCCAAGGGTCTTCCCTACTGTTTTGCCTTGTTCTTCACCAGTCCATAGATTCTCCCTTAGTCCCTCAAGTTAATCATCCATTATTCTCATCCCTAGTCAACTAATCTTTGATTTACGTACTCTACAAATTTTACCCTCTTACAAACACCACGTGGCCTAATAAAATGTGTTTTCGATTGTTACTAGCCAGCCAAATAACAATGTGTATTTGGACTCGGTTTCCTAGTTGGCCTATGGTTTCTCATTGCTGGCTTGTTTCATCGAGGAAGGGTGACGAACATTGAGTTCCTGTTTTGTGTGGATACGGATACCACAATATCAGTAGCCGGTGAAATGGTTCGAGAAGTTGGTCTACCAATGGAAGACGTGAGTTTTATTGTGGAGCTGATGGACAACTTCTTCATCAAAATGGCGTCTTGCTTCGTTCGGGAGATTTAATGGTGTAAAAAGCTCATATATAGATCCAATTTTTGGCTTCTGGTTGTTTCCTCGATCTCAGTTGTTTGACTTTTTAGACTGGATGTTGTAAATCCTTTTGTTATTATGAGACTGACAATTTTAATTCAGTCAGCAAACATATTTATGGAGTTGACGTTTCCTGGAAGAAAATACTTCTGTGACCTTTCATATTGCTTGCAACTCTGAGCAATTCTCCATCGAATCTTACTTCATTTTTTGAATATATGGGAATATACATGTAGGAATTAGAAAAGCATTTGGAATTCCATTTTGTGTATATACCCGTGTTCGGCTAGAGTGGATTTATTTACATCCTCGTTGTTGATAGAGATGAATATATCATGGTTACTTCTACGCCACCTGGATAATCTGTATTTTTATGTAACTTATGTCCGGACCAGCATATGAGCAACTGATTAGAACATGATCAGAAACAACCTGACCAGAAAGCTAAGTTCGAATATCATTTGTTCTCTTAGTGAATTTTTAGATGTGTTTCGTTGACAAAGATTGCAGTTGTTGGCTCATTTGTGTCGTTCTTTGGTTACCGATCAAGCACATACCTCAAACACAATAAAAAAAAACCAAGCAAATTGCCAGAAGATGATACAGATGCTAAAGGGAATACAGAGCTTAACTATTAGCTATGGATATATAGATCACACTTAAATTACTAGACACCGCTAGCATCAACCTCTAGATAGCAGCCATTGCTTACATTCAGTTGTTGAGCATTCAATAAAGATACTTGATTCTCTATAATAAAGTTATTACGGTCATGCGAGAGGTTGTGGGTCTCACTGTAGGGCACCCTACGTAAAACTCAATCTCTCTCACACATTTTTTTACCGTTCTAACAATTACATGTGAGAATTCCAATAGTTCTTATAAAAAGGGGGTGGTGTAGCTGGCCCAGATGGAGGAATAGATCCCTTCGGCAGCATCCCAAATCCTGGTGGGTGTGGCAAATGAGCAGAAATCCAATGTGGGGTTCACCAAAAAATAGGTTTCTCTTCATTTGCCACATCAAGGTTCCTTGATGTGCATTTGGGGTGCACAATGGTGTACCCATATCATTTTCCCAATTTGATTATGGGATATATAGGATCCATATGCAGCTCTGTCTCTGTCCCAAAGAAAAAAAGGAAAGAAAAAGAGGAGAAGGAAGTTCTTGATACAACATCCTCAGACAAATTTTTTTCAGGCCTAATAGAATGAAAACTTGCACCCAAAATCTGTCCCCTAAACCTGTATTATTAATAGATTTATACTTAAGCATGAATGTAATACTAAATGCATATGATTGTCTGCAACGTACATTTCTTTCATGGAATTAGCAGATTGTACTCTGTTGCAGGTTAAGCTAGCTGATGTCCTCATGGAATAGAGTTGCTCAAACTTTGTTCAGTTATTGTGTTCCTACTTCAGTTTTTATTCGAAGAAACAACCATTCCACCAGGATTTGGGGACCCGGCTGAGCACAAGGCTCGGTAGGCCCTGTTGAGCTAATCGGGGCCGTCCAAACGTGTTTTGGACAGCCCAGATTTGAGGGGTGCCAAAGTGTGTTTTGGGTATTTTAACTCCCCTCAAATCTGGACCGTCCAAAACACATTTGGATGGTTAAGCTCAGCAGGCCTTGCGCTCAGCAGGGCCCCCGAATCCCCACCACCGGATGCATGCTGATAACAGCTTGCAGGAATGAAACTAATGCCAAAAGTCACGGAATCAAGGTAGTTGAAAGGGGCAAGGATGGGTCAATCGGGATTGAGAATTAGAGTTCACCAAACACATGGACATATTAAGGTAAACAAAAGGTGAACCTGTGATGCTGATTGAATGTCAGAATTCTGTGGAATTAAACCATCTAAGAGTTTAACCGAAACATCTAAAATAGGAATTTCGTCATGTTCCAGCAAAGTTGTAGACGTAAGATGACAGCATAAAAATTTGTTTCCAACTAGTCCAGTCCTTAGCAAAATTGCCATAAACTGGAGAACCAGACAGATAGTTCACATTATTCTGTTACATATGTTCAGCAAAGGCTTACATATCTCTGCATTTACTTGGGCACTTCACCAAACTCCCAGGATTCTACTTCATAAGTTCCCATTACATAAAAGTTTGCTAGCTTGACTATGTATGAATCACGATAAAATACAACAAAACACCTACTCAGAAACACTCTCTGCCAAATAAAGTTACATTTACAGTTCCTGAAAATGCGAGTGCTACCATGTATTAGTGCACTCTGAAAATATCTGGGAGGCCGAGCTTTTTACCGTACTGGATCGCCAGCCAACCCGCAAATGAGAAGTATGCTACAAACAAAGACACCTGCTTAAGGCGGGTCAGCATCTTGACTCCACAGATTTGAGGCCAACAAGACTTTAGTTGTTGGAGAACTCTAATCAAGCTTATGGAGATCAAGGAAGTTGAAAAACCAGCTACAGCCCCAGCTATTGCTTCCCACTTTCTGAACCAAGACCTCCTGCTGGCGAACCAGGATTCTAATATCCTAGGAGACCTGTCAGGTATAAAAGAAAATATTACGTAAAATCTATCCCTGAGAAAAAGTAGGGGGCACACAGAAAGAGAAAGCACAGCAATGTGCAATTGTACAGGGCCACAGGCACCCTTTCTCCTTGACATAAGTACTCAATGATGCAAGATAGCAAATCAACATTATAAGAAGAGTTTTGAATAACCAGATTGCAGATCAACAACTATGAACTATCCTTCCCACTTAAGAGAAGAGGATGGCGTGGCTTACGTATCTTGATGAGCTACATATGATTATGAACAACAGTTGGTCAATATGATTATTTGTTGTCTGCTTGGGGAGGAAAATAGGAGTAAATAATTAGACTTACACTATCCTAGGAGGAAATATGTTCTTAGGTCAATTTAAAATGCTATACTGTGTTTCATCAGTAAATTAACACTTTTCAAGGAATACCCTAGCTAGCTTGCCTGCCGACTTATTTTTTGGTTCCACTATTCCAATTTCCAGCTTTGGTGGCTAAGAGATATGTTCAAAGGTAATTTACGGTGCGTTGGGATTGGTGGAGTTCAAGTATCATTCAGTATGGACTATTTGATTTTGTTGAGAAAAGGTTGTGGGTCGGTCACTTTACAAGACCTAAATCAATTGCAAGGTATAGGGAGGACGATGAAGAAATGGTTCGGATGAGGGATGCTTGTGGAGGAGGGCAGTGTAACACAACGGGGCTCACAAATATGGTGTTGGACTGCCAAGTTTCCATTCGGGTGGGCATATGAGAGGGGAATGAGAAAAATGGGGCAGAATTCTTTGGCATGAGGTGATGTGCTCGGGGTTTGATCTCCGTCTGAGCCTGAATTTCTTCAAGGGCAAGGAATTTTCTTTAACATAAGAAAACACAGTTTTTTCATAGGGAAAGGTAAATTCCATTACCAAACAAGAGTTCCTTGAAAGCAGTTAAAACAATTGAAGGTTTGATCATACACCCTGGTAACATCTAAAAAATAAACTACCTTTCTCCTGTTGCAGAAATATGCAACTAGCAAAAGAAAGACTAATATTCTTGTGAATTAGAAAATACTGAGAAAACTTGTGCATAGAACTTGCTATATTTTCTTCCTTCCCTTTTTTCAAGAGATAATATGTGTTTCTCTGCTAGTTGAAGTAGTTCATTTTCGCATCTTTTGACCTATCCCCTAACCCAAATTTACCATCTATTCTTTCTCCTTTTCTGAAGCTCACTCAAAGAACCTTTATGGCAAAGGTTGTCCAAAATCAATAATTTTGCTTGCTTGTGTCACAAGCGGAGCTAGTCACTAGCTACAGGGCGACCGACCCACCGGACCAGAGGCGGCCAACATAGATTTGAGATTCCGCAAGTAACTCAGTGAGTGCTTCTTCTCTGCTCAACTGAGCACCACGTATTTGCATAGTCAATCATGGTCGACCTTCATTGCCTCATGCGACCAGACCAGACAACTGCAATGACCAGATTTTGTGATTACTGGCCTCTGTTTCATCAGCAGAGGCTTCCATAGCAAATCTATAGTATAAACAACGGCTATGATGTGGAAATGTAGAGACTATTGCATTGAAGAGTAAATAATAGGAAGTACTTTATTCTACTCACAGGATAAAGAATCGTCTGAGCATCTCAACCATAGAAGGACCCTTGGCATGGCAATTGAAGAAACTGTTATGATAAATGTATACTTTGGAGAGGCCAAATGTGTACCAGCAATCATAAGTTTCATTCACCTAAGAAATACCATCAAGGATGTCAAAAAAACAGCATCGTATCAAACTCAAAAAGGGTGATCAGGAATGATTTGATGACAACCATTTCATAAATCTGACAGAATCAATGTTTCATACTTATTTATGTCAACGCTCAAGGTTTAACCATAAAATAATATAGAAGCTCGATTTGTACAGTGACCTGTAGGGGAACTACATGGTTCGCAACACCTACCTTGAATTTATCTTTGGTTAACCATGCAACACCAAAGTTAGGTCTGCAGTCAAGTGGAAGGGCCTCATTTGGAGCTTCTGCAAGCGAAACCCGTGTCTCACCAGAATGATCTTTGTATTCGACCTGTAATTATACACAATTCAGAAGTTAAAAAAAGGGGACACTTATTCTGTTACACCATAGGGATTGCCTCTCACCAAAATGCTCCACATGTGAGGAATACCCTCTCCTCTCAGCTAGCCAAATTCCTTGCACTAAGCCTATTGAGCCGTGAGTGAAGTTGAAGTTGGGCACATGCCAAAATAGTATGGAATTTTATCGGTACGGGGACATAAATATCAGAAAACCAAAAAAAAAAAAAAAGATTCCCAAACAAAGCGTTTCCGAAACTCTGACTTCTTCAATAAATGCAAGAGAAAGAAACAAAATAAAAACAATCACTGAAAACAGAACATCATCACGACCAATATGCCCAATTCAGTTAAGAATTGCTGAATTGGAATGTCAGAGTCACCAAGATATAGCTAAATATTTGTAATAAAGGATAGAAAAAGGAAAATGATATTATATCACATCGCAAGGCTATTCACCTTGAATACAGATGCCCAATAGTAATCATGGCGACATCGAAATTTCTTCCGTTCAAAAGGGTAGAACACATGCTTTGCTTTATAATTCAGCAGCCCAAGTTCACAAACCTTAGATGACCTAAGATCCACACCTGGAGGTAAAAGGAAAATCATGAGATTGCCTAATCATGCACGAAATTCACGATGAGCCTAGGTTTTGACTAAAGAAACAAATAAGGGCATACCCAGTTCAAAAGCATAGGTAAAAGCCAGAAACCATACTCTATCAGTAGATTACCCGGAGCCCAACATTTTTCATATTCCCTGAAATCTTTTCTATGCGTGCTTACTTTAGTAATTCTCCTATAAGTTGGGTTCATCAAACCCAAGTATTCCAACTGTTATCTAAAATTAATGGAATAAAAGGAAACAAGGAGAATAATAGTCAGGACTCAGAAGTATAAAGTCATGTTCTAGGGAAATACATCGATGCAGAAAAATGAATTCTTTGAAGCATTCATAGTATCATAGCGGGCTACGGGCTCGTAGTAATAAAAGAAGACTGATCCTGAGATGTCAATCCGGATTTAGAATAGTAAACACTCTATTTTGTAAAACTTTGCCGAAGAGATCTTTTACAGTTATAGTGGATGTCAAATAATCCAACTGACAATATCACTCAGCCATTTGCATGCGTATAAAATCATTCCTAGTTATAATGAGTAAAAATTCAAAGGCAAAATTATAGCTCTGGAAACTTTATATCCATCTCAAAACCAATTGGCAATGAGTGGAAAGCTCCCATCATGTCTTAAGTGATCACCCATTCCACTCCTAAGTAAAGTGGGACTCTAGTTCCTTAATATCCCCCCTCACGTGCGGGCATATGAGGTCAATTAAGAGTGGCCACGTTTTGGGTCCTATCATCATGCAGCCTTTTTGTTGGTCTGTCATCGTGGAGTGTAGATTGTGAATTTTTTTTTTTTTTTTTTTTAAATGTGGGGTGGAATGGGCCCCGCTCTGATACCATGTTGAAACTTTATATCCATCTCAAAATCAATTGGCAATGAGTGGAGAGGTCCCAACATATATTAAGTGATCATCCATTCCACTCTTAAGCAATGTGGGACTCTAGTTCCTTAACATCCCCGTCACGTGCAGCTGCATTTGAGGTTTGTCACGTGTGACCACTATTTGGGTCCATCTCAAAACCAATCAACAATGAGTCCCTCAAGTTATTAAGAGATCAACCATTTCATTCCCAAACAATGTGAGATTGTCTTTTCATTAACATCCCCCCTCACGTGCAACTACATTGTGGTCTATCACGTGTAACCTCTTGTTGCGTCTATCATTGCAGCCTTTTCGCTGGTCTATCATCGTGGGTTGTAGATTGTAATTGTATTTTTTTAAAATGTGAGCTGGAATGGGACCCACTCTGATAACATGTGGAAACTTTATATCCAACTCAAAACCAATTGCAATGAGTGGAGAGGTCCCAAAATATATTAAGTGATCACCCATTTCACATCTAAGCAATGTGGAACTCTAGTTTCTTAACATCCCCAGTCACGTGCAGCCACGTTTGAAGTCTGTCATGTGTCCACTTTTCGGGTCCTATCATCGTGCAGTCTTTTTGCTGGTCTGTCATCATGGGTTGTGGATTGTGAATGGGGTGGAACGGGCCCCACTCTGATACCGTGTGGAAACTTTATATCCAACTCAAAACCAATTGGCAATGAGTGGGGTGGTCCCAACATATATTAAGTGATCACTCATTCCACTTCTAAGCAATGTGGGACTCTAGTTTCTTAACAATGGCCAACGGCCGGATTAGATCCATACATTACTGGACTTTGACTGATCAGATATGCTTCTTCGGCAATATTCTCCCCTTGCAAATTGTTAAATCAAATAAAGAAGAAAGTAAGACCACGTCACTAAAGCTTTCAAACCAAAAGCCAAGAGTAAGATTGCAGGTGGATGGCCATAAGAAGCTTCCATCACTTGATAACTCTAATCTCCTCGTTGTTGCAGAGACAATAACATTCCAAACTATTGGCATACTCTATCACTTGGGCACAAAATCCAAAACTGCACTCCCCGTTATCGGCAGATGAAAAAATATCACTTTGAATTTGACAACAATGATGCCTAGAATGGAGAGCAGTAAAGGTAGAGCACAACCATAACATAAGCATATTAACCACAGGTACAATGCAACAAAAACAAGGGAAACCCTTGGTGGAAAAAAGGAGAGAAATACTCAAAGGGCTAAGGGAGTCTTCTAAGGAACTATTGGACCACCGGATGTGAGCTGAATTCAGAGGTAGCCTTGAGAGGAGAGTGAGAAAGAGAGACAATAATACAGATTCTGGAGATGCCAAAAAAGAATCTTCATAATAGAGGTCGGGGATATGGTTTAGGGAATAGAGGAGGTAGATCCCTATATATAGTAGAGCCAGACCATGAATACCACATTCCAACCTAACCACAAGTGTCAAGGACACATGTGACATGACCAGACCAGACCTATAAGAGGGACAAGGTCATAGAAAAAACCACTCAAACAAACATATGAAAGATCACGTGCATTGTTAGCAGCGGAGCGAGGAGCACTCAGAGATTACTCAATAGAAATGAGAAAATCAACCGCATCTTGGGTAGCATACAAATGTTGATTCTGGAAGTTTTCCCCTGAGCACCTAGGCTTGTGCAATATGCACTGCATGCATATGCCCCTGCCATCAAGACTTGATCTAGAAAAAGACTGACCATGACACATGATGGTGCCTGAGTAGCCCGCACCACCACCTCACGATACACATGTGGAAGTTGGAACTAAAGCACAAGGGATGGTCATGTAGTGTTTAATGTGGCATGCCATACAACTCACACCCAATCAGCAAAAAAAAAGAAGAGAGAAGAAAATGTAGATTGTCAGTTATACCACTTTTCCTTTTCGCCAAAAACGCTTGGCGTGTCTCGTTCCAGTAGGAAAATGGTATAATTCACTTTATGAAGTGTATTGGCTTAGTTCACCGGTTTTAGGCTATTCCTTATATTTCCACCAATAATTTGGCAGCTACCAGTAAGAAGCAAGACCACAAGATTCCTTTAGAAGAAGGTTGTAGGTAATATTACAGGCTTGCATGGAGAAACAAACCTCCTTATAGAAGTGCCGATCTAACGGACCAGCTCACCCTTATGCGCTGTCCCATGCTTAGGGACAGTTATCTCACCCCTCTTTGCCGACAACAGGATACCCCTCAAGACCTCAACTACCAACTGGACTCCACTGGACTCCAAATCAGTAGTTGCAGTACTATCCACCAATGTTAACCTGAGAGATTGTGTCAGGTAGCTGAAGCATTAGGTACATTTTGACCCCAGGTTTAATGCCAGGTTCCCTTCTCAGTGAAGTCATTTCCCCCTCTAAGACCAATCAAGCTGCACATCCCCTCGCAAGAGGGGATAGCCGTGACAAAGCTTCAACTCTAGCATCAACCCACAGAAACTGTCGTGATCACAAGTAAGGCCACCAGGTGCTAAATTGTCCAGCGGTGATAAAGAGCAATCCTATAAACTGTCACAGACCATTACAAACTGATACTCAAAATCAGAATCCATTAACACAGAAATGTAGGTACGGTTTTTCTTTTTTTGGTGGGAAAAATAGGACATAATATGTGTATCAACATAACATGTTGCATAACTCCACATATACTACCTAGAAAACCTAGAATACATGTTCCACCATTACATTAACAACCTAATTTTTTTTGCAGAATGTGAAAAGCAAGACGTGTATAATGATACAAATTTGGCTCACTTGGGTGGAAATTTCTTCATTATGTTTATTATAATTTAGTTCGTTTTCTTTCTTGCATATATGCTAAGCAACCAAACAAACACGGACTTCTGCATTTCTAGGAAAATTAGGGAAGGAAAGCGAGAGTTAAAACAACTTACTGCTGGATACTATCTTGCATTGAGAGGAAACAGAGATGGGATTGGAAATAGATGTACTCCCGACAAAAACAGCTACAAACCCTATCATAAACGACAGCGACAAGAAGGCTATAAGAAAGAAGAGAAAGGCAAGAAAGCGGCGCAACCACAAGTTGCGATGACCCTTGTTCTCCTCCTCGGTGGTCTCAGAAGAATCCATGGATGGTCGAGGTATGATCGAATCAACGGTTGGGCGATTCAAAAGATTCCGGCAGCCGGAAGTTTTATCCGGTGATCGCTGGGTCTTTTTTCTTCGGATCAAGAGACCTGGGGAAGATATTTTTCTGAGGGAAAGCAGCACTTGAAATGAGGACCAAATGAGGGTGTCAATTGTCAAACTTTAACCACTAGCACTTCTTAGCACTTCTTTACTCTTTTTTTTTTTTTGATAACCAAATTACTTTTCATACCCAAAAAGTGACTCCAGAAAAGTTAGAGTAATTTCTAATAATTTCAACATGAACAAAAGACAATAATAAAAATAAAAACAGAAAAGGGGACTGTAAGACTTCATTTGTTTGGATGTAAAATATTTTACGCCAAAAAAAATTTTCACATAAAATAAAATTGTCAAAAAGAAAGTTTTCGTTTTGTTTTTGGATGCTTGGTTGGTAGTGGGAAAAAATTTCCCAATTCGAATTAATACTAGTACTACACTGTGATGAACACTAGCAAGGGATAGGCAAAAAGGAATTACGGAGATAATGGAGTTGGCCGATGCAATAGATTTGCTACTGGCTTGCGAGGGAGATCGGGACCAAGCGGTAAAACAACTTTACAGGGGTTTTGGCCAAAAGTCATTTTACCTCCATTTCAGCAAAAGATTTTCCAAGGAAAAGATTTTACTCTTATTTTGTACAATCAAACACTGAAAAATTGGTAAAACGTTTTACATGAAAATATTTTACGTCCAAACAAACAGAGCCTAAAAATCATTTCCTAAGAAAAAGTAAAGTCTTTATCTTTCATTGTTTAGTTTGAAGAGAAAAGGGAAAGGAAATAGAAAATCCTAGTATCGTGCAAAGTACAATTTTCATCCAATTTTTCTCTAATTTTCTTTTCTTTTTTGTTCTCCCACTTTCTTCAAGTTCCAACACCGCATAAAATACTACTTCCATCACATATATGTTGTTCACTTTCACTATTCACGACACTTCAAAAAATTGGTTATATGTTCTAATGCATAATGTTATATATATTCAATATGAATCTTGTTTGAAAGTTCTCGATGAATACTATTAAACAAAATTTTCAAAATGGTAGGAAAAAACATTATATATTAAAAGATATAAGCAATTGAAAAATAACACGTATATCTTTAAATGAACAAGAAATTCGGGACGTTGGATGTACTACTAACAAATTCTTCTCCAACAATTTTGCTAAGAAACAAAAACACACAAACTAGTTACAAAAACTCACAACTCAGTCACAAGAGGCCGCAGCTCCATTGTGTAATTGTGAGCTTTTATTACAAGTAGTGCTATGATTTCTCGCGCGCGACCTAGGCCCAATAATAATAATAATAAATGTGCATTATTCAAACCAAAAATTAAATACTTTTGTTCATAATTTGGTTCAAAAAATCAAAAAATTATGAGCGACTGTACTTTGTTTTTTGCCCGAAAATCGTAAACCCACATGCTTACAATGTGAAATACTTTCACACGCAATTCTTCACTAATAGTAGCTTATTTTGGTGCCAAAAAAAAATTATGCACAGAAGTATTTTTTTTTATCCAAAGAAAATTGCAAAGCCAACGATCCACCAATTTAAACCCAACAAGCCAACAATGTGAAATACTTTCGTACACAAATTTTCAAATTTTTCTATATCGAATTAAAGATCTCTATTAGTAGTTTATTTTGGTGCAAAAAAGAGAGGGGCGGGGTGTAATATCCCAAATTTTTAAAAAATATAAATTTGTGATATTTGTAAATACTAATTTTCGTAATTTGATTTTTACCCAACTTTTGAGATTTTTCCAAACGATTCCGAGCACACAGTGACGTTGCCCACGATTTTCTAAGTCAGTACGAATATTTTGGTATTTTTCTGAAATCGTAGCCTGGACAGTTCGAACACTGCCCGGAGTAAATTGTACTGCATTCTATCACATCGTGCTTCGCGCACACCCAATTCCTACGCCTGCCTTCCAAAACACCATAGCAATAAACTCAATTATTTTTCTTTTCTTCTTTTGCTTTTTCTTGTCTCTTTTCTCTTTTCTCCTCCATAATTCTTTCTTTTCTTTTCTTTTCTTTTCTTTCCACATATACTTGTCTCCCCCATGTTCTTCCCTTTCTTTTCTTTATAAGGCATTACTCATGCCTTTCCCCTCCCAATTTCTCATCAGACTACGCCCTCTCTCCCTCCCCCAAAAATTATCACCTCCTTCTCTCCCTCTCAAGTATCTACGTTCTCTTTCGTCTCAAGATCGACCCTCTCGGGTCACACACTAGTAACGCCATTTTCAGCCTAGGGTAATTGACGGGTTCCGGACGTTCCCAACGGTGCGGATCGTTCATCCACGCGCTTAATCTGCAGGAATTAAGGTAGAACTTCGATAAACTTGCTTTAACCTTCTGTATGATGATTTTTGTAAAATCTTGACCCGATCGTTGGTTTAGGGAGTAAGGGTTGTAGGTAACATTATACTAAGTTGATTGTACAGACCGATCAGTTTACGGATCGATAGAATGTGAGAAAAACGTCTTTCGATACCAAAAACGAGTGTACACGGACTGGCTTCAGGAAACACACTGCCGGATACTGTTCGCGCATTTTCTGGTCACGTAGAGGTAAAATTAGGAAAAGTGTAAAACTACAAAGTTGTAGCTCTTCAAATTCCCTACGTTTTGATATATAATTCGACTCAAACGGATTTCGGTGTAAAAAGTTATGACAGAAACACTAAGGCTGTCCGAATCGCTGTTTCAACAACTTCCCTCTATTCGGGCAGAAACTTTGGAAACCCGTAGAATACGATTGAACCGTAGGATTACAATGAAACTTGGTAGAAAGACAGTTTGACGTCTTAGCTACGTAGTGACACGTGAACGGACCAAATCCAACGGTTAGATCTTCGGGAATTGGAATTTTAGTAAACTGAGGCAGTTTTGACATGTTCTGTTCGTACGCACTTTTACCCAGCTTAGGAGCAGATTCTGCTGTCACGCCCTCAAATTTAACAAACCAAATATAAATTAAATCCACGTGGAGAAGTCAAAGTCTCATCATTTCCATTAGAGAGGTCAAAGTCAAATATTACATTCTCACAAAAATAGCCCATAAGTCCAACCAAATATAACCGAATCCCAAAGTATGAATATGGAATTTAAGAGTTATTACATTAATCAAAGAGTCAAAAGATAACCATATGGAAGTTACAAAACCATCTTTCCAAAAATAAAATACAAAGATGGGAAAATAACTTCATGCATGAATGTGCTCCAATGTCATGCAATCACACTCCAAGCATCCACCTCATGCTCCATGTCGTGTACCTGAAAATTGATAGGTTGAGCTCACTAGCCCAGTAGGAAAACTATTCTACCACCGCTAGGTGTATAAACATGATACATGCATAATGGATGAGTATGGGCATGGACACGACCAATGTACAAGGTTAACAATGAACGGAAGGCTATCAAATGACCACGAAGTAACAAAAATGTATCCGAGTGTCCAAGATGTGTCACAGTGTTCCAAAACAATCACAAGTATCCAAAAAGTTACCAAAAATCTTCATTTTCGCATATCAAAACCAAATTTTCACCCAATGAGCCAAATTCATCAAAACCGGTATTTCATCTGAAAATGTTCATCCATTTTAATAGGGAAGTATCCCTCTGCCGGATTTCATGGGCTCCGTGCACCCCTGCCGGATTTCATGGGCTCCGTACACCCCTGCCGGATTTCGTGGGCTCCGTGCACCCCTGCCGGATTTCGCGGGCTCCGTACACCCATGGCTAGGGACACCAAACGGGTGATCCCTAGAGTTCATTTTGTTCAATAATATCAAATTCAAAACCATTTGTTTCCCAAAAGTTCCCAAAATCCCATTTGTTCCAAATGTTCACCATTTTCGCCAAAATGTATCAACCGGCACGTGTCCGATACATAAAACATAAAGTTTATTAATTCACGTGTCCAAGGGTTAATTTTATGAATTTAAAGTGGATTTGGTGTTCAAAATGATGGTATGGGTCAAAAATACGAAGATATGGATGATCGGGGACCAAACGGGCATCAAAGGGTAGCCTAAAACCACCCCCAAAACAGGGGAATGCCTCTGGAAAACAGGGGCAGCAGCTCTAAAACAGGGGCAGCAAGCAGATTTTCACCTTAATGGTGTGGAATTTCAACCCAAATGCAAATGTGAAGTCTTAGGCCAAAAATTGAATATGTAGAGTGATTAATAGACATCAAAGGAGTGCTAAACAACCGACAATAGCATCAATCAAGGGCTCAATCCATAGATCACAAAATCAAGTTCAAATAAACTCACTATGGAAGAAATTCAAGAAATAGATGGAATTTGAGAACAAGGAGCAAGTATATGCTATACATCATCTAAATACAACTAGAGGGAGAAGAATTTGTCTTCCTACCTCAAGAAATTTGCTTGAAATGAATGGGTAATTGAAAAACCCTAGCTTCCAATTGCTCCAACCCGAAATGGGTGCTTCCGGTGCGAAACCAATGCAACCCGAGCTTCAAAATGCGTAGAGGAGGTGATTTTAGGTGGGGTTTATGAAGGGGACTTGAGGTTTTTGTGTATTCTTGAGCTTGGAGCAAGAGAACAATGGAGGAGAGGAGAGAGAGGGAGTAGTCGGTAGAGAGAGGGCAGAGAAGGGGCTGATTTTCTGTAAAAAAAATGCCACCTAAATGTCTAATATACTCTCACTCTATTACACTTTCACCCCAAAACTTTCTAATGTATCTTAAACACACCCAAGTGCATTCTTCCACTACATATTGACCTCTTTTAATCAAATTTCAATTCCTCACATTTACCCAACATTATTCCGGGAAAAATATGTAAAACTACGGGTCCTTACATCTGCCTTAGGTATAAACACAGGAGTTGTTCCTAAGATAGAGAACTATAACTCTGTTGAATTTCATAATTTTTGAAGTATTGGTATGTCATTTTGTTATTATTGTAAACTGATGGTAACCGGTAATTTCGGGATTTATATGCCTTGTTGAATTGCTGTTGTGGTATTATCTATTAATTTTCGCATTTGATGAAATTGGGTTTGTACCTCTTGATTGAAGTAATGGTTGGATAGACGAGATTGGGTGTGACGATGAGAAATGAGATAGAGTATGGAATGTGGAAAAGATGAGATTAAGGAATGTGGTGACGGGTTGGTCTTGAGCCGTGTTATGTCTTGAGCCGTGCCTTGTCTTGAGCCGTGCTGTGTCTTGAGCCGTGCCATGTCTTGAGCCGTGTTATGTCTTGAGCCGTGTCCAAAGTGGCGTACGGGAACATAATGTATGGGAACATAGGTGTATGGGAACACAGTGTATGGGAACATAACGAACGGGAACCAAAGGAGTATAGTTTGTGGAAAAGATGAGATTAGGATTGTGGTGACGAGTTGGTCTTGAGCCGTGTTATGTCTTGAGCCGTGCCTTGTCTTGAGCCGTGCTGTGTCTTGAGCCGTGCCATGTCTTGAGCCGTGTTATGTCTTGAGCCGTGTCCAAAGTGGCGTACGGGAACATAATGTATGGGAACATAGGTGTATGGGAACACAGTGTATGGGAACAATGGTGTATGGGAACATAACGAACGGGAACCAAGGATAGGGATGTCTTGAGCCGTGCCATGTCTTGAGCCGTATTATGTCTTGAGCCGTGTCCAAAGTGGCGTACGGGAACATAACGTACGGGAACATAGGTGTATGGGAACACAGTGTATGGGAACATGGTGATCGGGAACATCGTAGAATCGACCACGTTAATGAACACAGTGTATGGGAACTAGGTGAATGGGAACATCATATGATTGACTACGTTAATAAAACTTATGAGTAACATTAGTAGGTTCTGTTGGTTAATATTATATGTGGTTATTTGATTTTGGAAATTATTCATACATTGGGGTAAGGGTAGTTTTACGTTGTTCTACTGAGTGTCACCACTCACGGTACTACGTTACCATGGTATTTGACGCCAGGTACACAAAACAATATGGAGTATTCAGAAGATAATCCTGTAGCCGATGAAGAAGTTGCTGAGTTGACCGAGCCGTGGCTAAACCAGTAGTTTAGTTGTTGGCTCTGTGCTTTTAAGTATTTTATTAAGATTTCAAGTTGTAATAAAGACATATTTTATTCTAGTACTTCATGTGTAGAAGTTTGTAATAAATCACTTTCAACTTTATTCGGTATTGTAATATTTAAACAATGTTTGTAATAAATGGGCTGTGTTTCTCTAATTTAACTTTTCGAAAAAAAATAATACAGCTCAAAGATCTTCAAAATCCTTTAATTAACAACCGAATTTTCGGGGCGTTACAGTTGGTATCAGAGCTTAGGTTTAAGATTTCTCGTGTTTGTGGGTATTGGGTAATAGCAGGTTTCGTGGGTTAAACTTGGGTAGATAACGCTATATTAAGTTCTTTTAAGCTACAATTTTGTTACTACTAAAAAAAAAAATTATTTCTTCGATTAGGTGGATTGGGCGTTCATATAATATTGCATCTAGTATTGCTTTGTACATGATTGTGATGTGTGTTACTTGGCGTATCTGATGCGATATATAGTTTATTTATATACGTGGTGTTATTTTCGTTAGGTATTTTATTTTTAACAAGTTGTGCCAAGTGTAAGACATTTTCAACATTAGCTAATTTTCACGTTAGTTAACTGCTAGAGTTATCACCGTTATCCGCTGCAATAGTAACAACACCGATAAAGGGAATGGTGATAATACGCCACCACCTCCGAACCATATGTTACTCTGTTCCGAGTTCAAGAGACAGTGTCCACTAGTTTGGAATTTGGGCAAATTACGAGGTTCGAACAATAACCAATAAGCATTTGGTGGTCGTTTATTTGCACTACAAGATGGGGAAGGGTATGATCCCTCGGTGATCCAAGGTACCATTATTGTATTCAACTCTTGGGGTACGGGCTTTGTTTGACACTGGGGCATCGCATTTATTTATTTCTACTGCTTGTGTATCACCGTTGGGGTTAGAAACTGAATGTTTAGAACGACCTTTTGGTGTAGCTTCACCTTTAGGTGGTCTTGTGTCAGTAGTATTAGTTTGCAGATCATGTGATTTGGAGATATCAGGTACGAGGCTAACTTGTGATCTCCGAGTTATCGAGATGATTGACTTGATTGCTGTGGTTTAAAATTTTGGATGTGGTAATTATAGTAGTACCCCTTAAGCTTCGGAAGGCGAAATTGTTAAATACATCAGAATTTGTTAAAAAAAAAATGTTTAGCCTTGGATTTTAGACTTGGTTGGGTGAGGATGTTATTTAATACAAGAGTACGTGTCCTTGGCGTGAGGTAAATTTTATATTTCATTCGGGAATAAGTTTAGGAAATGAGTTTATGTTCAGTTATTGAGGTTCGACTTGGTAAACTTTGGCATGTTGTACCCGTTGGTCTTGGTACTTGGGTTTTTCTGTAACTACCTGAGAGTCGCAAATCATTTTTATTGGTGATGAGATATCCATAGGCTCGGTATCATAATGAGAGTGTGATCATTGGTATTAGTAGAGACTTTTTTTTTTAAAAAAATGGGGGGTAATGTACATGAGAGTTTTATTGGAAGATTTGATAAGGTTCACTTGTTTGGACAACTAAATAAAAGAGGTGTTTTCACTGTTGTATTGGCCAGGTCGGCTTGTTGTGTAGTTTACTGGGTGTTGATGGTATGGTTATAAGCAAATGAGTTTATGTATTGTTGGTAGTTTTGGCTCAGGGCATTAGCTATGATCCTGATGTGTTAGGATGTGAGCGTTTGGGTTGTCTTTGATTCATATAGATGGATAATTTAATTTGTGGCTATGTTATGCCTACATGATAGTTAAGTAGAAGCATGAGATGTCGCGGTGAGATTTCGGGTGTAAATTCATAATGCTACCATGTGGTTGTGGAAATGCTGGAAGTACAAAGTGTTGAGTAACCGGTGAGATGGGATTTGTTAGGCGTCGTGTAAGGGGCGATATGGGCTATTGCATACTTGGGAAACTAGGCAGAAGGGTGATGTTGGGACTATGATGGAGGATATTATATGAAGTGGGAGTGCCGTACAGAGTTAGTCTAACGGTTGTGAAACAAATTAATAAACTTGAGGTTGTGATACAAATTATGCGTTGATTGAGGATGACAGCTAGGGATTTGCTAAATTGATAACGTAGTGGGGACAAAATATAGACAGCGGTTGTGGTGTTTAACAAAAGGTTATGGGTGAGTACACAAGGAATCTAGGATTCTGCCTTTCTAGATGACACGAATGGAATTACTTTTGTTTACCTTTAAAATTGTTTGCTGTTTGTTTGCGCTCCACTTGGGATAATTGGATTTGATGAGAATATATCGAGGAAATTGGGTTTGATGCTGTGGTTGAATATGGGGCCATACAAAAGGGACAAGAGGGCTTGATTAGTGGCTAATGTTGTATTTGGGTTTTAACAGTTGGTTGGAACTGGGGAGCCAGAGGAAATTTATTAAATAGTGGGACGAAGGGCAAACGGGTATATATCTATGAGAACTAAGGAGATAGAAAATGGAAACTGGCACTTAAAGACACTAGAGGAGGTAACGAGAGTTGTAGAAGTTGAAAACATCTTAATTAGCATGGTTTGGGTTGAACTTGGTTGTATTTGTTGTTCCACAGTCTCGAGTTCGGATGATGATTTTATGAGTTGTAGTTTATCCTAAAGTGAAGATATACTTTTTGAGGGACATTGGGCTTTAATTCAAGTGTGTATATTTTTGTAAATCGTTGATGGTTGGTGTTAAGGACAGTGGTCCAGATTCATGTTGGAGTTTGATTCTCTGGTGTGAGGCATAACTGAGATTAGAACTGTTTGGGAATTTGATTGTATGGATGTGTAGTATACAAATGTGTGAGGTAGTAAGTGGACTGGGTGTGTGCAATTTAAGATTTCCTAATTGGTTATAGCATGATGTACGACTAGAAGATGTCTTTTTAAGACTCAAGTGGGAATGTAGGATGAAATGAAGTCTTACATGGTGTTGTTTAGAAGTTTAAACTGACAAGATTTGAGGTTTGTAGGAGATTATCGGATTTGAGGTTTGTAGGAGATTATCGGATTTCGTCGCTATTGGTTTTAATTAGGTGATATTAAGAAGTTGATCATGGAGATTGTAAGGCGATAAGTTTTGAGGTTATTAGGACAATAATGTTGCTAGTGTTGATATCTTAGTTGGACCATTCCACCACCATTCTTGTTATTTTACTATTCTTTTCCTTCCTTAGTCCATGTTTCTTTACATGGACTGACTTGTCCAAAATTCTAACCAAACTTTGTTTTCTCCTATTTTCTTCAGCAACCAGGATAGTAAATCTTTATCACCTACTACCGTCCATTCTTTGTGTCCTGTAATCGTTCATCATCTGCCTCTGATTCGTTTTGTTCCAGCAAATTCACCTATCATTCGCCTCTTGTTCATTTTCTTCTGTTGTTACATATTTTTCTTCCTTTTTAGTACATATTTTTATCAGAGTGCGCAGCGTAAGCGTGGATCGATTATTTTGTTTAAAAAAAAAGGGGGAGTTTTGTTTTACAAATTTCGAGGATGAAATTTTTGTAAGGTGGGTGGATTGTAATAACCCGTATTTTTCTTCAAATGAGTTTTGGCGATAAATTTTGCAAATGTAATATGCTCTAATTAGATTTTCGTTAAAAATTATTTTGACTACACTATTTTAAATTTCGAGGACGAAATTGTTTTAAGGGGGATAGATTGTAATATCCCAAATTTTTAAAAAATATAAATTTGTGATATTTGTAAATACTAATTTTCGTAATTTGATTTTTACCCAACTTTTGAGATTTTTCCAAACGATTCCGAGCACACAGTGACGTTGCCCACGATTTTCTAAGTCAGTACGAATATTTTGGTATTTTTCTGAAATCGTAGCCTGGACAGTTCGAACACTGCCCGGAGTAAATTGTACTGCATTCTATCACATCGTGCTTCGCGCACACCCAATTCCTACGCCTGCCTTCCAAAACACCATAGCAATAAACTCAATTATTTTTCTTTTCTTCTTTTGCTTTTTCTTGTCTCTTTTCTCTTTTCTCCTCCATAATTCTTTCTTTTCTTTTCTTTTCTTTTCTTTCCACATATACTTGTCTCCCCCATGTTCTTCCCTTTCTTTTCTTTATAAGGCATTACTCATGCCTTTCCCCTCCCAATTTCTCATCAGACTACGCCCTCTCTCCCTCCCCCAAAAATTATCACCTCCTTCTCTCCCTCTCAAGTATCTACGTTCTCTTTCGTCTCAAGATCGACCCTCTCGGGTCACACACTAGTAACGCCCTTTTCAGCCTAGGGTAATTGACGGGTTCCGGACGTTCCCAACGGTGCGGATCGTTCATCCACGCGCTTAATCTGCAGGAATTAAGGTAGAACTTCGATAAACTTGCTTTAACCTTCTGTATGATGATTTTTGTAAAATCTTGACCCGATCGTTGGTTTAGGGAGTAAGGGTTGTAGGTAACATTATACTAAGTTGATTGTACAGACCGATCAGTTTACGGATCGATAGAATGTGAGAAAAACGTCTTTCGATACCAAAAACGAGTGTACACGGACTGGCTTCAGGAAACACACTGCCGGATACTGTTCGCGCATTTTCTGGTCACGTAGAGGTAAAATTAGGAAAAGTGTAAAACTACAAAGTTGTAGCTCTTCAAATTCCCTACGTTTTGATATATAATTCGACTCAAACGGATTTCGGTGTAAAAAGTTATGACAGAAACACTAAGGCTGTCCGAATCGCTGTTTCAACAACTTCCCTCTATTCGGGCAGAAACTTTGGAAACCCGTAGAATACGATTGAACCGTAGGATTACAATGAAACTTGGTAGAAAGACAGTTTGACGTCTTAGCTACGTAGTGACACGTGAACGGACCAAATCCAACGGTTAGATCTTCGGGAATTGGAATTTTAGTAAACTGAGGCAGTTTTGACATGTTCTGTTCGTACGCACTTTTACCCAGCTTAGGAGCAGATTCTGCCTTAGGTATAAACACAGGAGTTGTTCCTAAGATAGAGAACTATAACTCTGTTGAATTTCATAATTTTTGGTGAAGTATTGGTATGTCATTTTGTTATTATTGTAAACTGATGGTAACCGGTAATTTCGGGATTTATATGCCTTGTTGAATTGCTGTTGTGGTATTATCTATTAATTTTCGCATTTGATGAAATTGGGTTTGTACCTCTTGATTGAAGTAATGGTTGGATAGACGAGATTGGGTGTGACGATGAGAAATGAGATAGAGTATGGAATGTGGAAAAGATGAGATTAAGGAATGTGGTGACGGGTTGGTCTTGAGCCGTGTTATGTCTTGAGCCGTGCCTTGTCTTGAGCCGTGCTGTGTCTTGAGCCGTGCCATGTCTTGAGCCGTGTTATGTCTTGAGCCGTGTCCAAAGTGGCGTACGGGAACATAATGTATGGGAACATAGGTGTATGGGAACACAGTGTATGGGAACAATGGTGTATGGGAACATAACGAACGGGAACCAAAGGAGTATAGTTTGTGGAAAAGATGAGATTAGGATTGTGGTGACGAGTTGGTCTTGAGCCGTGTTATGTCTTGAGCCGTGCCTTGTCTTGAGCCGTGCTGTGTCTTGAGCCGTGCCATGTCTTGAGCCGTGTTATGTCTTGAGCCGTGTCCAAAGTGGCGTACGGGAACATAATGTATGGGAACATAGGTGTATGGGAACACAGTGTATGGGAACAATGGTGTATGGGAACATAACGAACGGGAACCAAGGATAGGGATGTCTTGAGCCGTGCCATGTCTTGAGCCGTATTATGTCTTGAGCCGTGTCCAAAGTGGCGTACGGGAACATAACGTACGGGAACATAGGTGTATGGGAACACAGTGTATGGGAACATGGTGATCGGGAACATCGTAGAATCGACCACGTTAATGAACACAGTGTATGGGAACTAGGTGAATGGGAACATCATATGATTGACTACGTTAATAAAACTTATGAGTAACATTAGTAGGTTCTGTTGGTTAATATTATATGTGGTTATTTGATTTTGGAAATTATTCATACATTGGGGTAAGGGTAGTTTTACGTTGTTCTACTGAGTGTCA
Source organism: Vaccinium darrowii (assembly GCA_020921065.1). NCBI lineage: Eukaryota > Viridiplantae > Streptophyta > Magnoliopsida > Ericales > Ericaceae > Vaccinium > Vaccinium darrowii. The sequence goes on from CM037151.1 coordinate 44,026,657, forward strand.
CCACTCACGGTACTACGTTACCATGGTATTTGACGCCAGGTACACAAAACAATATGGAGTATTCAGAAGATAATCCTGTAGCCGATGAAGAAGTTGCTGAGTTGACCGAGCCGTGGCTAAACCAGTAGTTTAGTTGTTGGCTCTGTGCTTTTAAGTATTTTATTAAGATTTCAAGTTGTAATAAAGACATATTTTATTCTAGTACTTCATGTGTAGAAGTTTGTAATAAATCACTTTCAACTTTATTCGGTATTGTAATATTTAAACACTGTTTGTAATAAATGGGCTGTGTTTCTCTAATTTAACTTTTCGAAAAAAAATAATACAGCTGAAAGATCTTCAAAATCCTTTAATTAACAACCGAATTTTCGGGGCGTTACATGTGATCATATGTTACATTCAACCACGCTTTTAGAAGAAAAGCGAGATTGAAAACCCAAAAAAAATCGCGCGGAATTAGTTTTAATCTCGGTTTTTATAAGAAACAATCACGCTTTTTGAGTGTGATTGTTGTTATCTTTCCATCACGCTTATAAAGCGTGATAGAAAACAATGACTTACCATGTCACCCAGATCCATCACGCTTTTGTGAGCGACATAGAAAGTGAAACATCACGCTTAAAAAGCATGATGTTTATGGTTTTTTGTAGTAGTGAAGCCAATTGAGATAGAAAAAATATTTTAAACGTAAAACAGAAAATTACCTTGTTTTGATGAATGCTTTTAAAAATGAGACAAATATTCTGAAATATTCCAAAATAAAAAAAAGACCAGCAATTTGAGACAAAGGAACATCTCAAGAAAAGTAATTAACGATGCACAACCAGGAGCCTATCCTAATCCTTTTGAAATGTCAGTCAACCAGAAAGAAAATCAAATCGAATCTCTAAAAGAAATATCGTAAATATGGTGTACCCCAAAAGTACGGATTAATTTCAATAAAACTTTGGTACACCATTTGGTGTACACCAAATACACACAGCAATTGTGTGGAGTTCGTCTCGGACTTTTACACAAATGATCGAAATCACTCAGTTTCTTTAAAATGCTTTTTTAAGGATTCCTGTAATAAAATTAACTCGATCAGACATTGGTAGACGCTTTGATCAGTTCTTTGTTCAATTTTCTGAATGGAAATTGAATAACGAATCGATCAAGCTCTTACCGATATCCAATTGAGTTGGGCTTTTTACAAGTACCCTTAAAAACATATTTTGAATAAGTTGAGTGTATCCAATCAGTTGTGTTAAATCTCGAAATAACTCTCACACAACGCGGTGTGCATTAGTGTGCACAAATGGTGTGCATTTGGATTAATCTCCCTCCAAATTTACCTCTCTTGTTTTGTAGTAGTTGGAGAATTTTGTGTCATTTTCAACGTCTCTCTCCATGTTTGTGGTACCGAACTATAGGACTATTCCTCCACAGTGAGATAAGCAAGATATGTCCAGTATAGTCTTTCCCAATATATAGTCCATATTATGGGACTCTGTCCTCCAATCCCAAAGCTCTCTCTCATTCCTCTCTGATTCAATATGATATTCCCTCGAAGTTTTAGTTTAGTGATTGGAATATTCATTTGCTTCACAACTTTTGCCTATGGAGCCACTCTTCTTCCCCCTGATGAAGGTATTCAAAACAGAGCAATCAATTACCAAGAACAGAGATTACAAATTAAAGATCCCTTTTTTTTTTCTTTTCTTTTCTTGATTATGTTGTTGTAAATTGATTCCTGCAATTATCAACAAACAAGAAAAAAAATTGGGTTTTTTTTTTTTTTTTTTGCAGTGGAAGCATTAAAGAAATCGGGAAGACATTGGGAAAGAATGATTGGAATTTCAGTATGGGTGTTGATCCGTGCAGTTGGAACAAAACAAAGCTCTCAAATGGTTATGAGAATAACGTCACCTGTGATTGCTCCAATAACACTGTCTGCCACATTACTCGCATGTCTCTCTCTCTCTTGCATAGACATATGAGACTCTGTTTTTTTTATTGGAGATCGGTAAATACTTGATCGAATCGTATTGTTTGTTTGTCTATTTCTCTTGAGACAAATACGACTCGTTCAAATGGATACCGATGTCTGGTGAACTTGATTTTATCGGGAAAAAAACATTAAGATTTGGAAAATGAATAGTTTGGACTCGGTCAAAATTTTATTTTATTTTTTGTATTTGCTAATTTTTCGTCGATTTTTTGTGGATTACTAATTCGTCTCGACGAGAGGAATCTAAAGAGTAAATTATATCCTACAAATATTTAAAAAAAATTCCCAAAGACAAAAATAATTCAAATTTTGTTTATTATTGGATTATTTTTTGTCTTTATTCACAAAACTTTTAGATTAGTTAAAAATATTTTATTCTTTAGATTACTCTCGTCAAGACGAACCAATAATTCACGAAAAAATCAACGCAAAACTAACAAATGCAATTTTTTTTGAATAAAAAAAATCATATGATTTATTTTTGCCAAAGCACCCAGTCCCGTTTTATTATCACATGAGAGATCCTCTGATGACAGAATCTTGATTCTGTGGTCTCCTCCACATAATTGTTCATTCAATTATGTAGTTTGTGGAGAAGAGCGTCCAGGACTAATGTTAATTTGATTGGACATAGCAGATGTGCTGGGAAAAAAAATAATTTAGCCAATTTGGTTGGTAACTCCAACTACACATTTGTTCCAAAAAAAAAATGTGATTTGCAATTTGCTCATGAAACAAAAAAGCTTCGATGAAACTGATTTTTAGCGTGAGTAATGTTCACGTCAAGTTTTATAAAAAGACCAATTTCAATCATCGTTGGAGATAAGGTAAACCCACAAAAACTCAAAACGAGAAGAAACTTAATGAGTTCTACAAATGAATTCAAGCTTTATCTTGATTACGAAAACGAATCAAATTCAGATGAGTTCTAATTTATTTGAATTCTATTCTAATTTTTTGAAAAAAAACAACAAAACATATTTTAAAAACTTAGAGAGAATAAAAATGAGCAAATTTCAACCACTAGGCAATGATACTCACACTCTAATCATTATGAAATACAGAGCACTGAAATCACAGGATCTTCCTGGAATGCTCCCGTCAGAATTGGTGAGACTCCCTTACCTCCAAGATATGTAAGTAACCCTAACTCATAATCGAGTTCTGGCCTAAATTAGTTTGTAAAAAACAATGCTACGGGTACTGAAGGCAAGTGTACCGAAATTGTACTAATCGGCTTGCGGGGCCCACTTTTGGGTCCCGCACGAATGATCCGAATTGTTCCATAATTTTAAAATAATTTTCCGAGTATCTTTGCAAAAAATCAGCTCAATTGGATATGCGCAAGTACTTCATCCAAACTTCAAGTTTTCCTAAGTTTTTTTAATGAAAAATTTAAAATTTGGATGAAGCACCTACACATATCCAATTGAGCTAATTTTTTGCAGGAACACTCGGAAAATTATTTTAAAATTATGAAACGGTTCGGATCAATCGTGCGAGACAAAAAAGTGGGCCCTGCAAGCCGATTAGTACGATTTCTGTACACTTGCCTTCGGTACCTATATGTTTATCAAAAAACAATTGGCATTATTCTCTTTTAGTTATCTCTTACTCCCTCCGTTCCAAAATAAGTGTCCACTACGAAAAATCATGCCATTTTTAAAATAAAAAAAATAAAGTACTTCCGTATATCGTTTCTAAACTTTTCATACCGAATTAAAGTACTCAATGAGAATCTTCATTAATTTTGGCCAAGGTGGTCCTAATTCTTTGCCCTTATTTTTCCTCTATTTTAAGTTTTTATATAACCCATGCGAATCTTTTATTTGGCAAGCATTTGCTCAACTGCATCAATTGAAACCATTTTAATTGTCAAATTCACACTCTTATTCCCACAGTGATCTTAGTCGCAACTACCTCAACGGTACAATCCCTCCAGAATGGGGTTCCATGAAACTCGTCAACATGTATGTATCACCAGTTTTGTATGTCTGTGTATTTGAATGTATATATGACATATTTGTATCTGCACATTTATGTATGGCATCTTGAGGATTTTCTTGTTTCGTAGTTCCTTATAACCAACTATGTCAATGCAGTTCTCTGCTGGGAAACAGATTAACGGGTCCAATCCCGAGAGAGTTTGGAAACATGAGCACGCTTGCAACTCTGTAAAAAAATCTTTATACGCATTTCAATTCATAATTATGCATGTGGAAATTTTGAATGATTTTGTTGCTTAGATTATGAATTTTTGATATTTCTAGAACCGTGGAGTTCAATCAGTTGTCAGGACCCATTCCTACAGAGCTTGGGAGTCTTCCTCTCTTAGAGAAACTGTAAGACCCATATATATGTTGGCTTTGGTTCAATTTATTCACATGTTGTATACACTTCATTAGGTTAATATCTTCAATAGTCTGTATCTGAGCAAGAACATCTTGTCGGGACTCGAAGAACATTAATGGATGTGTTTGGTTGATAATTTTGAGAAGAATATTTTGAAAAATATTTTGGAGATAGTGTTTGGATGAGTTTTTGGAAAAAGTAATAATTAGAGAGAAGTGTAATAATTGGAGAGAGATAGAGAGAGAAATGAGAATAATGATTGGAAAGAGAGGTATGAGTAGAGAGGGAAATGTGATTAATGATTGGAAAGATGAGAGATGGGGAAAGAATCTTTTTGGAAATTTTTTTGGGAATGTGAAGTGAACAAAGTGATTCTTATGTGTTTGAGAAGTCTACTAAGGCACCGAGCGTGTGCACAACAATCCTTACAATGAGTCATTGCATGATTGGTAGTTTCGGGGATAACCTTTTTGCAATCATAAATCTAGCATTGCCACATTCAACTGTTGTGTAAGCTATTGTACGCAGATGTTGTGTTAGTAGACTTGCTCACATTGTATTTTAATAGTGGGGTGGGATGACCCAACGGGTGGCCCCAGTGGTTAAGGGAAACTTTATACCCATCAGGGATGTCCTATTCATGATATCCCAAAGATGAAAAACTATTGATATTTATGGCCATATCATATCAGGCGTGATTATGTGTCCAAGCATCAGGCCTTTTAAAGGTTAAATCTTTAGATATTGTGCTATGTGTCCACAAGATTAGTATGGATGGAAACAATCTTCCATAGTTACTCGCTCTCTCCATTGTTGTTTGTACTTTGTCAATTTTTTATAATCGTATCTTCAATCAGATCAACAACTAATGTACTTTCACATTTATGAACTTTTTCTCGCCATAATACATTAACATGCTGAAAATGGACAAACAATATGGGACGAATGGAATAGTTGCGGATATAGTGGATGATACTCTTAGTCTCCCTAATTATATGTTGTGCGTTATTCATAGATGTTCTTAAAATCAAATGGGATAAAGAAAATAACACGAATTTCATATTTCAAAAAACCATCATCAAAATTAGAGAATCAAGTATCAAAATCTGATATTGTGTTTAATGCACATCCCACACTGGTACCAAAGTTTGTCCAAAATAGGCTATTAGAGTAAATGTACATTGGCGCTAGATGTTTAAGAACAATGATTCACTGGTTGGCTGCATTTATTGTTGAAGGCATTTGACTTCAAACTATTTTACCGGGGAGCTTCCGGAAACACTTGCAAATCTGACCACTATGAAGGACTTGTAAGTTTATTTTTTCTTTCTATTCACAATTTGGATTTCTTTCTTACAAAAGGTACGACCTTCTCATTTCCTTTGAATAACTCCTATCAATTAATTCCTCTATATAATGCAGTTGGATCGGTGACAACCACTTTACAGGACAGATACCAAATTTCATCCAAAATTGGGTAAATCTCGAAAAATTGTGAGTGCTCGACCTTTTGATTTATTCGATGGTTGTTTAGTTTTAGTTTTTAGTTATTTTTATTTATATTCAATCCTGATTATGCAGAGTGATTCAGGCTAGTGGTTTGGATGGACCAATTCCTTTAGGCATTTCTCTTTTGACAAAGTTATATGACTTGTAAGTGGAAGTAAAACCTTCTAATCCCTTGGCTTTCATGGATGTCACAATATTGTATGGTTAATCCTGTATTTTCTTAATTATATGCAGGAGAATCAGTGACTTAAATGGTTCCCAAGCTACTTTTCTCCGCCTTGATAATTTGACAAGCCTGAAGACACTGTAAGTTGACTCCTTCTCCGGAACCTTCTTTCAAGGATATGCTAGTTTGTTGCTGACTTTACGTGGTATGTGTTAAATTGTGTCGCAGGATTTTGCGGAGTTGTAATATTAATGGATCATTACCTGAATTCCTTGGAAGCGGAAGAATGACGAATTTGGATCTCTTGTTAGTAAATATATGCCTTTTCCACATTTTAATTTTCATGTAACTGGTAACTTCTCCTTAAAGGTCTTTAGCTCCATAGTGTTTCTTTAAAGGCCCATTTCCCCGTAGTGTTGCGGAGAATTGGTTGGATCTTCAAATCTATCAGAAGTTCATGATGGTTCATCCCACTGCACTTGTGGACAATACAAATATAAGCTACCAAGTGAAACAATGGAGGCAACTATGGTAGAAGATGACTATAGGAAATTCCCAGTTGGAGCTTGGAAGAGTTTGAAACATATGCCAATTTTATGAGAATTGAAGTCATTTTGATTCCTAACTTTCAATTATTTCTTTTGCAGAGACTTGAGCTTTAACAAACTGAGTGGGGAGATTCCAAGCAATTTTGTTAGCCTGTCATCGGTGCAGAGGATGTATGGATACCAATATCTTATACTGTTTCTGGTATTCTTTGTTTTACTGGCCAATTGGTACCAATTGAAAATAAAAACTTAATTTATCCTAGTAACAAATTGAAGTAGGATTCGGGTTTGCAATGCCAAATTTGGAGCAAAATTCAGCGAGATAGTATGTCAAAGTGCATGTATCAGTGTTCCATTTGGATTTCTTGAATTGTCAACACAAATAATCATAGGATCCATGATTTGTTTAACATCTCTTCTTTTTGGGTACATTGAAAATCACAATGATTTGTCTATTATCACAACACGTGTGCTCTTGTACGCAGAAAAGCACATAGCCAGATAAGATCAATTATAGTGCTTTTTCGTTGTTGTAGTTATCTAACCGGGAACTTGCTAAGTGGAGCTGTGCCTGGGTGGATGCTGGACGGTCGAAAAAATATGTAAGTTTTCCTAAACAACTTTTAACAAGTCTTAAGTTGTGCAATATTCAATTGATCATCCTGCTGTCAGACAATGAATTATGAGTTTCCTTTTGCTATTGGACTGTGAAGGGCATTCATTTTGGTCCATACACTATTTAGTGTCTGATATGTTGTTCATTTTATCATAGAATTCATTCCTAGACCCTAAAGCATTCCTAGATTCTGATTAATCTTTAGTTCTCTGTAGAGTATCTTGAAGAGATTTTGTGGACAACCGTTCTCATTTGCATAATTACCTATAGCAGAAACTGAAATAGGCATCAAATTATCACAATGTTTGAAGGCATTGATAGATATACAGTAATGTAACCTTTTATTGTATTAGGGTGGTGCATATAGCAATTAAGATTTCAGTTGATTAATGACGTGGCTGGGTTAACGATATTCAACTTCACTCCACAAATTGAATGGGAAGTCAACACTGTTATGTTTTGTATTTTTTTTACACTGAAGGCCGACATTATTACTGAGGTAATAGTCAAAGTAATATTACTTGATTTGAAAGCGAGTGCGATTTTGTTCACCCTCCTTAAAAGAGGATGAACATTACCCTCTCTCTTATAGGTGGAAATGGTGTAGGTCCCACCGCTGCAATGTTCAACCAATAAGAGGGAGGGTAATGTTCACCTTCTTTTAAAGAGGGTGAACAAAATTAAATTATTTGAAAACTGAGCTATGACTTTTGTTCCAATTATGTTATCTGCTTAAATGCATGAATGTATTCCTTTCTTTTGTGACATTCAAATAATGGGTAAATCACGCTTGAGTTCTTCATGCAGTGATCTTTCATATAACAACTTTTCGGAATCCCAAGAGTGCCAACAGGGGAATACGTAAGATCAAACGACTCGGTCAATGTAATGCAATAAAAAATTTCTGTGAGGTCTTCATTTTTTCCCTTTCACTACAGGAACTTGTTTAGAAGCTCTTCAAAGGGTAATACATCGTAAGTTCCTGAACCTTTCTGAGAAACTTGATCATGGTATTTATGTTCCTTGCATAATATGTTCAATTGTAGCTACAAATTTTTGTGGCATAAGTCTTGTCGCTACAGTTTATTTCTTATTATTTGCGTAGAATAATAAGTTATAATGCTGAATAATTCAAGATCTCACATTGTTTTTCCAGTGGAATCGTCTCCTGCTTGCGAAGCCATCAATGCGAACAAAGTAAGTTAAGAATATTATTGTTTTGTACAATGCTATTTTGATGTGATAGCTATGGGTAATTCATTTTGTCAATAGAACTCTGAAGAAAGCCATAACTCACATTGGCATAGACATGAAACTTGCACCCAACTTGACATGAATACAGGGACACGACAAATCCAAAATATAGTAGTGTCTGACACTCATGAGTTAGGTCGTAAAAGGGGACTACGATTTTCTTTTCCAACTTATGTAGTTACGTATGATGTATCTGAAATTCGAACCTTGATTCTAACTTGTAAAGCGTGCAACCAAACTTAAAGATTGTAAAAGCTAAAGTTCTAGAAATATCTAAACACAATTATACTACATTTTCACACAGCTAGGAATCTTTCTATGTGACGCCCCAATGTAGTATTGGGGCACAGGTGCCCCACTAAATTTGGACCATTGGATCTAAAATAAACGAATCTCAGCCATTGGATTCCAAAAAGTAAGTGGTTTTGCCAAAAAAACGAGGTGATTTTGCAATTTTCCCGCCAAAAAACTCACACTTTACTTACCATGAAAACTGGAACTATATACCACCAAATAAGCTAAATATTACCAGAAAATAAGGCAACACTTACCACGAAATAAGGGAATACTTACCACAAAATAAGGCGACTTGTCAATCCGGTAGAAAGTCACCATTTTGAGTGGGAAAATTCTTACTTTTCGGGGTGTTATAACACCACACCACTTTTTACTTAATACACTACGAATTTTGTCCTTTAGCTAAGCTTTTTTGTGGTGGGCAACATTAAAAAATGAGGTAAAAAAGGGTTTAGCTAAATTTTTTAATTTGTGTAGGTATATTTTTTAGAAATTTTTTTTGAAATAAAAATATTAATTGTATAATAATAATAATAATAATAATAATAATAATAATAATAATAATATCTAAATTACATTAAAATAATTTTAAATAATTTACCTTTAAATAATTATTAAATATATGATGACCATGTGAAAAAGATATTCATTTATTATTTTTGATAATTTGCAAAAATAATTTTTATTTAAACACACGCTACAATAATTGTAATAAAAATGTTGAATGAGAAATGATAAATCAATAAGTAATAAATATTAAATAATTTAGTAGGACCTTCCACTGAATTAAGATAAAATATTTAATACAATTAGATTATTCAATCAGATTTAAATGCAAAACAAGAAATTAAATTTATTTTTGCAATTGATTAACTTGATATTGTAACGATTAATAGTTGCAATTGACATTGGGTAGTGCTCGATTGACGATTAATCACAATTATCGGTTGTAGTCAGAGTCATTCGACTAAGAGTTTAAGTGATTGATCAAACAATTTTAAAATTGATCAACATAGTGTTGGTTGAGTTGGTTGAGAGTGATCAATAAGTGATTGATACAATTGGTTAATGTAGTAGTTAATAAAATTGGCTAAAATGAATTGGTTAGTTTAGGTTTTTATTATCAATATTATTACTTAATGTAGTACTTCATAGTAGTGTTGGTTGACGGGGATCAATGAGTGATTGATACAATTGACTAATGTAATAGTAACTACTAACTATTGATCCATAATCCCTCATTCAATAAATTATTTAGTTTCATTAATTATTAAAGATAAATATGTTTCAAGTGTAAGATAATACAAATTAAGTACAACTAAGAGACATTAAATATATTGGTAGTTATGTTCCCAACTACCCTTATTATAGTGCATTTATGCTACATAAATGTACACCTACCCGTCATTAATGCCATACTTACCATAGAATAAGGCTATCAATACCACGCCATCTAATCTTTTTTACCATCATAACAAGTCATATGTTGTGTGAACGTACTACGGTTTCTACTAGTACTTACCTTTTGGAAAGGAAAGAGTTACTATGTATTCAGACATTTTATAAAAGTGCAACAAGTCTGAATTCTTGCTTACCTATGGTGTTAGTCGGTTGGATGAATTAACGGAAGAAGATGCGTATAAAATGAAATTTGATTTGCCGGAGGATGGAGAAAGATTTTATAATGCATATGCCAAAGTGAAAGGCTTTAGTGTCCGAAAGGATAATATTCACACGAACAATGAGGGGAAAGTAACGTCAAGGAAGTGGGTTAAGCCGGATTAATATCTCTGTCCTCATTCAAAAAAAAATTACCTGCGTTTGTTAGCTTTGCGTCGACTTTTTTTTAGATTGTTGGTTCATCTTAGATGAGATGAATCAAAAAAATTAAGAACTATGATTAAAATCTTATAAAATTTCACTAAAAATAAAATAATCCAAAACAGACAGACTTTTTGAGTAACTTTTATCTTTATTTATAAAAATGTTATTTTGATTAATAATCCGACTAAATTATTTGGCCAAAACACCCCATAAATGGAGCCTCCATTAGTAGACGATGGAATTGATCTTCCAAGATTAGTCGAAGTGCGCGAAAATTGGTCCAGACACTTAGTTATTAAAAGAAAAATGTTGAGCATAGACATGCTTTGGAAAGAAACAAAACAAAACCAACGATGATGTAAAAATTTATTTCTTTTTTTGAATCGAACATTTTAAGGGGTATCATTATTATTGTTCAAACAAATGGATTTTCATAATGACCCTGTAGTATCTGGCAGTAAAATAGAAATAGTGGCCAAAGTTTTTCCCCAATGTTCTGTCTTTGTCCAAAAGAACATGGGCTAACGCGTGTCTACGTGGAAAAAATGATTTTGGTAACACTGGCAGGGAGATTACCAGCTTCAACAAGTAGCAAGAGAGAGAGGGTGGGAATGAGGAAGGGCTGAGATTAAGTTGGGAGATCCAATGGTCCAAAACAATTGGGGGAATCGGTGCCCCAATACCACTTTGGGGCACCACAGCCGGATCCCACAGCTAGGCTCTTGTTATATCATTTTTTGGACATTTAGTTCTTGAAATGCCCAGAAAATGTCCACGCAAATTGTCGTGGAGGTCTCAACAATCTCTCTCTCTCTCTCTCTCTCTCTCTCTCTCTCTCTCTATATATATATATATATATATATATAGTTAGAAAAACCTTTGCTGTTTAACAGGGGCACTGCCTCTATTTAGGGGTGCTTTGGGTAAAAAACCAAAAACCAAAAAACCACTTTTGTCCTTATTCAATTTTTTTTTTGCATTCGTTTGTTTTGCATTAAGATTTTGTGGTTTCTGGATGGATTCCTCTCGACGAGACGAATCTAACAAGTATAAAATTATGGTCAAAACTCAAATTTTTTTGAATAAAGCCAAAATAGGTGGATTATTGGCCAATAATCCACCTATTTTGGCTTTATTCAAAAAAAATTAAATTTTTTGAATAATTTTATACTTGTTAGATTCGTCTCGTCGAGAGGAACCCAGAAACCACAAAATCTTGATGTAAAACAAACGAATGCAAAAAAAATTTGAATAAAGACAAAAGTGGTTTTTTGGTTTTTTGGTTTTTGGTTTTTTACCCAAAGCACCCCTTAGAAGGGTCTGTGCTGCTTATTAAACGATTAACATGTTGTTATGTTTTATTAGATCTGTCTTCCTTGCACATAAATTGCGGTGGTGAAGAAGTACCTCTTGATGGGAACACAGTATATGAAGCTGATCAAGATCCAGGCACGCCTTCAAAGTTCTTCGTCCAAAGTAAAACCAACTGGGGATTTAGTGGAACTGGCAACTTCTTGGACGACAGTCTCGAACCAGATTCTTTTATTTCGAAAAATTCATCAAGACTTTCTATGAAAAACTCTGAGTTGTACGTGAATGCTCGGCTTTCGCCCATATCACTGACGTATTATGGGTTCTGCCTAGTAAATCGAATCTACAACGTGAACCTTCACTTTGCAGAAATTATGTTTAATGATGGCAAAAATTATAGCAGCCTTGGAAGACGTATATTTCACATCTACATTCAGGTAAGTTCCATTTTGTGTTTCTATTCCCTTTTCTTGGTTTACTGTCGCAGTATAGGTACCATTAAGTGAATGGGTTTTGATGTGTAATCGACCCAATACACACACGCTCAACAGCATGAAGAATAAATCGAGCCAAGAACACAAAAGAAAAGTATAACACAGAAACTGTGATTTCCCAGTGGGGTGATGTATGAATCAGCTGGGTATACTACATTACATCTCCTGGGGTTTTCCATCACCAAGTACTTTAACGACCCAGTCTAGGCATTGGGAGCAGTTCCCCGAAGCCCCAGCTAAGGGCACCTCCACCAGCCCCCTGGCTTACTTTGCAAATAGGGCTGTAAATAAGCCGAGGGGCTCGTAAGTGGCTAGCCGCTCGGTTCAAAATGAGCTCGTTCAGGCTCGGCTCAGAAGATCAACAAATGAGCTCCAGCCACATATTTCAGCTTGTTTCATAAACGAGCCGAGCCCAATCCACAAGAAGCTCGGCTCGAGTGATCACGCGAGCTGATCTGTAAATACAAACATGTGTATGCATACACTTTCACGCATTTAGTGCCATGTGGCATCACTTCACATGAGAGGGAGCAGTTGAAGAAGGAAGCGTTGGCACATTAAATAGGGGCTGCCTTTTAGACTTTATCTTTCGATGTGGGATAAGGTGGACAACTCTAAGTGTTGTGTGTATTTGTTTTGCTTTGTGTTTGCCTTCCTTGGTAGTCCCATATCGAATACTTGTGAATTGTGATACTCAAAACTAGGGAATCCCATAGAAATCAAGAAGCCTGCCTCTATCTCTAAGTCTGCTTTCACTGCACTGAAGGGTTGTTGAGCCTCATGAGCCGAGCTCGAGCCTAAGTTTCCTAGTTTGTCACAAGCTCGAGCCCACTCAATTTAGTTTGAGCCGAGCTCGAGCAGTAGGAGGCTGACTCGACTCGGCTTGTTTACACCCCTATTTGCAAAGCGGCAAATAAAACAGAAAAATACTCCACAAACCCAAAGGTTCATGCTAATTATGTTGATTTTTAGGAGGAGATTGGATTTGCAAGCAATCTAGTCCTCTCGATGTTACCTTCTGCTAGCCCCTTTTGAGAGATGCAACTTTCTGAGGTAGAGCGCAATAAACGATTTTGAACTTCAAATTTCACAGCATTAATTCCGCAATACCCTTTTATTCTCATTTGGTAATACTGTTACAACTACTTGTGAAGATTAGTTTTGGCAGTACAAATACATTTTTCTGTGACTTTTTATGGAGGAATAATGTTTTGGGATATCCCCAAATGGAATAGAAGACTAACAATAAGGGACAGGTTGAGTATTTTATTTCTCATGGATGCGACATTCGTTAGCCATTCAAAGTCAAGAAAGCTGAAAAAATTAAATAGCATATAACCTCGTGAGAAAATTGTTGTAGGGAGAACTGGTGCAGAAGGATTTCAACATTGCAGATGAAGCAGGTGGCATTGGTAAGGCAATCATAAAAAATTACACTGCAAATGTGACTGATGGTACATTGGAGATCCGCTTCTATTGGGCCGGAAAAGGGACAACTGGTATTCCTAATAGAGGAGTATATGGTCCTCTCATTTCTGCTATTTCTGTGAACAACCCTGGTAAGATGAACTTCCTGTTTCTTATGATTTCTTGTGATAATGTTTGTGACGGAGAATGGTTTCTCAGTTTTTTAAAAGTGCTACTCGATTGTTGTTGTTAAGGAGATGGTTACGGAAAAGTAAGTCCTTTTTCATAGCAAACGAATCGGGAACCTTGTAGAATTATTAATCATATCTTATGTAATGTTCCCTTAACTTTCTTGTTTTCTCTTTCCACAAATTGGAATGTTAAGAAATGAACTCTATTCACGGCAAAATTGTTGGCAATTGGTGATTACTCACGTTCATTATGAATCGCCATGAATGTAATGGAAACTTTTTTGTTAATCTGGTCTTCAAAAGTATACTCTTGAATTATAGATAACTAAATCATGATGCAAACAGATATCTTTTCTTGTTTTTCTTGTTCATAAGACAAATGGATATGCTTTATCCCTGGGATGGTACTGTTTCAATGGAATGTTTGACCAAACAATTCTAATTTAGGTAATAATGTCAGTAATCCTTGTCTCAACTTTCAAGGCGTCTCATTAGCAGATACTTGATTTATTTGTGCTAATAGGATTCTGTCTAAAAGGTTTCGTACGTCCTTTGAAATGCGTTAGAAACATGTTAAGGGTGAATGTGTGACAAATTTCTTCTGGAATTAGAAAAGTTGTTTAATATATAGCGCAAGTATTACTCTTCGTTTGTTTTGTTTTGTGCCCTCTTATTAGCCATCCCAGAAAACAGAGCTCCTGCACCTTTAGGGTTTGGGAGAGGTAGTTGGAGAAACCTGAAAGCCCTACCTCACTTTTTTGTGTCAAATAGTGGTTGCCATTGTGCAAAGTCAAGACCTCTAATATCATCTCCTTTGTGTTCATTTTTCCCTCCTCCATGCAGATTATGTACCTCCACCAAAATATGTACCTCCACCAGAACATAAAAAAAGAATATCTGCGGGTGTTGTGGTTGGGATTGTGGTTGCAGTATCTTGTGTTATTATCCTGCTTCTCGTTATTGTTTGCCAGAGAGGCTTTCTTAACCGCAAAGGCACACTGGAACGAGGTATTTGCATATGTTAAAATTGTGCTAAATAGATATTTTCTTATCCATGTCCATTTTTCATCTTTTTGAGTTTTTGTTCAAATTTTTTTGTCTCTTGACCTCTACGGAATCTTACAATGATGTCTTCCTGCATTTTAACTTGGTAAAAGATGGTTTTTGTTCAAAATATCGTACAGATATCAAATTATTTACCACTTCCACTAGCATTCAGAATGTTAGGATTTTGGCTCAGCCCTTTTGTCTTGTTGTACGAATGCTACTTATTACTTGGCTTCTTTCACAGATCTAAGGGGTCTAGACCTGCAGACTGGTTCATTTACCTTGAGGCAAATCAAAGCTGCCACAAATAATTTTGATGATGCTAATAAGATCGGAGAAGGAGGTTTTGGTCCTGTATATAAGGTACCCAACTCATGCATTACTCTTCCTAGATTCATCATTACTTCTAGCTATCGTAGTGCATCCCGTGTAATGTGAAAAAAACCCTACATTGTATCTTAAACTGTAGGGACTTCTATCAGATGGCACTGTGATTGCTGTAAAGAAGCTTTCTTCAAAATCAAAACAAGGAAATCGGGAGTTCGTGAATGAAATAGGAATGATTTCTGCTCTACAACACCCTCATCTTGTAAAGCTGTATGGATGTTGCATTGAGGGAAATCAATTGTTGCTGGTATATGAGTACATGGAAAACAACAGTCTTGCTCGTGCTTTGTTTGGTAAACTTTAAAACTTTAGTCAACTGCTTTTGGTAGTGTAGCATCGATGCATGTGCTTTTTTGGATGTACTACTGACTTCGTTCCTTTTTGTCAGTTTATTTTGGGACTTCCAACTTTTTAAGGGGCCCTAAAAATTTTAGGGCATCAATCAGATATTTTGCTGACTAGTATGTCTACGTGCTTTTTCATTTGGTGATTTGAAGGCCCAGAAGAATGCCAGTTACATTTGGATTGGCCGACAAGGTACAAGATCTGCATCGGCATTGCTAGAGGTCTAGCTTATCTCCATGAAGAATCAAGACTTAAGATTGTCCACAGAGATATCAAGGCCACTAATGTGCTGCTTGATAAAGATCTTAATCCTAAGATATCTGATTTTGGTCTAGCCAAACTTGATGAAGAGGAATCTACCCATATGAGCACCAGAATTGCTGGAACCTAGTGAGTCCCCATGCTGCATTGTTGATCTTAAGTTTTCATTGTTATTGTCATACTTATGTTTTTTGTGGCTGGGAAAAGAGTTTTTTTTTTTCCCCTCTTTTTCCAGTTGCAATAGTTCACATTCGAGTCCCAGAAGCAGCCTTTTTGCTTGTGGGAGTCAAGGCTGCACACATCCAACCCTTCTCTAGACCCGATAGTAGAAGCAGCATGCCTATCAAAAAAAAAAACAGTAGAAGGAGCCTTGTGCACTGGATAGCCCTTTTTTGGCTATACTAGTTCATAGGTTCATTCACGGTAAAAATGGGTATAATATTATGGGATGAAGCTCCAGATGATGGTTTTCCCTACAATAAGCTATGTGTTGGACAATATATCATATACATACTAACCTTGTATTTGACAATTGGTTAAATGCAGCGGATATATGGCACCTGGATATGCAATGCGAGGTCACTTAACTGACAAAGCAGATGTTTATAGCTTTGGAATAGTTGCATTGGAGGTAGTTAGTGGGAGAAGCAACCATAGTTATAGAACAAAGGAGTACTGTTTATATCTTCTTGATTGGGTATGTTGAATCCTTTTCTTCTTGCACCAATGCCTGAGTGAGACACTTCTATCATGTTCTTGATTTGTCAATCTCCATTAAAACAAATCTTCTTAAAGTCAAAACTCATGGATATTAGGTACTCGAGTTCTAATGTAACGAGTTCTTCTCCGTAGGCCCTTGTCTTGAAGGAGAAGGGAAATTTGATGGAGCTAGTAGATCCTAAGTTGGGTTCAGCCTACAACAAAATAGAGGTAGCAGTGATGATAAATGTTGCTCTTCTATGCGCCAACACTTCACCAGCAGTTAGGCCTGCTATGTCTTCAGTTGTCAGCATGCTCGAAGGCAGAACTGTCCCCGTCGTTCCAGATCCAGTTGCCTCTGACGAGCAGATAAACCTGAAGGGAATGATGATTGAGCTTCAAAAAAGCCTTGAGACTAACACAAGCACAAGTGATGTCCACATTCAGAGTACGTCGACTGACGGACCTTGCACTGCTTCTTCTGCATCCGTCGGTGATCTCTACCCCCTCAACTGGGATTCTGAAATTTTGGAAAACAGATATTAGCTTGGTGGTGCATATTGCCATTATCTGTCTTCATGTTTTACGTTTTCCATATACAAATTTATCACACGTTTTTTGGCTTAGTTTTGGGATACCATTATAGCTTTTGCATACACAACAATGCTTCTGCGAAATTTCACAAAAACTTGTGTTGCAACATGCAGAATTTTCTTCTTCCTCACCAGTGTTTGAACTGAATAAGTGAAATTGCAAAACCAAGGTCTACGTTGTATTGATCCTTTGAACGTTGAGCATGTAATACAATGTAGTGGAGTATTTTTTTCCTTTATACTAGTTGAAGGACCTCGTGCCTTGCACGAGTTTGATGCCCGTCTTTGTTTGTTGTGTGAAATTGTTGTGATATGCATTTGCGTTTGGTGTGATGTATGAATATTATGCTTTAGTATTGATAGTAAAAGTGGTAGGGTTATTTAGTGCAGATCCAGATACTAAAAAATTCCTCTCTATAAGCTTATTACTTTAGTATGCAAAAAAAAAAATTACAGTTTATAAATATAATTAGGCTCAATTACTGGAAGAAAAGTATATAGAAATGTTCATCGAAGACTCGAAGTAAAGCCTTAAATTTAGATATAATAGTTGCAGGGCTTTGTGCGTTGCACGAGTGTGATGCCTGTGTGTTTTTTGCTTGTGTTGTAGGGTCTTGTGAATAGATGAATGATGTGTGAATAGTAATTTTTTGATAAGAAGTTATGTGAAATTTCTATTGTGAAATTTCTAAGGTAAAGATGTTGCAAATCGTGTGGTTATTAGCTTCTATGAGTTCTAAGTTTATGAAAAAAATCTAGTATGGACCAAAACTTTTGAAAGGGTAAAATTTGAAAACAAAGCCATCTGTTGGTTTTGTTGGATTTGGAAGCAAGTACTTCTGTGAACAAATTCTAAAGCACAAGAGCTGGAGGTTTTTCTTTTAAACCCCAAGTGAACCTTACACTCAGTTTGGAGCCAATTCCCCATGTAAATCAAATTTGAGATTAGACAAAACAGAACAACAAAAAGCATTTCACAAACAAATTAGCTCTCATACAATAAAAGAAAATTGACTATAAGACACCAAAAACCAACCACATGAAATACTCATGGACAGTGGGTGATCTTCAAATATTTCTTTACATAGTTGGACCGTTTCCTGCCATTGAAAGCGGAACTTTGCTGATCAGATCAATCAGAACCGATATGAACTCCTCTTTACAGGATTTCCTTGACTGTTTCCTACCATTCAAGACTCAATAGATGCATTGGAACCAAACATTCATGAAAGCTTAAACTAATAGGCCTGGATGATCGTGATTCTTCTCACATCCAAACAAAGATAGCTTCAAGAGTCCAGGGATGAACATCCCGTCTAATTCTTCACCTCTGTGACGGAAGCTAAAAAGATTCTCGTCAATATCTCTTATGTATTGGGAAAGGTAAAATGTTGCTGCTTTCTGGGATGAACAAAAAGGCAAACAAATTAGGGATTTTTCCTTTCCCAATACTCAGAAAACGTATATTTATTATCTGATTGTATACTTTCCTTATATTCATTCTTAGTAAATACAAGCAAACAAATTTTAAGATGGGCAAGTGATTCTAGTAACCAAATATCAAACCTCGCCTAATTTGATAGCATGTAAAATCTACCATTTAACATTTAACCAAACTATTCATATGTATGTTGAACACTATCTATTCTGAACATTACTTCATAGCAAACAAAAGTTAATAAACATAAGGAGCAATTAAGAAACCGATAGCAAGAAAACATGGAAGACAATAACTAATTTTGTCATTGTGAGGAACTCGGGGTTACCGCAATTGAGGTTACATGCATAACTTCTCAGATTGATGAGAGATATTCTGATTAAGTATTTTAGGAATTCATGGAAAACAATAACTCACTCAAGGTGGGAATGTCCAGTTGCAGAGTTTCAAGTGGAATGCTCCATGTTTTATCTGAGAGCAAATCCAGTGGCCTTTTCTGAGCTTCAATTACCTGATCAAGGTCCATTGAATCAAAACCTGGTATGAGCCAAACACAGCACTCCAGTCCTATTCAAATAGCACAAGTTCAAGTAGATATAACTCGTATAGCCTGTTTGTTTTCCTATATTTGTACTTTATTTTTGTAAGTTAGGTTTTCCCAGCCCAAGACTTAATGAAAGAGACGACAACAACACTATAAAGGAAGTATAATACAACTCAGTAACAAAGACACATACAATCAAACAAACAGAAACACATGCAACCTACTTTGTAGTAGGCGTCTGCATGTGGATTGCATACAACGGATAAAGCACCACATGCATGTATTGTAGGACTCAATTTAAAGCTTGCAACATGCTATTTCTCAGCAGTGGCTGATTTGAAACATGCCTCCATCCAAGCAGCAAAATGAAAAATTATTGATCCCAAGTAACAAAGATAAGAACGGTTGCAATCAAATCGAAGTGAAGTTTTTATTATCAATATCTGATTATTAAGGCACCTCCTGCTCAAGCCAACACATTATATACTCAACAAGCTTGTGAATGATGCTGCATATGTAAGTTTCCTTGCATGCTTTATACTTTATCACATACGAATATACGATTTGTTGGCTCTTTCGTCAAAGAATTTTTAAGTTATTGTTGTCACTTGTCGTAATTAAGTTTTTTCGAAACGCATGTACCAAACCAAGTCAACCCAACTGCCCCATTCTATTTTATCTTCATCTTCTTCCCTGATGCTATTTCTATTTATCTCCATATCGAGCTATTTATTACATTCTACCCGTATTAACCGTATTCATCATCTTGTAACTAAGAGGAGTGATGGATCATTGGTATGAAAAAGAAGGCTTGTATAACGGGGTAGGTTGGATCCACGGAATTGACGGACAACCTCTAGAGCTTTTTTATTCTTTTGCTTTTTTAAATTGCTATTTTCCCAATCAGATTTTCAGTATAAGTAGTGTTATCTTTCGAATCTCATTTTATCTCGCTTTTTAGCTTTTGGGGGAAACTAACACTTTCTTTGTCAAATCTAGGTCTATATTTTTAAAGCAAGAGATTCCACAATCAAACCCACTGTATATCTTATGCACCGAGCAGTGCTTAAGCTTGATTTGAGCTCGAACAGCTCAGTTTGCTCCATTTGATTTGTTTGCAGTCCTAGAGATAACATGGCCAATACTAAACATTGATGCTATGTGATATAGTAATTCAACAACCCTCCCAATCATTACATCAAATAAATGCAGAAGATTTAAAGGAAAAAACAGTAGTAAATAACACTCTTAACAAAAATCATGTCAATTGATGCAATATGCATAATATGCATTAGAAAATGAATGTCTTGACTATCTTGGGGTCAAGTAGATTATATCACTCATATTCTACATTTCATCATGCTTTATGACCTCCAACCTCGAATTTAAATCTAGTGGACAGAAAATGAGACAATATAAGTACCTAGTTTCATTTCCAACAACTATTGCTGTGGGGCATGACCAATCCATATCGTACATCGAAACCTTCAAAAGAATAAATAATCAGTACCACACATATTGTTAAAACTGTTATCAATCTAACATAAAACAAAAAAAATTTAAACCACTACAAACAACAGCTATATGTCAGAAACTATGAAGTTTAGCAATATACACTGAATCCTCTGTCTTGTTAATGACGGTTAATAAGAAATGGGATGGCACACTCTCTGGGCTTATGCTTTTACCTATTTGCTCTGCTAGAAATCGATAGTAATTTTCTGTTCTAGATTTGGTGGTAAGATGTCAGACGAAATTGAAGGACCTATATACATGAAGATGAAGCCTTGCAAGTACTTGATTTCTGCATCTATTTTTTTCTCTAAAATGTTGAGGTACGATTAATTAGAGCAATTTCTCTATCTACAAGCCCAGGTTGAAAAGTAGAGTATGTGACACACACAAAAACACACACACACAGCTGTTGCCTTGTGTATCAACAAATTTCAGATTTCAAATAACGCTTGATTGAAGGAAATTTAATAAAATTCAAACATGAGGCAGGATCAAAAAGGAAAAAGAAATCAAAAGAGTGGCATCTGGGCTTCACTTACTGTTGGCCAAAATTATTTTTGACTCGTTTTTGGCAGGCAATAAAATAAAATAATATCGCAAACGAGGCCAACACAAGGAGTACTTCTATAAAAAGTTTTGAAATGTGGAATCAAGCACTTTTCGAACTCAGTATTAAAGATAAATACATATATATATATATATATATATATATATATATATATATATATATATATAGGATACACTTCACATCCGGACTTTTAATTTCCGCACCTTATGATCCAAAAATTTTTTTGACGATCCGATCCGTCCAATGTGTTCAGAAGGTGTTTTCAAGGGTCCACGCGAAAAATCTTCAAAAAAAAATACCGGGAAGGGCTTGATCCAAGCAGTTTTCGCAAAAAATATATATTTACATTTTTTGCGAAAACTGCTTGGATCAAGCCCTTCCCGGTATTTTTTTTTGAAAATTTTCCGCGTGGACCCTTGAAAACATCTTTTGAACACATTGGACGGATCGGATTTTCCAAAAAAATTTTGCAACACAAAAAAACCCCATTTTTTCCTTAAATCCGGGAGTGTGGATAAGAAAATTTCCCTATATCAGAACATATCCTATGAGGGCTCCCTCACAAAAAAGTGCGGGAAAACAGATGTGGGCCGTTGGATCCCATGCCCCTCACGCGATCCGACGGCTCACAACTGTTTTCCCGTACTTTTTTTTGTGAGGGAGCCCTCATAGGAAACTTCTTATATATATATATATATATATATATATATATATATATATATATATATATATATATTATAAGGCGTTCTTTTTTCAGTTTGGTAGCCCTGCACCCAAGACTGAAACCCAAATAATAATAAAATTCCACTATCCTTTACAGCTAAACTGTAAATAAATATAAAGATGCTACCCAAAATCCAAGTCAAATATAAGAAATCTGATCCTATGATCTCCTCCATGCTAATCATCTTTTTTCGAAGCTGAAAAAAAGGTATCCAACTTACTTCACAAACCAAAAATTGAGAAAAAAAAAAAAAGGGAACTCGCTGGTTTAATTTAGGAACCTTAGCAAGTGAAGAAGCAAGATAAATGATAAACAACTAATTAAAGATGACAGAAAACAACTATGTAAACATGTTAAAGTTTAAACACAGGTAAGTTGCAGCGCCAGTTGGGCAACTAAGTCTTGCCATTAATGCAACATTAGGTGCTTACATATGCCATCCCAAATTTCATGAAACTGTCTCCCAAGAACCAAATGACAAGCTTCCTACAAATTTTCTGGTGCCAAGTAGTGTTCCTACAAAGTCGATGTTGACAATGCCACATAATTGGTAATAGAATGAAGTGGAGCTCTCCAAACCTATATATTAGAGCATCTCGAACAAATATGTCAAAATTTTCTCAAATCTTTAAGGCTATTTTTCTCCCCACTAAATTAACAATTGTAGACACCCCAATTTTAAAACCCCTGTGCATCCCCAATGATGAAAGAAATAATCAGTGATACCTTGGAACAATTTGGAACAGTTACTGAGAACTTCAGAATCTTTGGACAGAAATACCCCTAGCCGTACGGTTCACCATCCAAACCGTACGGTGCACCATTCAAAACCGTGCGGTTTACATTTCTGAAGTCAAGCCGTACGGTCTACTCATATGAACCGTGCGGCTAACCATTTAAGCCGTACGGTTAACGTCGAGAAATATTCGTTTTCCTACAGAAGCATCTCATCATTCCTATGGCAGGGAATCGTACTCATTTTTATTCCCTTCTCCGGCTATATAAACACTCTTCCTCCCCCATTCTAAAAAAAACAAAAAACACCTCCCCACTCCGGCGACACGCTGATAAAATTTCCAGTCATTTTCCGTTCAAAATTCCGTCCAAACTTCTCTAGAAATTTCGAACCCATTTCATTTCTTCTATTCAAACCTCCCTTGTGATCCATCAGTGCGTATCCAATTCATTTCCAAGGAGTTCAAAACCTAGAATTTCCAAAGTTCTCAGACCGTTCAAAATTCTTGCAGAGGTACGATTGAACTTCGAAAACCGGGTTCATAACCTAGGTTCTTTGAGGGGATCCTCCCGGGCCGAGAGTAACTCTAATAGTTATCTCTAGGCTCGGGTGGTCGAATATTTCATAAAAATCAAGTTTTTCTAGCAAGAGCAAGCTACTGTTCCAAAACCAAAATTTCGAAATTTTTCTCAAAAAAGTGGACCGCACGGTTAACCTAAGTGCACCGTACGGCCCACTAAGGCAAGCCGTGCGGCTAACCCATGTAGAACAAAAAGTTTCTCCTGTTTTTCCTATATTCATGCTCTGTTTTCTGATTATTCTGCGGTTTGTTCAATTACGTTTTTGCCCTTCTATTCTCTTATTATTATTATTAAGCCTTTTTACTAATTTTATTTCTGTTATGGTTTTATTATTATCTCTCGTCATTTATCTATTTACTTGTCAAAGTTTCCGATAGAAATGTTTTCCCAAAAATCCCACAAAAATTTAGTAGAGACCGGAAATTATCCGGGCGAACGGGGTGCTTTTCAACAAAACCTTCCCCGTTCATAACCTGGCTTCCGAATCCAAGAATCGTTTCGCAGATCAAACCTTTTTTTCCAAAATGGCACGAGAGTCATTAATTATTTTCGACGGTTTCTCGGGTACCAAAATCATTTTCCAAATAAATCCCGGGTGGCGACTCACATTTTTCTGTTTTCCTCGAGCCCCGCGCGTGGATCCGACCGTCCACAAAATGGCGACTCTGCTGGGGATTTTTAAATTAATTCTTATTTTTGGAATTTTACACTTGTAAAACGACCCCCGAAAGCTTGACAAAAACGAACACGCCCCGCGTGATCGAGGAAGGAATGGTGCAATAACAGGGCTACGCCCGACCAATCCGAACTGGAGCTTTCTCGGTTGTTTTCTTGAGTAAAATTTCAAAATAAAAATTGATTTATTGGTGAGCCAAATTTGAAAAATATTTGTGGGATTTTGAAAACATTTTTGTTGTTAAACTTTTGCATTGCACGTGCACCGATGTTGGATGAACCCCGCCGCTGCGTCTTGGTTACCCTACCCGGCTTGCCGGTGTTAGGACATCCCTTGACTCTCGGCAACCCCGGACGATGATGAGTCAGCCTGCCGTTCGACCTTTGCCATGCAGTACACTTGGCACTGGGAGGCAAATATTGGCTCTAGTCTAGGGAACCCCCTTTAACCAAAACCCAGCCTTTGCATATAGTCAACCATAGTACTTTCCAACCTAGGACAGGAACCCGCAGGGTAGGATTACCTGTTATCTGTTTACCTGTTATCTGTTTACCTGATATCTGTTTATCTGTTTATCCGAACGTCTTATCTGCTTGTCAATCATTCATCCATCTTTGTATATATCACTTCATGTACATACTGTCTCCATCTTGCATGCATACTTAGGAGAACTTAACCTTAGGCCATTGCATCATATTCGCATCCATAAGGATTGCCCCGACAGTCACACATTGTGTTGGATAGACGAGAATTCCTCCTTTCAAAATAATGCTACAACTGGCTCCCTTTCCCAAAAATAAAATACGCATTTCCTTTATGGTAGAGTCATCATGTCTGGAGGACCATACAAGCGATTCAAGTCCACCCTCACCACTCACCAAGGGGCGCCTGTGTGGATAATCGAAGAAGTTCAGCCCGAGCAGCCTCCGTGCAAGCCAGAAGAGCCTCAACCAGGAAAGCTCAACATAGAAGACCATATGGGGGAGGACCTTGATGAAAAGCTCAGTTTGCTGGCTGAAGCCAACTTGCCAGGTGTGTCTCTCCAATGGGACGCGAATGAAGGATGGAAGTTTTGCTTTCCCGAAAAGACGGAGCCGATGCCAGAAAAGATCACTTTGATGATGGAACAAGACGATGGGGAGTTTGCAACCGTGCCACCTGTGAAATACTTCGATGCCAACGGCCAGCCCGTCTATTACTTTGAAGACCCAGTCACAGGCCACAAGTACTGGGACGAGTGCGAATGTGATGTGTGCTTTGCAGATTGCCTTCTCAACAATGATGGCATGACCCCACAGCAGCTTAGGGATCAGTGCAAGCAGGAGAAAAACGAGGACCCCAAAGGAAAAGGAAAAGCTGACGAAGCAGGACCCGCCGAGGGGTCAGCATCTCCAAATCATCCATCCTCTTAAGAACGGCTTTCAGAGCCAGGAATAATCATGCAATGATCAGATCGGACCAACAAGGGTTTCTTTTTGAAGGATCGAGTTAACAAGCGGTCCTTGGTCTATTATCGAGTCTGTTGCTGTTAATTATCGAGTCTGTTGTTGTTTAATTATCGAGTCTGTTGCCAGATGTAAATATCCACTGACTTAATCCATCCAGCAGGGCTTCTTTTGAAGAATCAAGCCAGCTTATGATTCTTAGTACCTTTCATTATCGAGTCTGTTGCTGTTAATTATCGAGTTTGTTGTCAAGTTCGATGTCAGGTCTGTCATGTCAGTTTGTAAATATTCCATGCTTTTAATGAAAAGACCTTTTGAGAAAAAGAGCCAAATTTGTAGTCCTGAACTACGTCACGGCCTGATTCCTCTCCATGAGGATACGTAGGCAACCTCCGGTCCGGCCGTTGTTTTCATAAATCATAGGAATTTAAATGTATCCAACATAATAAGAGGAAATTAGGGCAATCCTTATCTGCATCATGCGTCATGCATCATTTTCTTGCATATACACTCTCTTTCATTTTGTACATACATCGCACATTGCATCCCTAAGTTCTCTTTGTGCATATCATCAGTACTAACCATTGGCAAAAAGAAGAAAAACCTCATACCGGGCTGGATTCGAATCCCCGAACAGCGATTGGTTCGAACTGAGTCAGGAACAGAACAGTCAACTGGGAGCTCAGCTATGGCAGAGGAGAAAGATGAAATCCAGCTTCTTAAGGATGCTTTGGAGGAACAGAAAACCAACAATGCCAAGCAGATGGCCCAGATGATGCTCATGATTCAGAAATTAACCGCTCAGCTCCCTCCGCCAGCAGGGGCATCAGGCAGTCAAAACATGGAGTCAGTACTAACCAAGTTAGCCAAGCTCGAGGAGTCTGTTCAGAAACAGGAGAAAATAGCAGCTACAGGGATTGATATGGAAAAGCTGTGCCTTTTCCCAGATGCAAAGCTCCCCGACAAATTCAAACCGATGGATTGGGACAAGTTTGATGGCAGCGGTGACCCGAAAGCTCATCTGCAAACATATGTGGGTACCTTGTCCATGTATGACGTCGGAAAGGATGCAATGGGCCAGATGTTTCAGCAAACTTTAACTGGGCCTGCACTTCGCTGGTTTCTGAATCTAGACATCTCTAAGAAGAGGACATGGGAAGACATTGGGGCAGCCTTTGTCGCCCAATACAATTACAACATTCAGCTGGAGATGACTGTCCGAGAACTAGAATCGACCAAAATGGGGAAGAATGAATCTTTTGCTGACTTTGTCAAGAGGTGGAGAGGGAAAGCCTCTCAGATGATGGAACGGCCTTCAGAAAAGGAACAGATGAGAATTATCACAAGGAATCTGGAACCAGATTTTGCCAAGCACTTGGTGGTCTTCCAAACCACCGCTGACTTCAAAACCTTCTATGAAGCCGGCTTGGCGGTTGAAGACGCCCTCAGAAGCGGCATATTTGAGAAAGGTGAATCTATCCCTAAACCCAGACGAGTTTATTCTGGCAACAGCAACGCTTTGTTTGGACCCAGCAACTACAATCAAAACCAAGCCAGCTCTTCCAATCCCAAACCAACCAAAACCGAACCTGTTAACCAGATCATAGCCCAGCCACAATTCCAGCAAGCAGCTCCCCGGCCAAGAAGAGAATTCCACCCACTCCCTTTTCCCCTTGTCACAGTATACAAAAAACTCCTTGACCGAAAAGCCATCCAGCCTCTCGAGCCTCGAGAATTACCTAAAGAACTCTCTCCCAACCACAATCCAAATACCTACTGTGCCTACCACCAGATGCCTGGTCATCACACCAGCAACTGCATGCGTCTTAAACACAAAGTACAAGATCTTGTAGACGATGGAACCATCCCACTCCCCGAGCAAAAGCCCAACACCATTTCCAACCCTTTACCTAACCACAAGCAAAACACCCAAATATCCTTCATCTCCACTACAAAAGACCTTACCTCCACTAAATTTGACCCTAGCCTCTATATCATCACAGCCACACAACCAAAGCCGGTTATCCCCCTACCAGAAGATCTTGGGATTCAGTATCTTTCATATGACAGTGTAATGCCAAATCCAAGGTGGAGTGATGTTGTGGAAGAAGAAGAATGGTCCATGAGTGATCAAGATTGGGAGGAATCCCGACAAGCATTGTTCGGTTCTTTGCTAAGCTCTGGAGGCTCAAGCCAACTCGCCATCCCCGAATTCCTTGACGGACTTATCATGGAACCCCCAGGGAAGATATCAACTCCAGAAATACATCCAGCGGATCATGTCTCACCACTTACAGGCTTCAGAAATGAAGACTGTTCTGTCATAGGAGCCACCTTTGAAAACCAGGATTGGCTCCCACAAGCATACATCATGGACGGATCGTTGCCGCGGCCGTTGGTACCATCCCCACCGTCATCCAATGTATCAGTATTAGTCACTGACCCCATGACTACCCTCTGGGATGAGGAAGCAGTAGTTGATATCCGAGTAAGCAATGATGAGGTGTGGACTGTCAACAAAGCCATGCTGGATCCATCCTTTTGGCAAGACTCTGAAATGGACAATCTCAAGACAAAAATGGAAGCAGTCAAAATCAAGGAACAAGGGGCCAGGAATGAGCTGATGAATTTCTGGATTGAAGATCAAGAAACAATGCAGAAAAGGGAAGCTATCAGAGCTGGCAAACGGAAAGTTAATGAAGAATACATGAATTTCTGGGGTGAAAATCAGGAATTATGGGAGGAAACGGTTAACAGGATAACCAGAAGCGGCCGAATTTACCAGCCAGCCCATCTGCAAGATAGGAATTTTCCCAACCACACTGCAGCGGAAGATTTCACTTGGGAGGATCCTGTCCTTGAAAACACAGTTACTAACCATCCAGAAGTTATCACCCAGCAAAACTCAGCCGCCAGGCCACCTCCGAAAAATCCCCTAATAGCAAATGATCCAATTCAGAAACAGCTCGAACGAACCCCAGCATCAGTGTCTATTTGGGGGTTACTCTCTTCATCTCGAGAACATCGTCAAAAATTGATCAAAGCTCTGTCAAACATGGAGGTGCCGCCAGACACTCCTCCTGAAACAATGATAGCTCTGCTTACGCCAACCCGCGCAAAGCATGTTGTAGTCTTCACTGAAAAGGATCTACCACCAGAAGGAGCCGATCACAACAAGCCATTACACATTACGCTGAAATGCAAGGGAAAGTGGGTCCCAATTGTGTTATTAGACAACGGATCTGCCTTGAATGTCTGTCCCCTGCGTACAGCTTATTGTTTGGGTTTTAAGAACAAGGATTTCCAGCCTTCAAATCTTGGAGTGCGTGCTTATGACAATACCCGACGAGACGTGATCGGGACCATCCAGACGGGAATAGCAATCGGAAATTTTGAGACTAATGTTGAGTTTCATGTGCTCGACATTCCCTCATCATTCAACCTGCTGCTGGGTAGGCCTTGGCTCCACCGATCAGACATCATGGCCGTACCTTCCTCTCTACATCAGAAAGTTCAGCTCGGACTAGCCACGGGAACCTTGACCATCTATGGGGATTCTGGAATTCGCCCGCATGTCCCTGACAATGCTCCCCTACTCGAGATTATCCATGGAGAGGAAGATATCACTCTTGGGGGATTTTCCTTTGATACTTCCGACGGGGTACTTACTATCAAGATGGACGAAGATTTCTCGATAAGATCAACAGCCTTGGACATGATGCTGAAAATGGAGTACCTGCCCGGCCTGGGGCTTGGTCGCAACAATCAAGGGGTAGCTGAATTCCCTAAGTTTCTGGCAAATAACCACCGTTCTGGTCTTGGTTATAGATCAACAAGCAACCAATCTAAAGCACGCACCAATCAGGGACCCATCCGTTTTGTGAAAGCTCCAGAGGCTGTTTACCTGGGGGAGCCAGAACCATTCTGGGACATGGAAGCAAAAACCAAGCTGCCGGGATTTGAAATCTTTGCTAACAACACCTGGGATAGTGAGGATAAAACAGAGGAAGGGAAGGAGCCGGCTAAGATGCTCCAGGTTGACTGGATCGAGGTTCTTGACTCAGGGAATCTCTTATCGCTGTTTGGGGAAGAAAGTCCACCAGGTATGGGAGGGGACAAGCCTGCTGCGACGCTTGCTGATTTAAAGCCTGTTGAGGATATGGAGCTGATGATGCTGGGACAAGAAGCTCTGGGAGATGTTACCACACTCATCATGGATGCCAATGGAATTTATAAAAATTGCACTTTTGTACCTAGAATCATTTACACTGGCACTGATTTTGAATCTGAATCTGAGTCTAGCACTGCATCTAGCATTGAGTCTGGTGATGAGTCGGAGCTGGAGTCTGCTGTCACTCCACGTCATCACTTTTCCTTTGAATTCGAGTCCACTCTCATGTATCATGCCCCTGGGGCCCCCTCCTTTGAAATGAATGAAATCGACTTTGCTTATCTTGCTGTGTCCGAAATTAATTGTGTCGACCCCGATGATGAGGGGATCGAGTTTGAGGAAGAAATTCCAAAAGAACTCCGATCTCTAATCGAAAGGGAAGATGAAAGGCATGCTCAGCCTATAAAAGAAGAAGTTGTTTCTATAAATTTGAAAGATGAGAGTAATCCGCGCATGGTTCAAATCGGCTCCGGACTGTCTCCAGAAGAATTCAAAGCTCACTCGGATCTCTTGAAAGAATTCGAAGATGTTTTCGCATGGTCACACGCAGATATGCCTGGTATCGACCCCGAGATAGTGGAGCATCGAATCCCTTTATACCCTGATGCAAAGCCTGTCAAGCAAAAACTGAGGAAAATGAGGCCAGATTGGGTGTTGGAAATCAAGAAGGAAGTTCAAAGGCAGATAGACGCAGGGTTTCTAATAGTCACTGAGTACCCTCAATGGGTCGCAAATATTGTGCCTGTTCCTAAAAAGAATGGGAAGATCAGGATCTGTGTAGACTTCAGGGACCTGAACAAGGCAAGCCCAAAAGATGATTTTCCCCTGCCACATATAGATGTCTTGGTAGACAACACCGCAGGGCACGCACTGCTGTCATTCATGGATGGATTTTCTGGGTATAATCAAATTCTCATGGCCCCCGAGGACCGTGAGAAAACCACCTTCACCACAGAATGGGGCACCTACTGCTACAGGGTTATGCCATTTGGACTAAAGAACGCAGGGTCTACTTACCAGAGAGCTGCCACAACGTTGCTACATGACATGATTCATAAGGAGGTAGAAGTATATGTGGATGACATGATTGTCAAAGCCAAGGAAAGAGAAGGGCATCTACCCGCCCTCAGAAAATTCTTCGAGAGAATCCGCAAATACAGGTTACGCCTCAATCCTGAGAAATGTACATTCGGAGTCACGGCTGGAAAAATGCTTGGGTTCATGATCACCACACGAGGAATCGAGGTAGATCCATCAAAAATCAAAGCTATTCTGGAAATGGAACCGCCTCGAACGGAGAAAGAAATACGGAGTTTCCTTGGAAAAATCCAGTTTATCAGCAGATTCATCGCCAAGTTAACCTCTACTTGCGAGCCGATGTTTCGCCTACTCAGGAAAGGTGTGTCATTCAAGTGGGACGGTAAGTGTCAACAAGCTTTCGAGACCATCAAGAAGTATCTTCAGAACCCTCCAGTATTGATGCCGCCCATACCTGGGCAACCCCTCATTCTGTACTTATCTGTCACATCCTCAGCCATGGGATGCATGTTAGCACAAGAAGGGGAAGGAGGAAGCGAGAAAGCAGTTTACTACATCAGCAAGAAAATGATGGGGTGCGAGGAACGATACACGTCGCTGGAAAAAGTTTGTTGGGCATTAATCTGGGCTTCCAAGAAGTTAAGACATTACATGTTGGCTTATTCAGTGAAGTTGATCTCTCGAATGGACCCACTCAAATATCTGTTCGAAAAGCCAGCACTGACAGGAAAACTGGCGCGATGGTTGCTCATGCTAGCGGAGTTTGATATCAAGTACATCACTCGGAAGTCAGTAAAAGGAAAAGCAGTGGCAGAATTTCTAGCAGACCATCCTATGGAAGGGCCAGAGGATATAGAGTTCGAATTCCCTGACGAAAATGTAATGACAACAACCGACGACGTCTGGATGTTGTACTTCGATGGAGCCGCCAATCAGAAAGGATTCGGAATTGGAGTGTTACTAGTCTCACCAGAGGGGTCACACATCCCTCTTGCTTTCAAGTTAAATTTCGAAGTCACTAACAACCAATCAGAATATGAAGCATGCATAGTAGGGATGGAAGCTGCCTTAGAAATCGGAGTTGAAAGACTAGAGGTAGTCGGAGACTCCAACTTGGTGGTATCACGAGCCAACAGGGAATGGAAGGTGAAGGAAGACAAGCTCAAACCCTACCACCAAGATCTTGAAGATCTAATTCCACGATTTCGGATGGTCACGTTCACTCATGTTCCGAGATTGAAGAACCGATTTGCTGACGCTTTAGCAACTTTAGCTTCAATGGTGGAGATACCAGACGGAATCAAGCTCCGACCAATCACAATTGAGCAGAGGGATAAACCAGTATTTGAATATGTCACAGTTGTCAATGAACCCGACGATGGTCTGCCATGGTACCACGACATTTGGAACTTCATAGAGAAAGGGGAGTATCCGGCAGGAACCGAAAAGAAGGATCAGATTGCTCTTCGAAGATTGGCCTCTCAGTACATCATTTGTGGAGGAAAGCTATACCGGCGTTCGCATTGCGGGATGCACAAGTTGTGTGTGCATGGTACGGAAGCCACCATGATCATGGAAGAGATTCACGAAGGAGTTTGCGGTCCTCACATGAATGGGATAATGCTTGCAAAGAAGATTCTCCGTCAGGGATATTACTGGTCAACCATGGAAACTGAATGCGTCCAGTACGTGAGACAATGTCACAAATGCCAGATTCATGCTAACCTCATGCATGTACCACCGTCAGAGTTACACTCCATGACTTCACCTTGGCCTTTCTCTACCTGGGGCATTGACGTCATTGGCAGAATTACACCAGCTGCGTCTAACGGGCACAAGTTCATCTTAGTAGCAATCGATTATTTTACCAAATGGGTTGAAGCCGCTTCATACGCAACTCTGACAGCAGTTCAAGTCTCCCACTTCATCAAGCAAAACATCATTTACCGGTATGGTGTCCCTCAGGCTTTTGTATCAGACAATGGAGTTCATTTCAAGGGTAGAGCCGCCGAAACTCTCGAAGATTTCGGAATCCAGGTTCAGAAGTCAACTGTTTATCGGCCGCAAACCAATGGAGCCGTGGAAGCCGCAAACAAAACTCTCAAGACGATACTGGAGAAGACCACTCAGTCTGTGAGGGATTGGCACGAACAATTGCCGTTAGCATTATGGGGGTATCGGACGTCCGTTCGCACTCCGACAGGGGCAACACCTTATTCCTTGGTATATGGCATGGAGGCTGTCCTCCCGATCGAGCTCGAGGTACCATCTCTAAGGGTCATGATCGAATCAGAAATCAGCGAGGCAGAATGGCAAAGCTCGAGATTCGAGGAGCTTATGTTGTTTGACGAAAGGAGGCTCAAGGCTCTGTATCATGTTCAGGGTTATCAGCGTAGAATTGCACGGGCATTTAACAAGAAAGTGAAATCCAGAGACTTGCAAGAAGGTGATATGGTTTTGAAGGAGATTCGAGCTCCAGTCTTCGATCCTCGCGGGAAATTTCGACCAAAATGGACAGGCCCGTACATCATCAGGAAGATCTTGTCTGGAGGCGCAACACAACTCATTGATCTCGACGGCAACGAATTCTCAACTTTGGTCAACATGGATCAGCTCAAGAGATATTACCCCTGAGAGAAGCTCGCTGGACTGAAAACCGCAAGGGCGGACGGTGCCAGGCAAAATTTAGAGCAAGCCTGCTAGATCGAAAACCCACATCGGGCGATTTAGGCAAAAGATAAGGCAAATCAATCAAAAGAGCTCGCTAGACCGAAAACCCGAAAGGGCGGTACTAGGCAAAATTTAGAGCGCAAAAGGAGAGTGTCAATACTCGAGTGAACCCTAGCCAAATCTGTACTTTCGAACTACGTCATGACCTGATTCCTGTAAAAAGGATACGTAGGCATCCTCACCTTGAGGACCGGTCGCCATCTTTCAAAAAAAATGTCTCTTTGAGTTGATAATTAGCCGTCATGCACCAATCAAAATGCAACTCTCATAATTCATCTTTATTCAAATAAACTTCTTGGATTACAAGGCTGAGCATGAAACTTTCAAAACACAAAACAAGCAAACAGAGCATGACATCACACGAAACATCTCGTGGGTCTAAGCAATTTATTTCGGGCACATTAAGATCGAGTTCAAAAGTCATCTTTGACTTCCATGTTCTCTTGTTTTCATGTCTTTTATCAACCATCTCATATAGCGCTCTGAAAGATTGACACTCGGATACTGATCCCTTGGAATGGTTACACGCTCCCTCCAAGTATTTTGATAAGCCCTGAAGGTGGCAAAGTTGTGGTTAGGCATGACAAAGTTCTCTGGTAGTGGTATAGTCTGACGAACGCCAAGCTGACGGAGAATGCGGTTTGGGATGTAGAAAGTCCAGCCAGATAACCCGGCCAAAATCACCCGCTGACGCCCCATGTTGCTCACGGTCATGGCAGGATTGTCAAGCCAAACCAAACGCCAAGCAATTACCTCTTCTGTAAGCCGGGAAAGCACCCCGAACCAACCCTGCACGTCGTCAAAGACTTCCAGAAAATCCCTTTTAATGAATCCCTGTGTTTCATGAATCCGCCCCCGAGGCACGGTTTCCAGCAAATTAGCCTTGTCACACAGCCATATCTGTATCAGAGAGAAAACAAGTAAGAAACCATAGACAACCTAAACCCGAGCGTTGAGGTAAAACAAGAAAGTGGGAAAAACCGGAAAAAGGAGAGCTGAGTGAGAAACCTACCTGTAGGAGCAAAGCACTACCTTCAAAAACATTGGTGTCCCCGGCATGAACTCTGCCTAAACCCATCAAAGTCTCAGCCAAAACCATCGGAGCCACATCTTTGCGTTCCTCAATTTGCATGGCAACGCCAACTAGTGATGAATTCGCCTGCCCATCAGATTGAACGAACAAGAAAGCAGCAAGCAAGCAAAGACACAGTGCAAAACCGTCCGGACGGAACTGTGCTATGATTCGCGGAATGTTGATAGCACCTCCCTGGAGCAGGGATTTCGCTGCTTTATTACTTATCCCAAGATTGGCGGATAGTACATTGGCAAAGTTTACCCCGTGCAGAGGGATAACCGGCGTCTCCAAGTCAAACCCGCCAAGATACGCGTGAAACTCCTCCACAGTGGGGCATAACTCGTGAAAGCCAAAACGGAACACGTGTACCTCCGGGTCCCAAAATTGAACCGCAGCATGCAAGAGCTCAGGACGAATGGTTACGTCCCGAATACGACGCAGTGAAGTCATCCGGTGACCCTGAAAGTTGAGCCACTCAATGCCGTCAAGATCATCAAGCCAAGGCCGAATCAGAGACGAGAAACTCATGGTTTAGTAAGGAAGGAGAGACCTTTTGGTTTCTTAGAACACAAAAGGAGTTACGAAGGAAGGCCATTTATGGTATGCATGGATAAGAGAATTTTTGGATTGGTCACCTCGAAAAACATGCCAACAATGAAAAGCGTGGAAAGTCATCTCAAAAATTTAAAAGGGACCTCAGAAGGAGCAAGACCGGACGGTCTTTCAGACCACAGAACCATCAGACAATAACCAGACAAGCAAGCAAAAAGTCCTGGGGCCTGCAACGAAACTCAAGTTTTTGGACATTTTCAAAAGTGAGCCGTACGGCTCACTCTGCCTGGCCGTACGGCCTAAACACATTAGCCGTACGGCTAACTTTGTGGTATTCATGACCAAATTTGGCTCAGGCCACCAGAAGCTGTTTCGGATGTATTTTGGGCATTTTTCCTGTTCATGCAAGACGTAATGGGTATTTTAAAGCTGTGGGAAAAATCGGTTTGAATTTTGGACCGCATTTGCATGAGCAGGCACTCCGAGGACTCAGACGCGCCAAAACCAATGGACTAAGAGTATGTCGCATCACCTTCCTGGCGTCAACGGCTTTAGCGAAACCCCACCAAAACATCCGTGAGGACATCATGGAGTTATTCGATGGGTTCTAAGGAAAAGTTTATGGTCCCGAAATGTCCACACTCAAAATTGCCCGATATTGCTCAAACGAGGAGCGCCGATGGGCCGAAATGTTGTCCGAGTGTCGAAATTCTTTATTCATTCGAGCAGAAGTGGCATACATTTGTGATATGTTAGAAGCGTCATTTGGGTGAATATCATGTAAATTCAATTCTTCGGGCGCGATGGATCGCATTATGCCTACAAATGCTCAAAATTTCTTAAGTTTCCAGTTTGTCGAGTCAGTTTGTACATACACTTTTCGTCACTTCATTCCAATACAGAGTTACATATTTTTCATTTTCCAGGGGCATGTATTACTTATCGTCAGTAATCAGTCACTCACCAAACAATCATGTGCAAAAACTTGGATTTTCTTTCAAAATGTGCCAGTGTGAGTCATTCGAAGCATAAACAGATATGTGCAATCTATGTAAAAACTAAACGGCATCCATGTCATGAGCATAAATATACATCTATCCAGGGCAAACTGGCCCAACATCAAAAGCTACCACGGCTCGCAGACCGTATCCGTGAAAAAGAGAAAAATAGGGCAAACAGGCGCCCAAATCAAAACTGAGCACGCAGGCTCATCCTAAAAACCACTACGTCGCCGTTTCGTGGGCAGGCGACGGCCTAGTGTCAGAAGAGGATCCTCCTCAGGTGTGTCCTCGCTGCTGCTACCACCGCTACTCTCTGCATCTCCCTCCCGGGGAAGCCACCGCTCTCCACGAGCTGAACTCTCAGGAGCACCCTCTCTCTCAACAGAAGAGCGCAGCACTCTACTAGACTCAGAAATCACCAAAGGAACGGTGGATGGACCTCCACCAACGTTCTTCATCAAGGGCCTCCTACGAGGCGGTGAAGAGGGAAGTATGTCCTGCACAGAAAAGGAAAATTCATCAGTAAAGCAGTCAAAGCATTCAAAATTTCAGAAACAAAAGCACAATGGATACCTGGTCCGTCTCACTAACAGGAGAAGCTCTACGGGTACGTCGAGACCTACGACGTCCACTCGGCTCCCTACCTCTGGTCCCACGGTCGCTACTAGTACCACGACCGCTACTGCTGCCTCCAGCACTCCGCCCCCCGCGGCGACCTCCAGCTCTGCCTCTTGGCTCACTACCTCCCGCGCCACGGCCACTCCCAGTACCTCGGCCGCCTCTCCGGCCGGCTCTGCCTCCACGGCCACCACCAGCTCCGTCATCATCATCATCGTCACCTCCATCAGCATGAGGCACAACACCCGGCTCTGCTCTCGGGTGCACCTCTGGAGGCCCACCAATCGTGAGACTGCGAACCAAGGCCTCCAGGTCTCGCACCAACTGAACGGCGGATGCAGCCCAATCCGCCGGGATCTGCAAACAAAATCAAAAGCATCAGCAGGTAACATGAATAAATGCTTGAATAAAACATAAAGGCTAACTATTTCTTGTTTTCAAAATTTCAGGATTACCTCTGTCGCTGTAAGAGTAACTGGTGGAGTGACCTCAGGAACCACCACATATCCCATACTCCCGTTCGGCAACATCACATCAATCTCTCTCCTCAGAACAGGCAGTACTGGACCCTCCACAAAAGCAGGGGCAGCCAAACGGGTCTCCATATCCAAACTGTAAGCCAGAGTGCTCACCACGTAACCATCATAATCCTCTGAGGAACTGAAAACCAACTCCGTGTCCAGCACCGTGTGCGCGTCCACCTCAGCTAAAGTATACTCCTGCGTCCTCTGAACAAACGGTGGAAGAGAACCCGGTACTCTGAAATGGTCTAAACCCAGGGACTGGCGTGTCACCCTCTCGCCCAAGTACCACTGCCATCCATATGGAGACTCCAACAAAACGTGCCCTCGCGTCACTGCCCTGCTCTGAGTCAAGTAAGGAGCACTCAACCTACCCCACACATCCCAG
Source organism: Vaccinium darrowii (assembly GCA_020921065.1). Lineage (NCBI taxonomy): Eukaryota > Viridiplantae > Streptophyta > Magnoliopsida > Ericales > Ericaceae > Vaccinium > Vaccinium darrowii. The sequence continues at coordinate 44,064,269 of CM037151.1, forward strand.
TTCACCTACAGGGAAACATGAGTTACTTTCAAGTCAGCAATGGAATCAAAGCACTCAGGAAAGAATTCCAAAAGTCTAGCACCATACCGTCTCGCCCCTGGACTGATCCAGGAAAACTCGAAAGAACCTCAGCTGCCCCTTTTTCCCGCCTTTCCCAACATACTCCTTGGCCCACTTCACTGCCCGCGGAAGCACACGTTTGTCTGTATGAGAGTTCTCTGGGGTCGGCACTCCAAACACCTCATAAGCCCATACCTACATTTTTCAGAGAAATTCATCAATACATGGAGAATTCAAAGCAGAAGAAATAAACATGCCATACCTCCAAGACCCTCCAGTAACCTCCAAGTGTGGTCGCCGCTCCACGAACCACTGACCCAAGGAAACAGTAGAGAGTGCCCAAAGCAGCTCCACCCCAGTCAAACCGGCCAGCTATCCTCAGATCTGCCAAAGCAGGTAACCAACTCAAGTGCACCGAGTTCTGCCTATTCGGAAATAGAGCAGTACCAAACAAGAACAGCAAGTAGGCCCTCGCCATCTGTGCAGCCTCAGCAGGAGACCCCGGCTCGTGATCCCATATCGCCGGTAAGTGGTCACATCTCACCATCGCCTCATCTCCAATCTCTCTCCCCAGAAAGTGACGCACCGCCGCCCTGTCCAAGTATAAGCCGGAGTCAAAGGGTATCGGCTCGCCACCAACCCTCAACCCTGTAGTCGCTGCAAAGTCCAGAGGGGTGATCGTCATCTCCCCGAACCGAAAGTGAAAGCTATTGGTGGTGTCCCACCAATGCTCTATCAAAGCCCTCAGCAACTTCCGATCTGTCCGGGTAGGCAGTAGTGTACTGATAAAAGTGGCAAAACCAGCAGCATCCACCAACTCCCTCACACTCGGAGGCAGCCTCCTGTACTGAGCCAAGCAATCAGATGGCCCGCCATATCCCAGAAGAGAACGATCCACCTGTTTCAAGAACATGGCACAAATTCAGTCAGTAAAGCAGCAAAGGAAATGCAATGATAAAAGCAATTCAGGAGGCAGATATGAATAAAACGATATGTACCAGAGGCCTATTCGAAATATGCGTCGCCGGATCACGCAAGATCAAAGACTCAGGGTAAAATGGCAGCTCCGGCTCGTATACCTCACACCCCACTGGCACAAAGAAGTGAACTGGAGGATCGTAAGTCTCAGGGACAAAGGGCTGTCTGCTCCTCAGAGCCAACTGAACCTCCTCTACTATGGTCACACGGACCACCTCCTCTGTCTCTACCTCTGCCTGCTCAGGCTCGCCAACCGGTGGCGTCTCCCCTACCAAGACCTCGCTCAACCGAGGGAACTGCTGCAAGTTCCTAGCCAGGGTCTCGTCGGTAACCCCCTCCAAGGTATCTCCTAAAGTAGCTCCCGGAGCTCGTGAAGAACCAACCCGAGAGGTAAACAGAACCGGGTCAGAAGGCTCCCCACTGTCAGCACTCTCCTCTGGCACCTCGCCCGTGCCAAGCACCCGTGTCAAAATCCTAAAAACACGAGCAACAGGTATAACAGGAGCCGCCCCCTCAGCCTGTGCTCTCCCAGTCTCTACTCTCTCCGCCCCCTCAGCCTGAGCTCCCTCGACACGTGTCTCACCTCCCTCGCCACTAACACCTCCACTATAAAACGTCCCATCACCCATCTCATCATCACCACTATCCCCCGTCTCTCCGAGATCCTCCATAACCACATCCCCGGGCTGTCTAATGGTGACTGGAATCCTAACAGAAGTATCATCACCACTGACCCGAAACTCCCTCACCAAAACAGCACTCGCAACGTCAGGAAAAACTACATCACCTACACCCTCCTCCGCAGCCCGCGGGTCAAACAAAACATCAACACCACCCACATTCATCTCAATCTCAGGCAAGGGAACATTTATATCAAGATCAATATGCATCGAACTACTAGAAGCGGTAACAGTGCTTACCGGGATATTGGTGCCCTCCACAGTCGCCCAAACATCGTCCATTGCACTGTACTGTTCTATTATGGCCCTGAGAGCATCACCACCACTCTCCATGGTTCTGACCGGCATTGAGCCACCCTCCACGGCCGCCATCGGCTCTGGCCCGCCATGACTCGGTGAGGGAGTCGCCCCACCATGAACCGCACGGCCACCCACCTCAACCGCACGGGACGCCCCCATCTCAGATCCAGCCGCACGGTATCCATGATCACCCACTTCGGTCTCTCCCGAACCACCATCCCTCGGTTCCGACATCGATGGGCCGGCCATGGAAGCTTGGACCGACACCTCTTCAACCGAAGGAACTGACGCCGGTTCATCAATACCGGAAATGATAGGCGGGTATGAACTTCCGCCGGAGTCAGCCATGGTCAACGAGAGGCCTTTACTTTCAACCGAGATCCCGAACGGAATTTGTAAAAAAGAGAAGTAATCGGACGAGTAGAAGAAGAATATCTCTCAAAGTCTCTCAAGAAAAACTGTCTCTCGGAAGTTATGAACGAATAAAGGAAAACCGAGAGACGCGATGTTTTGGTCTGTGAAAAAAACCGCTCAAGTGAGCCGTACGGTTCACCAATCTACACCGTGCGGTTTATCCATGCGAGCCGTACGGCTCTTAGTCTCTGATATTTTCGCCGCACGACATCTGTCAGGTAAACTTCTGTAAACCGTGCGGTTAACCTTCTTCAATCCCAAATTTTGAAATCACACACCGCACCCCCGTGGCTCGCGATTTTCAAACAAAGCCCTCAGTGGCATTTTCCAAAATTACGAACAAGCCCTCTACGGCACTTTCCAAAAATCAGAATTACATTTTAGCCCTCAGTGGCATTTTCCAAAATTACGAACAAGTCCTCTACGGCACTTTCCAAAAATCAGAATTACATTTTAGCCCTCAGTGGCATTTTCCAAAATTACGAACAAGTCCTCTACGGCACTTTCCAAAAATCAGAATTACATTTTAGCCCTCAGTGGCATTTTCCAAAATTACGAACAAGTCCTCTACGGCACTTTCCAAAAATCAGAATTACATTTTAGCCCTCAGTGGCATTTTCCAAAATTACGAACAAGTCCTCTACGGCACTTTCCAAAAATCAGAATTACAATTTTAGCCCTCAGCAGCACATCTCAAAATTCAAAATTACTTTTCAAGTCCTCAACGGCACTAATCTTTCTGAAATCACACATTAAGTCCTCAACGGCATTTTCCATAAATTCAGAACTTTCATTTTTAAAGTCCTTTACAACATTCAGCACTAAAACACTTTCGTAGCCCCGAACTACGATTGGTCTGATCCCTACAAACAGGGTACGTAGGAAGCTTTGTGCTCGACCATATTTTGTTTATTTGTTTTCTCGCACCAGGGAAGACAAAATTGGGACGTCTGTATCTTTGACGCGGCTTACATCACAGAATGATGATTAAGTCTTGTCAAAGAGGGGCAACTGTAGACACCCCAATTTTAAAACCCTGTGCATCCCCAATGATGAAAGAAATAATCAGTGATACCTTGGAACAATTTGGAACAGTTACTGAGAACTTCAGAATCTTTGGACAGAAATACCCCTAGCCGTACGGTTCACCATCCAAACCGTACGGTGCACCATTCAAAACCGTGCGGTTTACATTTCTGAAGTCAAGCCGTACGGTCTACTCATATGAACCGTGCGGCTAACCATTTAAGCCGTACGGTTAACGTCGAGAAATATTCGTTTTCCTACAGAAGCATCTCATCATTCCTATGGCAGGGAATCGTACTCATTTTTATTCCCTTCTCCGGCTATATAAACACTCTTCCTCCCCCATTCTAAAAAAAACAAAAAACACCTCCCCACTCCGGCGACACGCTGATAAAATTTCCAGTCATTTTCCGTTCAAAATTCCGTCCAAACTTCTCTAGAAATTTCGAACCCATTTCATTTCTTCTATTCAAACCTCCCTTGTGATCCATCAGTGCGTATCCAATTCATTTCCAAGGAGTTCAAAACCCAGAATTTCCAAAGTTCTCAGACCGTTCAAAATTCTTGCAGAGGTACGATTGAACTTCGAAAACCGGGTTCATAACCTAGGTTCTTTGAGGGGATCCTCCCGGGCCGAGAGTAACTCTAATAGTTATCTCTAGGCTCGGGTGGTCGAATATTTCATAAAAATCAAGTTTTTCTAGCAAGAGCAAGCTACTGTTCCAAAACCAAAATTTCGAAATTTTTCTCAAAAAAGTGGACCGCACGGTTAACCTAAGTGCACCGTACGGCCCACTAAGGCAAGCCGTGCGGCTAACCCATGTAGAACAAAAAGTTTCTCCTGTTTTTCCTATATTCATGCTCTGTTTTCTGATTATTCTGCGGTTTGTTCAATTACGTTTTTGCCCTTCTATTCTCTTATTATTATTATTAAGCCTTTTTACTAATTTTATTTCTGTTATGGTTTTATTATTATCTCTCGTCATTTATCTATTTACTTGTCAAAGTTTCCGATAGAAATGTTTTCCCAAAAATCCCACAAAAATTTAGTAGAGACCGGAAATTATCCGGGCGAACGGGGTGCTTTTCAACAAAACCTTCCCCATTCGTAACCTGGCTTCCGAATCCAAGAATCGTTTCGCAGATCAAACCTTTTTTTCCAAAATGGCACGAGAGTCATTAATTATTTTCGACGGTTTCTCGGGTACCAAAATCATTTTCCAAATAAATCCCGGGTGGCGACTCACATTTTTCTGTTTTCCTCGAGCCCCGCGCGTGGATCCGACCGTCCACAACAATTATGTCATAACGTGCATAACTACCGCATATAATATAATCCTTGTGCATCCCAGAAGCTGCTATTTAAAAGTGTAACAGCTGATCCTAAGAAGCTACTATTCCGATGCTTTTTAATTAAGCTCTAAAGACTCATCGTTCGCCCAATCTTTCAGCACCTTTGGATTTGGATTAAGGGTGTGATAAGAAAGAGGAGCCCTTAATCACCAAATCTCACCATTATTTGGTGAGAAAGGGGAAGGAGCCAATAAAAAAAAATCATTTCTTTTTTGAATGAATTGGCAAGAAACCCTAAACATTTATGTTGTTTTTTTCTCAGATCCCTCAATCCAAAGGGCCTGTAAACAACTTTAAAAAGCCTATTAACAGCTGATTCGTAGAAGCCACTATCTCGATGATGTTTTATTATGCACATCTTTTACCAATCAAAGTGTTTGACAAACACTAAACATTTACAGGTGACTACAACACATTCTATTTGGCAAACCCCAAAATATTTTAAGGAGATCTCTATCTTTCATTCATCTAATAACAGCAACTGTAATTACACTTTCTTTTCCTACGCTATACATTTTTTTTATTGAAAACGCAAGACACAAATGCATCTACAAAACGCATGCAAAAGCAAACAAAGAAGGAATAACATCCAACACAGAAATTTCATTCATCTAATAACAATAACCGTGTTTTTTCTTTCTTTTTTTTCCGGGGGTTTGAATGAAATTATGGATTTTAAAAACTCTAAAATACGCAAACCCATATGGCCTTAAAATGCACTTAGCATCAAAATCCAAAATTTAGTCCCATTAGATCTTGCAAAATAACAAATGGCGAATCATAAACAAGAATACACAATATAACGCATGGGGCACACGAACCTGAATTTGAGCACAACTTCTTCTACCTTCCTCTCTTGCCTTGCTTTTGCATCAAAGGCTGACCGATCCTACAAAAAATCTTAATATTAAAACCAATCCAATTTGCCCAGAATCATACAATTGAAAAACACGAAAATCGACCCAAAAACTGGATGGGAAAACCAGGTTTGATCTAATCCGGCCAAACCGTAACAATACACTGTAAAAATCCACAAACCCAGATGAACGAAGGAGAGAGAGAAGATCGCATAGCTACCCTTAGTTGAACGAGAGAGAGAGAGAGAGAGAGAGAGAGAGAGAGAAGATGCCAGATTCGCTGCACCTCTGTCTGTAATATTAGGGTACTCTCTGGAAACGTATTTTACTTTTCAAGTCAACACCAATTTCTTTGCTTTAACAAACACGCTCAAAAAAAAAAAAAAAGACAACTCAATTGTAAAAAAAAATCACATATAAATCTCCTACGCCATATCAAACCCCATAAACCTCATCTTCTTAAAAACTCACCTCTTGATCATTTGATCAAATCAAGAAGAAGATAAGAAAATAATATTCTTCCATATAAATAATATTCAATATTAAACTGCTACATTAATACTTCATATTTTGCTTTCTAAAATTAACAAATTCTAAGCACTAAAAATTAGCCCTAACTTATGCTTATCTCTACTGAAAATGCCCTTACCCTAAGCAAAAAAACCCATAACTTTATCATAACATCTAGCTATCTATCTATACTACGTATGTATTTCAAAGCGCAAACCACAAAAACCAAAAAAGAACCTGACACACAAAACCAAAATACACACAAAAGGTTAACACTTTTCTGTTTAATGAACATGGATATGAAATGGAGTATGATTGATCTAACCCTGAAGAACCATTTGAACAGAAAACAAAGACAAACAACACACGGGCATCACACTCGTGCGACGCACGAAGCCATTAAACTATTATATCTAAATTTGAGGCTTTACTTCGATGTACATTTCTATATACTTTTCTTCGAGTAATTGAGCCTAATTATATTTATAAACTGTAGTTTTTTTTTTTTTTGCACAGTAAAGTAGTGAGCTTATAAAGTAGTGAGCTTATAGAAAGAAATTTTTTAGTATCTAATGTATCATAAGATTTTGACAACACTAATCAAGACAGAGGTTGATACCTCCAAATGTTTTGAACTGCCATATTTGGCCTCTACAATTCTCAAAACTTGATCTCAAATCTTAGTGACATAATCCAGGAGGATGTCCTCGGCTCTAGCTCCTGTTCTTAATTCTCGCTTTGCCCTACCACTCTCATTCCTCACTCTCGCAAATTTCAGTAGTGAAGAATGTTTTAAAAGTCATTTTCATGCTCGCTCATGCGAACTATGTGACTTAGATGATTACTGGAGAGAGTTAATAGCGACAAGCCCAACGCTGCCATTTCTAACCAAGGAGACAAACTCGAAATGTAAACACCAACCCACGACTAACTTTCCATTACATCGGTGTTTCCATTCTACGCGTGGCCTTCAGAACACCGATGTAATGGAAAGCAGCAGGACATAACCAATACGTGACCCGGGCAGCCCTTTAAGGCTGGCTTAGATGCAAGAGGGGTCTCTCGACTCTCACCAAGGCAAAATGAGAACATGGTCAAGCAATCGTTAATTCCTCATTCAACATTGTATCAATCAACAAATTATACAAATTAAATAGAGTTATCTTTTATGCATTTTCTTTTTGTGCCACAAAGCCTTGACGTTAATTAAAAGAAGAAGAAACGTTAACCTCTGCAATCCTACTGTCCCTGTCCAATACAGAAGTGACTGATGAGAAAAATTCTTAAGTTGAAATGCGAGAGGATAACCATCTCAATGTAATATAAGCCCCACATACACGACAACTACAACCACAAAAACATCAAAATCACATAGCTATGCACTCAACTACATCTCAATCAAGGTTTTAAAATCTGGTAGCAGACTGTGTAGCAGGAATCGAGTGTAGAGATAGCGAAGGTTATAAAATTATTTTGGGCGCCCAAGCAGCTGAAGTGGTCATGAAGCAAGCAAAATATCAGATACAAAGCAATATGTATCAGGAATCGGCAGATGCGGGTGAATTTTTAGTAGGATTGGTATAGATGGGTGCAGTTGTATCAGCAGGCTGAATAATTGCTACGTAGGGCCGATAGATAAATCCATGATCCCAATGGACTTGACCTAGTTCACCTTTTTCCACATGCTATAAGTATTTTTACTACCCTAGGTCCCTAACCCCAACACGACACAGAAACAAACGGGATCAGCTTATCCCTTGCGAGTTAAAAATTTGAACCGATTAAAACAAAAATGATGAACAAATAAACCAATAAAATAAAGGGAGAGTTGCTATAAGGTCCACTATAGCTATTTCCTAACACTTCTAATCCACCTAATATTTTCCTAAGACTTCTAATCCAATCACGCATCTAAAAGACAAAAATAACCCACAGCAACACATGACAACTTCTCGACCTGTGGTTTGCGATGATCCTCTCTCTCTCTCTCACACACACACACACGGACACAGTATAGAGTCGTCGGATCTAGCTGACGCCGGATCTGGTCATTGTCGTCGACTCCGGCGAAGTTAAGAGCTATCACCTCTCTCTCTAATCTAGCTGTCGTTGCTGCGCCGTCGTCGGCCGTCAAATCTTTAATTGTTGCTTCATTTGGGAAGAAGCTTTCAATATTCAAGTGAATGAATCGCGTTCTTCTCTCCCTCACCACTTCTCTCCGCCGCCACTCCTCCGCCGCCTGCAACATTGTTGAAGTCGCCGCCGCCGTCGGCTGAGTTGGATCCGAGCTTCTCCATGTCCATGTAAGTGCAGAAGAGGTCGTCTTCAGATCAGATCTAGTCGAAGCTACCCGGAGGCGCGTCGAAGGGGTCCGAGACGAGATCCAAGTCGTCTGGGAGGCGGAAACTTATGTCCGAGTGGGCCCGATGGTGGTGGGCCGCCCTGGACGGCCCGAACGACAGCGGTGATGGCTTGTGAGCATTCCGGGAGGAATTGGCGGTTGAGTTGGACGGATCTTGCATTTAGATAGCCCTCCCTGTTACTCTATCGAGGTCTATATGGGTATATTATATGTATGCAGGAGCATATCTCATCTCTCTTGAATGAAACATTGACCTCAGAAATATTAATTGATTTATTTTTACCAACTATCGACTTCTCTAAGGGGTCAAATGTTTTGGTCTGTTTTAAGCTTGGAAAAGTCAAGTAAATGTGTGTGCTTTATTGTACTTTGTAAGTGTAGCCATTTGCATTTACATGTAATTGATTGAATGAAAAAGATATGGGTACACCACATGTGTACCCCAAACGCACACCACTTTGAGGTGACAAATGAGGAGAAGCCCAATATGGAGCTCACCCAAAAAATGGATCTCTCGTCATTTGTCACCTCAGAATGGTGTGCATTTGGATGCACATGTGGTGTATACCTAGCATTGTTGTTGAACAAAACGTGAAGTTTTATAAATTGATGGGACTTGTTGAGTGACAGCCGTATGTTAACTTTTCTTTATCTTTGTTTATTGCACAAAGGACAAGACAAGGAGTACTGTGCAAAGTAAATGTGGAGTGTAGTGGTTATTTGCATCCTTGCAGGGGTTTGTCTTTTACTGTTTGTTTTCATTTGTAATGTTTTTTTACTCCTCCCAATGCTTTTTCTTTTGTTTATTTATTTTTTGGACATGCAAGTTCACAGTTAAAAAGCAATCCTCATTAAAGATAGCCACATCTTTTGAGTATAGATAACCATATCTAATGCAAAAAAAGTGAATTAGAGGTGTTATGGAAGTATGAGGTTTTATGTTAAAAGCAGAGAGTTTGTGCTGCTACCTTGTAGTGCTTGGGTGGTTGAGGACTTGATCCCAAGTAAGTTTTTTAAACAAAAATATGCCCAGATAACCACATCTTATGAGTGCAGATAAACACCTCTTGCGAGTCAAGATAACCACATCTGATCCTAAGTAGGTTTTTTTAAAAAATGACACAGTTCAGATAACCACATCTGCGCCGGTCAATTTTCCGGCGAAGTCCAATTTTCCGGCAACTTTTCCGGCGCCGACAGAATTTTCCGGCGAACTTTCCGGCGAAGTCCAGTTTTCCGGCGAACTTTTCCGGCAGACTTTCCGGCGCCGGTGACTTTTCCGGCGAAGGTATATTATGTATTAAATTTAATGTAAGAGTACATTTGTCTAGTAAAAAAATAGAATGGACCTAAGAGCATTTAAAAAGTGATTTGGTGGACTAGAGGTGTTATGAAAACATTAGGTGGACTAGAGGGCTTATAAAAAGCTATAATGGACCCTATAACAATTCTTTATAAAATAAAACCCAAAAGCCTCCATTACCAAGTTTAAAGCTAAACAAGAACCGAAGAAAAACTGCAAGGACATGAAACCTAAATAAATAACCGGACCGAAATCAAACTTGATCATCGCTCTAATTTGCACACGCACAGCTAAATACAGATTACATTCGCCAAACCTCTAAATATAGCATATATAAATACATCTGTAAAGATGAGTTTTTGAGGCAGGGAGGAACAAACCTAGTGAAATCAGAACTTACTTGTACCTGTGCATACAATGAACCGTTGCAACACGAGGATGCTTGACGGCGGTAGTCCGTGATGATGGTGGTACCTGGAGATGGGTTCTCCATGGTCGCACAAGCAAGATCTTGGTTGAAGGTGGAGAAGCACTGTTTGTAATCTCACCTATATATCAAAACTGAGATTAAATTCGCAACGAACTTTACCAATTCATAGCTATTCAATTGTTTCAAAAAGATGAGACCGAGATAGAGAGAAAAAGCGCATACCTATTCAACCAAAGCAGATCTGGATCGCACGACGCCGGCCTCCACGCACAAACAGAGAGAGAGAGAGAGAGAGAGAGATGAACGAAGACAGATGCACGAGATCCCTAACGCTGGAGCTTCGAACAGCGTTGAATCGCCACTCTCTCTCTCTCTCTCTCTCTCTCTCTCTCTCTATCGCCTGGAAGCTCTCCCTCTCTCTCTCTCTCTCTCTCGTGCGTTAAAAAATGATAAGGGACACAGAGGGAAATATGGCAAAAGTTGGGAAGGGGTATTAGCAAACGCCAAATGACCCAATTGCCCACGTACAAAATGCATAATTACAGCCAATTCAACAGCAGAAATTTCCAATCGAAGGGTAAAATCGTCCAAATTGGACATAATTGGCCAAACCCAAAATTGAGAGACTCTCTCTTTCTTTGCCTTCGGTTTTGGACATAATTGGCCAAACCCAAAATTGAGAGACTCTCTCTTTCTTTGCCTTCGGTTTTTGACATATGGGTCGGGTGATATATCTATAGATATCGGATTTTGCATGAACATTCTTCTCTAAGAGGCTTATATGATGAACAATATCAATTATCATGCGGCACCTCCGATGGTTGCAAAGGAAGAATTATATGGTATCCACAAGGTCCCGACCCAAAATGACAAGAACGGGGGTTTTGGTGTGCGCTACCTGGTGTGAGGCATCTGAGCTGTCATATGTGTTTTCAAAGGTTCTGATTTTATCTTGCCACTTTATAGATCCGAGCCGTCCATTGCCAGATAAAATCTGAAGACGTTGACTGGCGAGATCAACGGCTCGGATGCGGACACCAAGATCGCACACCAGTAATGACAGAGCCACACGTGTGGTCTTCTAATGGGGCACTTATTTTCATAATCTTTCCTCGCGTATATTTCATTTATGGGAATTAAAACGGTTAAATACTTAAATGTAGTCAAATATAAAAATATAGACTCCATTGTAATTAATAAACCCCTGGAACTTATTTTCCCTCGTAAATAAGAAGTTAATTTTATCCTAAACGTTCCTAAGTACCTGTAACGTATCCCATGAATCCAGCATACGACTATCATCTTCTGAATTTTAGTAGCGTGAGTTGCTTAAGGAAGTGGTTTCCACGCTCGCGTACCCGCCAAGGATGGAGCCAGAGGGGAACAAGTGGTGGCGGCCGCCACCATAAGGTTTTCAAAAAATGCAATTATTATATAGAAAATAAATTTTTATTCCCGAAATATATATACTCGCCACTACTAGATTTTTTTAATCGTTTATCCTCATAATGCGGTTTGTCTTTTTATTTTTTAAGTACATATTTTCGCCACGACCCGCTCCCATTTTGCGCTCGCGCATGTCAAGACCACCGGTTGGGATAGAGGCACTACACCTGTAACGCGGAGAGGGACACTGTAGGGAACCCAAATTCCTTACAAACTAATGCAGCAACACTTTACAAACCCAACAGTTAAATTCATTTTGTTACATCTAAGTAGATCACAATTAATAATATCCCACCCATTTCTCTCTCTCTCTCTCTCTCTCTCTCCTCTTATATATACGCAAATATATGTGCATATATTTGCAAGGGGAGAAAATTTATTTGAAGAAGCCCCTCTCTCTCTCTCTCTCTCTCTCTCCAAATGGCTTTCTGGGTTGGTTGCAATTTTCCTCTGCTTCTGCTGCTGCTGCTCAACATTGTTATCGTGCTAGCAAATGTGCACAAGTGTTTAGCGGAGTGTGACTTGTACCAGGGGAGTTGGATGAGGGACCCATCATACCCTCTCTACAATGCGACCACGTGTCCCTTCATCGAGAAAGAATTCAATTGCCAGAAAAATGGACGGCCCGATCTTGACTATCTCCACTACAGGTGGCAGCCCACTGGATGCAATTTGGAAAGGTAACTAGTTTTGTCACACCTTGGGCTGGGCTTTTACCCAGTTGGACACAAAAATAATGAACAGGGCCTGTTCTCCTGCATTTTGGGCCTACCATTAACATTAACATTATTAATTTATTATAGATTCTTATGTTTAGATTTTTATTTTTTATTTTTAGCTAAGAAGGGTTTTAATATAGATGATGTAGTTTATTGTTATTTTAGTTAATCATCCTGATTATGTCCCAAAAGAGTACTACGTACATAGGTTTTTTTTTTTAAGATGTAATTATTAGCATGGTCTAAATATTTACCCATACAATTTTCTTGCGGTATGTTCAACATATCCATGCATAATTTTTAGTACATCGTCGCTTGTGTTAAAACAAGTACAATGAATCATGTGATCCCGGCAATCTGATCAACTTTTTCCTTCATTGTAGTCAACACAAAATGTAGCCTAAATACCGTATCTACGCGATTAGGTCTAAATATCGTATCAATGGTTAGATAGATACAAGAGGACAATGTACGTAACCATGCCTAAAAGTCCTATAAACGAAGAAATAAGACTATGGAAGCTAGTCGAGATGAGAGTAAGCTTTTTTATACCTGCCATAGTGCCACCCCATGCTTTATAAATTTAAATAAATACATTTTCATGTTAGTATGTGCTTCCTGCAAAATTTATTTAGCATGCCTTTTATTTTAGAAAAAACCCTTGCAGTCAAGTCTTATTAATTGTCAACATTTTCAGGTTAGTGTGTGCCTCCCACAACTTTTTATCTCCGTCTATATTTGTTTATTTATTATTTTACCGTTAGTGGTATCTGGGCTAGCTTATGTGCACTACGACTAATCCCTTTTCCGGTCTAGTTTAAGGCAGATTATCCACTCCGGGATTACGAATTATAGTAGCTTAACAAAAAATTACTTTCTCCGTCCTTATTTTATTTTAGCCGCGTAGTTTCTTAGGTATATGTCTTTATATTGAAGTTTTGCATTTATGATAGATTATGGGGTGAAATATTTTGGATTTTGTAGATTTGATGGAGTTGGCTTCTTGAAGAAATTCAAAGGGAAGAAAATCATGTTTGTAGGGGATTCCTTGGTTAGAGACCAATGGCAGTCATTGACATGCTTGCTCTACAATGCAAGACCTAACTTAGAATACACCCTGACGAGATCCGGTATGATCTCCACTTTCATAATCAAGGTATGGGTCTACACTTTAAATTTCCTTAGCTTCGGGCGTGTTTGGAAGACACATTTTTTTTCCCATTTTGCATCGTGTCGTGGCGAATTTTGGGTGTTTGGATGGTAATTGCTGATTTTAGAATCAAGCATCACCAGAAAAACGACTCGGAGAATGTAGAATTCAAAAATGAGTTTCAGATGAAGTTTTTGGATTCTCATCGTATTTCATACTTTACTCTTTTGAAAAAGACTATTTTGCACATATTACCCAAACCCTTTTATAGATTCTTATTATAGTCTAGAAATTTATAATGTTCCAATCTAAAATCCAGAATTCCAAAAAAAAAGAAAAAAAAGAAATTGACTCAGCATTTTCCTAATTAATTTTGTAGCGGGGATGCACGGTACCCCCACACTATCCAATAATATTATTTTTCATGTAATATCTTAATTTAGTCTTTCCAACAGTCCCTTTGACATTTTAATATCTTAATTTAGTCTTTCCAAATATAATTTTTTTTTCTCAAAAGATCTTGCAATTAAAACCCTAGATAATTTTATCATTTTCTTTCTTTTGTGAAATTCCTGCGCCCGTTTGGTGGTCCGGGATGTTAAAAATTTAAAACAAGAGGACCACATAGCACAATCATATATATCATTTTGTGATGCAGGAATATGGAGTTAAAGTGATGCTTGATCGCAACGTGTTCTTAGTGGATAATGTAAGGGAAAGTAAGGGTCGAATCTTGAAGCTTGACTCCATTAACGATGGCAAGAATTGGATGGGGATGGATATGCTAATCTTCGACACATGGCACTGGTGGAATTACAGAGGAGCCCACCAACCGTTAGTCAAAACTTCTCCCAACTCTTTTGCTATTGATACGATCGCATTCTTTAGTATCACGTGATGTTTCACCAATGTGGTCAATTTATATCAATGCCTTGGTTTTACATCGTATGGTACTATTTCTCCTTCAAATACAATGGAGAGAATAAGATGTTCTACGTATCCGCCTATTCCCTGTTTGGAGTAGTATTTTAAAAGCCGGGCCATTTTTCCAATAAAAAAAAAAGTAAAGTATTTTTGTGCAGAATTTATAGATCTCAATCAATTCTTTTAAATTGGTACAAAAATCAAAAAATTATGTCGGAAGTATTTTATTTTGTCATTCAGAAATTGTTGCAAGTTTTTGTAAAAGAACAAATAAATTGGGATAGAAGGAATATTAGATATGAGATCAACTTGGGACCATCTAATATAATTGCTTGCGTCCTTGGATTGTATTTCAAATGATGTTTCCCCAAGCGTAGGGTTTAGGTGTCGCAAAGCATAATAACTCGGAAGTCCGAGGTCGAATCCACAGGGAGGGGTCGGAGCTAGTGAGAGGTTTACTTTACGGTAGGGGTTTCGGCGTTAGGACGGCCAACCTTTTGGTTGTGATTTTTGTTTGGTGGAATCTCTCTACCTCTAATGGGATTGAAAACGTTTTTTTAAACTACAAATTAAAGGCGGCAAGGTCTAGAGGTTCATACCACCCATGACTAGGGATATTCAATGGCTCTCGACTATAACTCAAGTGAGAGACAAAGTCACTTGCTCTCACTCGGAAGATTTGACAATGAAAATCATTTTGACTCTAGAAAATTGGTTTAACAATGGGATAAGTTCTTTGAGGCATTTTTACAAACACTTGGAGTGACATAGCTCTAAGCATCATGTGTGGCAAGTAGTCAAGCCCTTGCCTACACAAGATCAAAAAGGTTAACAACTCCTAGTTTTGGTACATAAAATTGAACTCACCCAATGAAAACCAATCTTTACCACAAGAATGAGGTTTGTAAATGGAAAGAAACTCTCTTATACATTTTATCGAACACCTAAAGTGACATAGCTCAAAGCATTGTGTGTGCCAAGTAATTTGTCTACACCCAATCAAGGAGGTTAACAACTCTAAGTTTAGACCAAAAATAGAGTGATTAATCCATTCACAAACCCACAATAAGCATAAAAACGTGAGAAGCCATTGAAACACCGAAGTCATGGGGTGATATTCACCCCATAACCAAGCCTAAACCACTACTCAATTATGCTTAAAGTACACACAAAGGAGAAAAACGTGATTAAGGAAAACATAACGAAAATGAAAATAAACACAAGATTTAGATAGATAAGAGAAATACTTACAACATTTGTGAAGGCAAAAGCCTTGAATCCAAAGAGAAAATCCTAAAATCTAGAGAGAAGGTGGAGCTCAAGTGAGCAAAACAAAAATGGAGGTAGAGAGAGAAGGTGGAAGATGAAGAATACCCTAAAATTCTGATGTTTGGGACATTTTATAGTCCCAAAGTTTCAATTGAAATGTCCAAAAAGCCCCCAAGTTCTTCCTTGGTCGGATGCAAAATGTTGCTGAAAAACCCAAGTCCTATCGATAGGACTTATTCTCCTATCGATAGGAGAACTCTTCTGCGCACAGATGGCCAATCTGATCCCTCTCCTATCGATAGGACTAATTCTCCTATCGATAGGACTTCACTGCTTCACAAAAATGGCCAGACCGATCACTGTCCTATCGATAGGGCCAATTCTCCTATCGATAGGAGTTGCTTGCAGGCAGATTTTTGACCCAACTTCGTGGGCACGCCCCGGCTTCGTCCGAACTCGGAATGAGGCGATTCTTGAACCGTTGGAAAGCTCTATGAGTCTACTTTCAAACCCAATTGACCTCATCTTCATAGCCTTTGTATCTTGAGAGAAATGAGCCTTTTTCTATCGGTGTGTCGAATTTCCTCGAACCTCATAACTCTAGATTTCTTGGTCCTTTGTTCCGGGCCTTCCTTGAACCTTCCAAAACTCCTTGAATCGACTTCTAAGCTTCGGCGATTGTCCTCCACGGCATTGCGGGACTTTGGGTACTTCCGGATACAACCGGGAATTATTTGGAGCTTTGGACGCGCCTTTTAGCTCCGATTTTCTGAAACTCATCAAAAACACAACTCGCGCAAAATCAATCATATAAATGCACAAAATGCACGTGTGTGTGATCACAACGAGCGAGATAAGCCCCGTTATTTACATTTTCGGGGGCTTATCACACCCCCCAACTTGAACTTTGCTCGTCCCGAGCAAACTAAACAAATGCACTAATGGAAACAAACTAAAAAGGATATGTCTTTTAAACCCCCGGGCGGCCCCGGTAGGACGAGTGAAGTCTCGTGAGGGTTTTCAGCAGTGACAACCCACAAAAAAACCCTTAAAACACAAAGGAATCGGATACTATATATGTAACTCACACCCAACCGTCAACCTCGCATAGTACCACAGTGTCTACCGAGCAAGTCAATGGCAAGATACTTCATTCATAGAAGGAGTTAAGCAAGTGAACTTCATATCTAAACTTAGCACAAAAATTAATCCTCTCGCCTACGGTCAGATAGAGAATTCTCACGTGGCATGCGTGTGAAAAGAAACCTCACATAGAAATTCACCAATTTTGAAAACAGTTCTCACACCATTGATAGCTCGGTATTTCTTTAAGCACACCCTTTCCCTTTATTCGAATGAATCTCTTTTTTTTTTTTTTTTATATATGTGGTCGTGCAATGCCCGGACCTCTCGGGCTTTCTAGTTGACCCCTTTAGCGAGCGTTAGGTCGGCCATCCCCAAGCCAAATGGCCTTAGGGCGCCAGGTTTTAAGAGACCCCTCAGACTTAATTGCTCAAGTCAAAAAGGCTTTATAGTGAGGTCCAAGCTAACCACATTCGACAATGCCTTCACAAGGTCTATCCATCTTTTGACGCGAACAATACGGTGGGAGCAAACCCCGATTGCCCGGTTACTCAATGAACGCCCGGATAAACATTAACAATAAAGCATGCATCATCTTTTTCTTTTTTTTTTTCAAGGAAAGGGGCTCCAAATATTTCACAGACAATTAATTCATACCGAGGGATCAATGACACGTGAACCAATTTCGAAGCCAGTGAATCCTCAAGTGGGACAGTGCGCGTGCAAAAACATGAATTCAAGTGAGCATCCGCTATCCAACTATAGGTAATACGGCTTAACCAAGTGTTTCCTTTTAATGTCATGTTCACAAGCTTAATTCTATCCATGAAATCGTATCAAGACCCCGTCTCACACAACAAACATCATAGCACTAATTAGAAGCCATCAATTAAGAGTAAGCATACACAAGTATCCAAATTCCTTGATTCACCAATTTTTTTAATTTTTCCATATTTTTCAGTTTTTTTTTTTCAAGACTCTTAATATAAACAAAGCACAACGTAAACCCTCCCCCCAACTTAAAATGTGCTATGTCCTCATAGCACGAAGACAATATGAAAATGAAGAACTAGGAGGGATAAAAATGTACCGACGGGGTGGAATGTCAATCACCCAATACCTCGACCAAAGATGAGGATTTTTCATCACTCGCTCCTTTCGTCATTGGCAATGCTTCCAAGGCTTCCTCCTTCGGCCCCATGTGGGACCACAGCTAGTCGCACAGGGCCATCCCCAACGACTTTGTAGGCCTTACAACCGCGACATTTCGTCGCACCCCTGCTTAGGGCTCCTGAATGCCGCAATCGCCGCCAAGTTAGACCCAAACTACCAAGGCTGGTACGGTAGCATGGTCACCCTGCAAAAGACTGAATTGCCAACTACCTACTAAGAGAAAATGATTAGTACCAACTCGCTCCGTGATAGCCGAGTTCCCAACAAACAAATCTTCACGCGATTAACGGGTAAATACTTTTCTCCCTTGCCGAAGCAAGGTGGCTATATCAGACCACCTACAACAAAACTAAAAACAAAAGTAGTGCCCTGCACTCTTTTCACGTGAAATCCAAAAATCCGTCGTACTACGAAGAGCTATTAGTACAAGCGTATCACTCCATTTCAAGCCCTCCGTTAAAAATTGTACACAACCATGCCATAAGATAAGATACTTAGAGTAAAGTGAGAGCAATAGTCGCTTTAGAAAATGTAGTTCCACCAAGTGCATATTTCGAACCAAATTTATTTTCAAGGTGTTGACAAGATTTACTAGAAATGGATTGTAAACACAATCATAATTATCAGCACCTAGAAAATCAATTAGTTCAACTCTTTGAAATTCTTGTGGTGGAGGAGACTCAATGGGAGCGCTAGTGACATTTACCTCAAAAGGTTTCTCATGAAAAAGCATATCAAGTGTACAATTTGAATCCTTTTGGGGAGCATAATCAAAATCCGGCTCATCATCCCAAATAACTTCTGAGATTTCTTTTTGAGCTGGAATAACCCCTTCATTAAAGAACAATGGTTCTATTACCTCAATGGTGAAGGGATTTTCGAAAGAATCATCAGACACTAGTGGCTCATTGCTCGAAATTGCTACAGGCGGCACCTCCTCAATTACAGGACACAAACTCTCAAAATCAATTAAACATGCTGGCTTCGTGGCGAGAAATTTGTCCAATGTATCACTAAGGGCTTGCCCTATTCCAATTTCAGTCAACTCACAATATTGGGGCTTTTGGGCTAATTCCTCAAGGTAGTCCCAACACTCTTCGGGAGTTTTATCCAGGAATTCTTCATTAGAACACAAATCAAATTGACATATTGACGGATTTAAACCTCGACAAAAGACAATTAGAAGATCCCCGAACTCATACATAAACCTTGACCAAGAGAAAATTGAACATTTAAAACGCTCCCAACATTGTGAAAAAGACTCATGATCTAGTTGATGGAAATTGGTTACATCTTGTAAGACCTCACCATAGCAACTTTCAAAGTATGCCATTTTTTTTTTTTTTTTTTAAAGATTTCTTATTAACAAAAGCTAAAAGCAACAACTAAAACAAAATGAAACTAATAACTAGCAGGCTGGAGGGGTTATACCACCACCTCACCACAAACAGTTCCGAGGGGCTATTCCGCCGCCTCGTTAAAAAAAAAAACAAGTAATGTACAGAAAATAAGAAAAACTATACAAAAGAGTGGGATACTTACAATGGAGTAAAGCAGACTTCTTTACTAGCTCGCCATTTGTTGCCCTCCCCGGCAACGGCGCCAAAAATGCTTGCGTCCTTGGATTGTATTTCAAATGATGTTTCCCCAAGCGTAGGGTTTAGGTGTCGCAAAGCATAATAACTCGGAAGTCCGAGGTCGAATCCACAAGGAGGGGTCGGAGCTAGTGAGAGGTTTACTTTACGGTAGGGGTTTCGGCGTTAGGACGGCCAACCTTTTGGTTGTGATTTTTGTTTGGTGGAATCTCTCTACCTCTAATGGGATTGAAAACGTTTTTTTAAACTACAAATTAAAGGCGGCAAGGTCTAGAGGTTCATACCACCCATGACTAGGGATATTCAATGGCTCTCGACTATAACTCAAGTGAGAGACAAAGTCACTGAATTTGGGCTTTAAGACAGCCAACTTTTGGTTTGGTTTGTTTGGTAAAATCTCTCTCTACCTCTAAATAACTAAAAATGAAAGTTTTGCAAACTCAAACTAAAGGCAAAGTCAAGGGGTTCAAAACACCCATGTCTTGGATTACATTGTTCTTCTCAAGATTACTCGGTTAAACCACGTAGTCAAACATGTTTAACCGGAAGATTTAACATTATAGCACATTTGGATTCTAGAAAATGGGTTTGATCAAGAGTAGGGTTCATTGAGGCATTTTTACAAACACTTAGAATGCCATAGCTCTAAGCATCATGTGTGGCAAGTAGTCAAGCCCTTGCCTACACAAGATCAAAGAGATTAACAAGACTAAATTTTGATACATAAAATCGAACCCCAACTCTTAAACAAACAACTTTTAATGCTCATTTTGAGAGAAGGACAAAAATAACCCAAGTCATGGGGTGCTAATCACCCCATGACCAAGCCTTGCTACACTACTCACACATACTCAAAGGAGAAATGGAAATACTACGTAGAAATACCAAGAAAATGTGAAACATAACGAAAATGAAAATAAACTACGGATTTATAAAGCTTTGAGAAGTGCTTACAACATTAATGAAGGAGAAAACCTTGGTTCTTGAAGATTGAAGACTAATTTCTAGAGAGAAGGTGGAGAGAATGAGTGAGGAAGAAGAAGGGAGGTAGAGAGAGAAGGTGAAAATGTAAGATACCCTAATTTTCTGAAGTTTGAGGCCTTTTATAGTCCCAAAGTTTCAATTGAAATGTCCAAAAAGCCCCCAAGTTCTTCCTTGGTCGGATGCAAAATGTTGCTGAAAAACCCAAGTCCTATCGATAGGACTTATTCTCCTATCGATAGGAGAACTCTTCTGCGCACAGATGGCCAATCTGATCCCTCTCCTATCGATAGGACTAATTCTCCTATCGATAGGACTTCACTGCTTCACAAAAATGGCCAGACCGATCACTGTCCTATCGATAGGGCCAATTCTCCTATCGATAGGAGTTGCTTGCAGGCAGATTTTTGACCCAACTTCGTGGGCACGCCCCGGCTTCGTCCGAACTCGGAATGAGGCGATTCTTGAACCGTTGGAAAGCTCTATGAGTCTACTTTCAAACCCAATTGACCTCATCTTCATAGCCTTTGTATCTTGAGAGAAATGAGCCTTTTTCTATCGGTGTGTCGAATTTCCTCGAACCTCATAACTCTAGATTTCTTGGTCCTTTGTTCCGGGCCTTCCTTGAACCTTCCAAAACTCCTTGAATCGACTTCTAAGCTTCGGCGATTGTCCTCCACGGCATTGCGGGACTTTGGGTACTTCCGGATACAACCGGGAATTATTTGGAGCTTTGGACGCGCCTTTTAGCTCCAATTTTCTGAAACTCATCAAAAACACAACTCGCGCAAAATCAATCATATAAATGCACAAAATGCACGTGTGTGTGATCACAACGAGCGAGATAAGCCCCGTTATTTACATTTTCGGGGGCTTATCAATAATCCCCCAAAACCGGATAAGATAGAAAATATTTTCATTTCCTAGGTAAACAACGACTAGACGGGTTAGTGAGAAAATCAAAAATTAAAACCAAAGCTGTTGATTGCCGAGATTAACGGCTCGAATGCTGCACTACAGAAGCGCCCTACAACACCCCCGTTTCCCTAGTTTCTCCCTCTAACCATTGAAAACAAAAAATCAGCGAGTGTTTAATGTTATTACTAATTGATTTATTTAATTGATGTGAATTTGCAGATGGGATTATATACAAGTAGGGGACCAGGTAATGAAGGACATGGATCGGACGGCTGCATTCGAGAAGGCGCTGGCTACATGGGGGAGTTGGGTGGATACCAACGTTAATCCATCCAAAACTAGGGTTTTCTTTCAAGGGATTTCTCCGAATCATTACCGGTAATCTCTCTAATTTTTTTTTTTATTTTAATTTGTATTATTCCAAAAGGGGAGTCAATAAGTTAACAATTGAACGGGTTCGAGCTTTGAAGTCTCCCCATAGACTCCAACCCCAAACCTAGGCCCGTGTGCCGAGAGGTACAAAGTGATGGAGTACTTCATGAGTCCATGTCCTCCCCAATCCTTTGAAATGGATCGGAGAGAATGACGACTCCAATTCAAGCCCGGAATGTTTTTTTCCGTTCGCAATTCAATTACCGTCATTGTTCATATTTTTAAACTCACTAAGAGCATCAAGCATGGCAAAAATCAAGTTAATCAATTAGGTTGTTTGATATGATTTCAATCACATATATATTGCAAAAATAGTAAAAATGGGTTTTGTTCCAACGTTGCAATCTTATTTATGCCTGATGAATGTGTTCCAAAATCATATTAAACAATGTCCAATAAATTTGATTTTTGATTTACTTGATATATTTCAACGAGCTAAATAAAATGAACGGTCTCGATCATGGAAGGAGTATTGTGAAAAAAAAAAATATTGTAAAAAAAAAATATCTGGGCCGGAATTGGAGAGGTGCCGTTGGACACTTGGAACTCCTTCAAACCATAATACATTACTGATTGTCATTATGTTGCCTATGCTTTTAACCAGAGGCTCGGAGTGGAACGAACGCGGAGCAAACACATGCCAGGGCCAAATGACGCCGTTGTCGGGCTCAAAATATCCAGGAGCCTTACCGCCGGCCGTCGCAGTACTGAAAAGAGCCTTAAGCAAGATTAAGAAGCCTGTCACTTTACTTGACATAACAGCTCTATCCCTGCTGAGGAAAGATGGGCATCCTTCTATTTATGGAAACAGTGGTGCAAAAGGACTTGACTGCACCCATTGGTGCCTTGCAGGAGTCCCTGATACTTGGAACGAGATCCTTTATCACCTTATTTCTTATGAAAAATGAGCTAGTATTATTTATTGCTATTGAAATGTCTTCGTAGAAAATCGTAGACTTAATAAGAGTTAATTTAGCGAGATTAGTTTTCAGAGATTAGTTGGTGTGCACGTAAAGTGGCCAAACACCCTTATATATGGGTAACGAGATTCGGGGTATGATAGTTTTAG
This sequence comes from Vaccinium darrowii, assembly GCA_020921065.1. Lineage (NCBI taxonomy): Eukaryota > Viridiplantae > Streptophyta > Magnoliopsida > Ericales > Ericaceae > Vaccinium > Vaccinium darrowii. Next base: position 44,087,301 of record CM037151.1, read on the forward strand.
TTAGTGCACACAAAAAAAAATTGTAACTGGTTTTTTGAGAGGTAATAATTGAATACAATCTTATTTTGGTACTTTTATTTGTAAAGTTGTTTTATAGAAATTATCATGCATGTTAATTTATGTCTTCTTTTCTTCAATGCTTGCATGTTGTCTTAGCCGATGGAGCATAAGAGCCACTTCAATGCACAATAACGATATTATCAAAATTTAACGATGTTGTTCTAACTAAAAAATGTAATTTGAGGCGGGCCATATTAACTTAAAATTTTGGGTTACTTTTGAGGTGGGCACTATAAAGAAACAAAACAATTGTAAATTTTTAAAAGGTTTGCAGATATAAATTGCAAATTACAGTTGTTCTAAGGTTTGAAACAATGCGTAAGACCCAAAAAAAAAAAAAGTGAGATAAAAAAACTATTTATGTGAATAAAATTAGACATTTTATGAAGGGGCCGGGTTTTATTAGCCAAAGTGCAAATACAAATAGAGAATCCAAAATCGAGTTTGGGCAAGTGCTCCCGCTGGCCATAGCTTTCTCCGTCAGTGTCTTGGAGCTTGGCTACGTAGTGCATTAACTCTCTTTTCAATACAAGCACCCCAATATAAGAGGCCATACTTATACATGTGTGCTTGTGAAGATGATTGGAGGATGTATACTACGAGAAAATCTTTTTCAGGCAGGCTCCTTACGGAGCCGTTTGCGGAAGCCCCAAACGGGGCCCACCAATATATAAACAAATTCTAGGAGGTCTCATTTTAAAAACTTGCTTCAGGCTCTGAAAATCTCAAGACTGGGCCGGGTTGATTTTTTTGCATAAACACACTGCTTTGCGGATCCTCCAAAATAAACGGTTCACATCATTGCAATGATGTGTTGGTGGGACCCCCAAAGGGGCTTCCGTAAATGGTTCCTTTGAGGAGCCTCCGTGAAAAAGTATATCTCATATACCACGTGGCAAACCACTGAATAATCATTCGTGCACGAAACACATATTGTATTAGCTCATCAAAGCCCTTGCTAGCTGTTGGTTTTCATGCCGATTGCGACAAGTGCAAAATGAAAATCACTTGCCATTTCTTTGGTTTACCAAAGAGCATAAAGAGCGAAAAATCAAGACTTCCCTTAGAAGGGAGAGGAGGAAAATATGCAACCAAATGCAATAATGAGATAACAAATGGATGATAAAAGGACTCGGCTTTACGTCCCAAATCAGCAATGGTTCCAAACAACGCTTGTAGAATAAGGTACGTAAAAGGCTAGATTATTACATCATTGGGTCACCATGCTTTGAGAAAACCACATTTTGGTTCATTTAGTTTCAATCTTGTTAGTTTGAACCTTGCACTTTCATTCTAAACTAAAAGAAAGAAGATACATGTTAAACTTGAGAGACCGTAGATGAACATATAGAAATCTTAATTTAAGTAAGTTATCACCTTTTCTTTCTTCCTCAGTGATTGTGAAAATTATGAAATAGTACCCTCAAAAGTGTTCATGTGAATCTTGTCAGGTGTGTTCTTTTTGGTTTAATTAAGGAAAGGTGATGAAAATGAGGGTCTATAATCAAACATAAATCGAAATTCAGAATTAAATTGATAATAATTAAACTTTAGAACCAAGGTGATCAAATCCCTCCATATATAACTTCTTTTTCTTATATTAACCAGACGTGGTGGGACCTTAGCTTCGGCCATAGCATAAGTGCGGTTAGGTTCCTTACAAATAGTGGTGTGATGTGACGCAGTACCATACGGGCACTTTCATTTTATGCACGTACCAAAATCTCTCTCTCCCCCCTCTTTCTCTCTTATAAATAAGTTTTATATAAAGTTTTCATCCCCTCTTTTCAGTTCTCTGATTCTCTCCGCAACGTGTCACACGCAAAATGGGATATGGGTTTCGCATCTTATGCTATTTTGCATATTTCCTCTGTCAATTTGTGGTTTCACATTTTCAACTATCAGCTTGTGTGATAATAGAGCAGCTGAATAAGGCAAGAAGATCATCAGGGTCACAATCAGCACGATCCAACGGCTGTGACTTGTTCCAAGGAACTTGGGTCTATGATGACACGTACCCTATCTACAACTCCTCCATCTGTCCGTTCATTGAGCAACAATTTGACTGCCAAGGAAATGGACGGCCAGATAAGCTCTATCTCAACTACAGATGGAAGCCAACAGCATGTGAATTGCCAAGGTAAAAAGTGTCCAAATCGAACCAAACCAAGATTTATATCTCAATTAATTGGTGGCTACATATATTTTTTTTTTTTTCCATTGAACTCTGTCAAAAACTACATGTTCAATTATACTTTTTTTTAGTAGACTCATATAGTTATATCTTTGCGCACTACAACATCTAATTTCAATTTGGAATTTTCTCTTTCCGTAGTTATTTCTACCCAAAGATATCTTATCAATCTCTTAACTACTGCATCTACAGGTCTATGGTAGATATGCCTAAACCACCGTTAGCCTATTTTCTCTGAACTTATCCTACTACACTTGTTATCTCACGAATGATTTCATTTCTAATTTTGTCTCTTCTAGTCTTACTACACATCAATCTTAACATTCTCATTTCATCTACGCTCATCTTAGTCACATGAAATGCCAAATAACTTAAAATTTCAATACATATTTCGCTGATATCAATACACTTTTTACATATTATCCATTGCCTTAAGAACTGTGGTTATCTCGCATTTTCAATTATTAAACGATCGTGTGTGTTGGAGTGTATTTTCCTATACGATATGCCCATGCTATACAATTAATACATATTTAGTTTTCGCAAAATACATGTTGCAATTTAGGATCAACTTATAGAAACTTTGCAACTTGCAAGTACAAAGTGCACTTTAGCATTATTAATATTCAAAAGATCTATTGAGAAAGATTTTGAAAATGTATTTTTTTACTGGTTTGAAAACTACGCAAAATTTCAAGTTGAATAAAAATTTTGGGCGGGAGGGATTAGGATATATTGAGTATGCGAAATAATGAACAGATGAGAATATATGTCTGGTACATGTATGTGTGGTGCAGATTCAACGGGCAGGAATTCTTGAGGAGGTTTAATGGCACGAAAATAATGTTTGTTGGGGATTCTCTTAGCCTCAATCAATGGGAATCACTAAAATGCATTTTACATGACGCAGTTCCCAAATCTAACTTCTTAGCTTGGAGGAAAGATGGCGTCTCCACATTTACCTTGACGGTTGAGTTTTTTTTCCCTCTCCACAATTTCTTCTCTCGCGTTTTTCAACAGCATTATAATCATTCATACAACTTGCAGTATTCTAACTCAATCAATAAAGAGTGTTCATGACTTATAATGTAGCATGGGCCGTGTTTGCGATAGCTGTGGATACAGATTTTGGATTTTAACTTCAGATTATGTTAAAGATTTTAGATTTTATAACAAAACAGATGAACATGTTTTTCCATATTTGTGGTATTATTTTTAAGCTTTAGTGGTAGCATTGCATGAACTCGAGTAGTCATGTTTTGTCTGTGCACATGGTGGTTTATGTTGCATTGTGATACCACATATCATGGATAAATGGCAGATACCTAATGCAACAATTTGTCAAAAACTTTCAATAGTATCGGCTTAGGGAGTACTATATATCTTTCCGAAGTAGCTTTCTTAAGTGTAAATACTGGCTCCGTCCCTGAACCTGACCAAGTTTTTTTTCATCTTTTGCATTTTCCAGGAGTATAACATTTCCCTGATATTATCCCGGAATGCCTTTCTGGTTGATCTGGTCGAGGAAAAAATAGGAAGAGTATTAAAGCTCGACTCCATCACCAATGGAGATTCATGGAAAGGGATGGACATGCTCATCTTTAATACCTGGCACTGGTGGTTCCACAAGGGAAGCAATCAACCGTGAGTCCTATCCTCCACCCAAAATATTTTAGTAATCATTTGAAAACTAGAAAATACTACACAACCCAGGAGCGGTTTTAGGATTTTTATTTATCTATGACAAAAATATCTAACATTCAGATTGATTTTTCGTACGCCATAGCTCGTGCCAAATGTAATGAAACACTTCCTATCACAATACTAGAGCGGTTTGGGGATCCTGCAGCGCATCATATGCGTTGCACCGTGCAGTGCACCAATCTCAACCGTCCAAAAGTATTTTTAATGGTCAAGATTCACATATGCTTTCTTATCGGTCAAAATTCTTTATTACCAGTAAAAAAAGTTTCAGTGAATCCGGACCATTGATTTCCAAGATGGAATTAGGCTGACATGTGCGCTGTAGGGCCCCCAACAAATTTGTATGCCTGATTAATTTGTGGTTTTCAGATGGGATTATATTGAAGAAGGGAACACAACATACAAGGACATGGATCGTTTGGTTGCCTTTAAGAAGGGATTAACAACATGGTCAAAGTGGGTGGACTCTAACATTAACGCTTCCGCCACAAAAGTGTTCTTTCAAGGCATCTCACCCACCCATTATGAGTAAGTCTCCTTGTCTCTTAAAAGAACCAGCAATTCGGGACGAGGGGAGTACTAAATTACAATTTAAGTAATATCTTCTTCTTTTTTTTCCTGGATTCGTGCCGTTGAGCAGTGGGAAGGAGTGGAACCAGTCCAACTCAACATGCAGAGGGCAAGAGCAACCATTGAACGGTACACTATACCCCGGTGGACCTCCGCCAGCAGTGGCAGTGGTGAAGGAAGTGCTTGGAAACATGTCCAGTCCGGTCACTTTGCTGGACATAACAACATTATCACAGCTGAGGAAAGATGGGCACCCATCTGTTTATGGGAGTGGTGGGGAGAAGGGGAATGATTGTAGCCATTGGTGCCTTGCTGGTGTTCCTGATACTTGGAATCAGCTCTTATATGCAATTCTTGTTCCTAGTAATGGAGTTCACAAAAATTTGTAGCTAAATCCCCTGTCACTGGCTTGGGGGAAAATTTGATGTACCTAATGAGTACATTTACAACATTAATAAGTACCAAATGATGGTGCGCGCGCGCCATCTTTGACCACATGTGATTTTGATTTAGATTCGAATCCCTTCCCCGATCTGACCAATTTAGCGATCGTTTATTTAGATTTGTTCCGTGGTCATCTGACATCTCTTGTTGTTAAAGGGCTGCGCAGAATTCGAATTCTTGATCATGCATTCTCAAATCCCATATGTTTGCTCTTGAGTTGGTGCATTAGCTCAAGATTTCCTTAACAGTGTTGAAAGGCACAGAAGATGCCAGTAAGATCCTAAGTAATGATGCAGCTTGCCCTATATACGATCAAGTACTCTCCAAAAGGTCGGTCGATTTTGATGGCACCGTTTGGAAGTCTTTTTGCATGTGTTCTTAAAAGCATCAAGTTTGTTGTGACTGCTGTGTTTTTAGGGGGAAAGAATTGATCCTGCCTGCTGAATGGAATGACAGAATTATGAGACAGGCTAGAGTTACTTTCCCAGTGAAATGAGTTTGTCGAACAATAACTTTATGGAAATATACAAAGTCACTGATCTCAGAGGCTTGAGCTTATGTAGCATTGTAACCCGAATTACTTCAAAAATCTCATCTTATAAGGTCATAATCATCCATGGCATTTTGGTAATCGGTTGCATTTTGTCGAAGGACGGTTAGGCTTGTGTCTACAAGTTTTAGTGCTTCAATTCGTTTACATTTTGGTTTAATGGGGGATAAGGAAACGGGTTTTTGAAGTTAAATTTGTTTGTCTTCCCTTCCCTTCGCTTTTCTTTTCCTTCGGCAAATCCATCCATTATGAGAAATATCCAAACACAACCTTAAGCACACAAAGAGTCCACATTTGGCCCAGATTTGTTAGGGTTGTTCGGTGGCATTTGGCCCAGATCTAGACCCTCCAAAACACGAATGGATGGCCCGGATGAGCCGACGGGCACCATATGACAGTGACACCTAGTGCCTGCTCGGCACTAAAAAACTTCTCCAGACACACGCATGTGCCCTAACACAAACAAGGGGTGGCTTAGTTTTCCGTTTGATTTTAGCAACTCATTTGCTAAAATCAACCATGCTTTTAGCAAATGAGTTCAGGTGCTAAAATCATAGGTATTTCAAATCAAAAAATTAAGTGGTTCCGTTTATCGTTTTTCGATTTTTTTCACACCGAATTAAAGTACACGAGGAGTACTTTAATTTGGTGCGAAAAAAATCGAAAAACGATACACGGAACCACTTCATTTTTTTATTTCAAAATCATGATTTTAGCACCTGATAAACTTATTTGCTAAAATCATGGTTGATTTTAGCAACCGAGTTACTAAAATCAAACGAAAAACTAAGCTGGGCCAACTCGTTGGCAAACCAAGCATGGTTTGGGAAGGGGTTTGGTAAATTCCGTGGGCTTGTGAACTGTATCCAACTGTTCCTTTTCACGCTACACAAAACCCTCTAAAATGTACGGGTCATGTTACAAAATGCTTAAATGAAGATTTCCTTACTAAAGCAAGAGATTCGCATCTCTAAACCTTCCTCTCCTAGAAATTCAGATCCTGACTCAATCTACAAGAAGAAAATGGAAGATGACTCCTGAGCTAGGTCATTTTTCATGGCCAAATTGCAAGCAATACCGTTTGGAAAATGACATCCATGATGAGACTAATGAATATTCCTTGAAAATTTCATTTTCTGTAATGGTCTCACCCTACAATCAAAACCATATCCATTGAGATCCAAGCCTATTGGTGGCCTAGTTTATCATGCCAATAGGTTACCTAGAAATAAGGTATGATGGGCGGAAAATTCTTCACAGATGGGAGCTTATTTTCAGGAGAAAAACTTGGGTGGCAGTTAGGGGTGGGAAGTTCCGACATGAAACGAGAACCCGACACGAAGTTAGTTGGTTAGGGTCGATTATTTATGACACGGAATAGGAATATGACATGACCGATAACAAGAAAAACTAAATAGGTCGGGTTAGGGTTGAGAGAATTCTGACATAAACACGAGATGACACAATACAAACCCGACACGACGCAGGGTGAGAATTTATGAAAAGACACGATAACATGACACTAACCCGGCACAAAATTAGCTGGTTAGGGTCGGTTATATCTAACACGAACCACGAATATGTCACGACACGAGAACAAGAAAAGCTAAACAGTTCGGGCTAGAGATGAGAGAATTTTGACACGAACACGAGATGACACAACACGATGTCCACTCCTAGTGGCAGTACCCAGCACGCATATCGGCCATCCAAATTTTTTTTGAACAATCCGGATTTGAGAGAGTGAGGGAGAAATTTGGGCTGTCCAAAACGCTTGGACGGCCAAGATTGGCGCTCAGGTACCACGTGTGCTGCCGAGATTGTTGCTCGGGTACCATGTGTGCGGTATCCTATTTGCATCTAAAGTTTTCTCTATTTTCAGAAGACATATTTTGACATTTACAATTTACAACTTACCTGCGCTACGTCCAAAAAAAGAAAATCATGTTTTTTTAATTCACTGACCGGATCGATGAGCAAACACTTAAAATTTTCGGGCTATGTTTTTTGCATCATGAATTTGTGAACTTAAAGAAAAAGAAGAACAAAAGTGAAGCAGCTGAGTATATTTACCTCCTCTGATAAATTTCTTTAGAAATCTGCTGTCAAAACAATCCTAGAGAATATTTCATGGGGTTTGCTAAAGTGTACATGAGAAAACAATAAATATTTGTCTTCTTTGAGGTCACACATTTGAATCCCGTGGAGGTTAAACATTCAAAACTTTGGGGTCACTAGAGGTTTTACCCGGTCGATAACCTGAAGATCCCGAAATTAGTTGAGATGCGCGCAAGCTGATCCTGACATCCAGTTAAAAAAAAAAACCTCAAAGATTCATGATGGTATCAACTATGACAGTTAACCAAACCCGGAATGATGTGTGCGGAAGACTCGGGAGGAAATCTGGGGAAATCTAACTGTTAATTGGTCTCTCCAGCTAGCTAAAGCCTATAAATATGGCAAGTGGGATTCCGTTTATTTCCTGATCTGTGTTCATATATAGTGGAAAAATTTTGTGGTACTCATGGCAAGTGGCTACCACTCCACTTTAGATTATCATGAGCAGTTCCCCCTAGAATATCGTCCTATCCCTAAAGGGACAGCGTTCACGTTGGGCCGAGCATGGCCGTCCGTGTTCGGCGATGGACGGCTCAGATTTAATCGCAACAGACAATTTGAATTTGTTTGGATAAGATGAGATCCAAGTCGTTCATTGCCGAACATGGAACAACTGTGATTGGACAACATAGATATTGTCCCTTTAGGGATAGCACCCACCCTAGATCCCTGCTAGTAGCCTAGGAAACTTACGGGATCTTTTGAAGGATATATATGCAAATACCACGTAATTTTCATTCCGGCTGATCTTTTTGATCCTGTCATTTGGACAACCCAATTTTACCCCTAGTTATACAAATGTGATTACTATTTATCTAGCAAAGATTTTTGGGCCTAAAACATAGAATTCAAGGTCATAGGGTGATTATAGAGATAATGATACCATTTTAGGAATCCATATCCACTCTATTTAGTTTTCTGAGTATGAGAGCTAGGATTTTAAGCCTATCTTTCACACCACCAACTCTTCGTTGTCGCACCATCAACTTTCTCTGGCCAAATTTCCACCATAGTCATCACCATCTCCAATTAAGCTCCACCAAATTCCCATGCCTTTATCCTCACCATTAACCACGTACAAAAGGTGATTATTCAAATCCAAGAAAAAACTCTCTAACCCCATTTTCTTTTAGGACCCAGGTGTAACACCCTGAATTTTGGAGGCATTATTTAACATAAAAAAGATTTGTGAAAAAGAAATTTTATTTCATAAGCAGCGGAATAAAACATATTTCATAGTTGGTTTACAATAACAATGTACTATTGGAGACTAAATTACATTTATTCAACAAAATACAAATGATGGGGTTCCCTAGTTGTTTATATTTAGATTCCAGCTCTCTTCTAGCTTCTGTCATTTCTCTTGACCTTCTGTCTAGTAAAACGGCTCTTTGTCTTCACCTACAATGCCTGGTGTGATATGTCAGGGCTAATAATAACACCATGAGTGATAATTCACTCAATAGGTAACTCTTATGCCCACTATCCCTTACTTTACAATTAAGCAGAGAACAATTCATAATATTCACATAAATGTAGTCAATCTTGTAAATATGGATAAAATGCTTAACGTTGCAATGAAGTCTAATAAACTCTAGGTCATAAGGAATGATAGTCTCTAAGTCAAAAGATTTGGTGATGTCGTCCACTATGTTTTCCCATCCACTTTGTTCCCATCCGCCACGCCTAACCTGACGTCGTGACACGACTCATGACAGAACCCGGCCCATGGCATCCCCTAGTTGTCTAATCATATTCCTCCACTTATGTTCCCATCCGCTATGCTTCCCATCCACTCTGTTCCCATCCGTCACACATAATATGAGGTCATGACACAGCCCATGATAGAGCATAGCCCATGACATAACACGGCTCATGACATAGTGTGAGCATCTTCTATTTTTCTAATTTCCCTTTCCGGGAAGTGATTTTCGCACCCCCCCCCCCCCCCCAAATTGTTAACAGCATCCCCCCGAGGGGTGCAAAAATCAATTTAAAGTGATTTTTGCACTCCCTAAATTGTTAATTCTAGGGGGTGCGAAAATCACTCAGAATTGATTTTTACATCCCCTGGGGGGTGCGGTTAGTAATTTGGGGGGGTGCGAAAATTATTTCCTTTTCCATTAACCTCCAATTGTCTATATAATACTTGAACTACCGTAAGTAATTTCCAGTGGTCTAAATGTCCATTCTGACAATTCAATGATTTCATGTTAAGTATCACAGCAAAGCAATAACGATATCTTAAGGGTCCGCATAATCATATAATTTAATTCATAACGGTTCATGAGACTCTCCGAGTGTTTACACGCAATTCCATAATTCATAAGTAGTAGCTTTTCCAATGACAAGGGGTTTAAATGTAATCAATTAAACTATAAGGGTCTAAAGTGTAATTTCTAGAAACATAGGGCCGGTTGTGTGACATCATTGATGTATCGCAGTATCGTGGTGTGTTAGTAAATCTAGGGTGATAATATTACTAAGAATAGGGCATTTGATAAAAATCTCGGTATTTGTTTATTGGATTTTTCTAAGAAGAATGGTGTTATCACATGGCTCTTAAGATTAATGTAATGTTATATTACGTGTTGTTTTCTCCGGTGAAAAATGTGCAATTCTCGATTTGTACTAAAGCTGAAAATCTAGATTTTGATATGGTTGGAATTTGATTATTTTGATATTGCCATTGAATTCAAACGGGGGTACTTTTTATTTTCATTAAATAAATTAAAGTAAAGAAGTCTTTACTTAACTTTAGGGAATGAAAATAAGTGTTAACCTAAACAGTCATAACAATCAAGCATGTCCAATAACGTTTAAGAACATAACAAAATCAAGGTTCAATGCATAAGAAATCATGCATTAGGGTTGAAACTGTTGACTGTAGCAAGCATAGGGGGGCAAGTGTAATAACATAACATAAGAACTTGATTTGGCCAAATCTGCCCTGTTTGTCTGGACAAACATCACTCCCGTCTGGACGAGAGAAATAAAAAAAACAGAGTACACTTCGGTTCATGCTTGTTTTGATGCACGGGTCCGTTTCCTTCCATTCTAAACGATCAAAAACAACATCTAGGGTCTCTATATACTTAGCGAGAGTGGAATATGAGTTTACACTACCTCTCCTCCAAAGTTTTAGCGGAAAATTGAAATTTGGCAAAAACCAATCGTCGGTGGAAGTGGCGGTGCTTGAGGCTTTCCGGTTGGGATCAACCCACCTTATAAAGGTCCTTGCGAGTCTAGGGAGTGATTGGTGAGGGTTATACTTAGGTTTTGAGTGTGGGGTGGTGTTTGGTGAAAACCCATTTTTGCTCTCTTATTCTCTCTAGACTTTCTCTCTCCTTTCTTGCTTTCTTTCTTGAGAATTGTGAGTGAATGTAGAGTGTGTGAGTGGTGAATGAGGTGCGAAGAGTGAAGGATGAAGGGAGGGTATATATAGGTAAGTTGAGGACTTATTTGGTTTGGGCCTGAAGATCCAAATTTAATTTAATTTTTTTTACCGTATTTCCCTCCAATAATCATCACATATCTTCAATCATTTCTCTCTCTATCTCTCTTCAAGCATTACCCCCCATTTTCAATTAGTACCCCTTTTACTCAAACCCCAAACCCAAAAAGATTTGAGTGACCTTTCGAGTGAGTTTTGGATAGGGACATGCCCATGTGGCATAGTGATAATGGTTGTTGATAGGGGTAGAACTAGGGTAGTAGGGAAGTAGATTTTGCAGGTGAGGGAAGTTATCCCCGGATTTCAGGAATGATGGGGGTGTAAAGTGGTATATGGGGTGATTTGAAAGGTGGTAGTTATGGAGGATGCATGGTGATGAGGGAGGGTGATGATGGTATAGTGTAGGGTGATGTAGAGGTAAAATTACGATGTAGTAGTTTGATTTTCTAGTGGATAAGATGAGGGTGGTGATGATGAGGGGGAATAACGGTTGATATGATGGGTTGAGTTGATATTTGTAGGAGATAAGTCTATAGGTTTATCCTAGGGTTGTATGGAGGAGGATTTGCTGGAAAGAGGAAGATTTTCTGGTGGGTTTTGATGGGAGGTGATGGAAGGAATTTTGAAGAGTTATGGCGGTGGGATTTGGTGAAATGACGGTGGGATGATATGGGTCTAAGAGGATAAGAAAGAGAGAGAGAGAGAGAGAGAGAGAGAAACGACAGAGATGAGGGAGAGAGAGGTGGTGCTGGTGAAGAAGAGGTTCAATAAGTTAGAAAATTAGGTAGTTAGGGATCTAAGTAAAGAATAAGGGTAATTAGGGGTCCTAAGTGTAATTAGGAATAATGTTAAATAAAAGAATTAGAAATAAAATTATTTTATTTTATTCAAAAGAAATGGGCCGAAATTCGGACCATTATACCGGGGGTCCTGTAGGTCGCCTTGTAATTAGGGATGGCAATGGGGCGGATCGGTTCGGGTTCGGTTCGGAAAAGGGAGAGGATGAACCATAACCTAACTATTCGGGGTACGGGTAATTTCGGGTAACCAAATTGTACCCATCCCGCCCCGCCCCAAACCATACTAAAATATGAATAAATTGAGTTTAGGATATTTTATTATCTCAAAAAAATTGAAAAAACATGAAAAAAAAAACAAAAGGAGACAACAAATATCAGTCAAGAGACTCAAAACTATAATATATAAAATATCAGTCAAGAGAGTCTCAAAATGTACAGAATGTGAGACCAAAACCTAACTGTGAACATCTTACATATATATACGAGAGGTTAAAGTGTAATTTTAAAATATACCTAAGGAGTTTATGTAATATGTATATATAAAATAAGGGGTTTCCTATGTAATTAACATATTTCGGTTCGGTTCGGGTATAGGTTCGGTTCACAGGTAAACCCATAACCGAACCGAACCCATTCGGTTTTCCATCCATCTAAACCACACCCGCACCCACGGGAAAAAAATCGGTTACGGTTCGGTTACCCATCGGTTCTTTCGATATTGCCATCCCTACTTGTAATGCCCCATCTGAATTGTTTATCTCCATAATCAATGGTCCAGATTTTTTTTATAAAAAAAAACCTCTTTCTAAATCGAGACAGTTCAGAACACTTTTGAACAACTCAGACGCGTACAACAGGGCCCCGGAAATGCACTAGAGTTCCTATACCTACTTTAGAAAAAAAAATAAAAATAGCTTTATTCTAAAAAGGCAAAAACGCCTTCGTCTTCAACAACATATGACGCTAATTTCCTGGCCTCAACATTTGCCTGCCCCACCGTTTTCAGTTTTCACCATGTCTGCCGCCCTGCCCACTAATTCCTTCACTCGGAAAGTTTTTGAAGGAAGAATAAAGAATGCATCTATGCACTCACGGCACACATGACTTTTTGTTTCAACGACATGGTCTACACAAGAGAAGACAACATGGGTTTAATGGAAGAAAAAGCAACACGTAGAAGATGATCATGATTTTCATGACTGCCAGGGTCCCTCTTAGGCTCTTACAGTCTTACTCTCTCCAAAGATGTATACATTGACCGTATGTACTCCCTCCAACAAATTGCTTGCCCTTTTTGGGAATTCATGCATATTGCATGCAAAAAATAATGTGTAAGCATTTTTTTCTTTCAAAAATTTTTACATCAATTTAAAGATTTCATTGAGTAGAAAAAATTGGTGTAAATTTTTTTGCAAAATAATTTTCGTAAACCCATCATTTTTTGCGTGCATCTTTCCCAAAAGGGGCAAGCAATTTGGGACGAAGCACTACAAGAAATCTAAGATACCCCAGCGCTTTTCCTACCAGCGCCTCCAAAAAACGCTGCAATTGAAGGCATATAGCAGCGCCTTAGAAAAACGTTTCTAGAAATGGGTCATTACCAGCGGGTATTATGAACCGCTGGCAGATTCTTCAATTTCCCAGCGGCCCACTTTAAGGCGCTGGCATAGACCTCAATTTCCCAGCGGTCTAATAAGGCGTTGGCACAGCCCCAATAAATTAAACCTGGAAAACAATTGGCGGTTCCGATTACCCAAAAAATTTAATTTTATTCCAAAAATTATGAAAAATAAAAAATGAATTTTTAAATAATAAAAATGAAAATTTTGATTTTTGAATTGATATGTGAAAATTGAATTTTTGTAATTACATAATAAAACCTTAACTTTTTGTTTTCCTCCATTTTGCATATAACATACATGTAATGCCATTGTTTCCCGCCCAATTATATTGTGTTTCCCTCCGTTTCTTCCCCCCTAAATTAGTATATCACGGAGAGAGAGAGAGAGAGAGAGAGAGAGAGAGAGAGAGAGAGAGAGAGAGATTAAAAATATTGAATTTTGACTTGCCATAATGAGAGAAAAAATAAAATTTTGAATGAGAATTAGAATTAAATAAATGGATTTGACATAATAAGGAAAAAAAATGAGGGAAAATAAAAATAAATTTATGAATAAAATTTAATTAAATAAATGGACTTTCCATAAATAAATAAATAAATAATATATCAAAAAAGCATTTTTATTAAATAAATTGAGTTACCAAAGTCCATAACAAGGAAAAAAATTAAGGAAATTTAAAATGAATTTATGAATAACAAAAAATGAAAAAAGTTGGGGGGAAAAAATTAAATTTTGATAACAAAAAATATAAATTTTGAAATTTTGACTTAATAATTCAAAAATACATTTTTATAAAATAAAATTTATTTTATTTAAAAAATTATGGAAAATAAAAAAATAAACTTTTGAATAATAAAAATGAATATTTTGATTTTTTAATTGATAGGTCAACATTGAATTTTTGTAATTACATAATACGTATAAAATGTTGATTATATTATGCGCTAGCCATACGATCGCAACACAATTACGACGATCCACACCATTCACTTTGTTTGTGTTGTTATTTTAATTGCTCTCGCCAAATTTGAAGTCCATCGGGTATTGAAAGCCCTTTCATCGGGAACGTTGATTCATTATCAACCGACAATTTGTCTAATTTGATCAAGTACGTAACGGAAGTTAAATCACTTCATTTTTTGTATGGAGGATATAATCACTCTCACTTACAATCTAGACGGTTCTGATTCGAAAAAAATTGCTCTGATGGCTGTCGATCATGCATTATAGGACATTATTGCTCTTAGATGCACCGGATGTGATCCGATCAGGTGGTTGCCAACATTTGATCGCCACCGTTTTCGGGGAAAGTGATAGAATTGATAAGATTTGAAATCGTAACGGTTTAGATCGAACATTCGAGAAATCGAGTTTGCACCTGCCTTTTAATCCTATACATCGAACTTACTTGGGTATGAACCAAGCTATTATATTATAGGAGAATATACGTTAGCCACATGAGCACAACACAATTATGACAATCCAAACCGTTCACTTTGTTTGTATTGCTGTTTTAATCACTCCCGTCAAATTTGAAGTCTATCGGGTATTGAAAGCGCTTTCATCGAGACATTGATTCATTATAAATAAAAAATTTGTCTCCTTCGATCAAGTACCTAATGATAATTAATTTACTTCATTTTTTGCATGGAGGATATAATCACACCCACGTAAAACGTAGATGGTTCCGATTCAAAGAAAAATATTCTGACGACCCTCGAGTAATACAATTTTACGGCAATTTTATAGTTGAGTGCATAGGCAATTTGAAATACAGAGTACCGTCCGGTTTACTCCCTCCATTCCCCAAACTTTTCACGTGAAAAATTAAAATTCCCTCCATAAACCAAAATCCCCAAATCTTCTCCCTCCAATCCACTCCTGACCTAAAATCCCCAAATCTCTCTAAAAAAATCCCCAAATATCTACCCAAACCCTAGACTCCTTCTTCCTCCCTCCCTTGCCGCAGACCAAAATACCCTACTGCTCTCTCCCTCTCTCTCTCTGTGCAGCCATGGGTCGCGTTCGCACCAAGATCGTCAAGAAATCCTCACGCCAAGTGATCGAGCGCTACTACTCGAAAATGACCCTTCGATTTCCACACCAACCAGAAGATCTTGGAAGAAGTGGCCATCATCCCGTCCAAGCGCCTCCGCAACAAGATCGCTGGTAATTCGTGGCGGTGCGAGGAGGTACTGATTGAGAGGGAAATGGTAATTCGTTTTGGTTAGTTTTGGATTTTGTTGGAGTTATGGTTTTATGTTTTGGGTTACTGCTACTCTGCTTATTTGTGGACTTTTGATTATAAATTGGAATAAACTTAATTTGAAGTGGGTTAGAGTCAAAGAATGGAAAGGTTTAAGGGCTGGAGATGTTCCTAGTGATTTTGAATGTTAGATTACTATTAGGGGTATAGGTAATAGGTATTAATGATGCTTCATCAACTTGAACCATGGATTGGGCCATTTGTTAGCATGGAAATTTGAGGAAATCTGAAAAATTCCCCAACTTGGGATTTGGGCTAGTGTTTGTTTCTATTTAGGATGAGTTATCACTGAAGCTTATGCTCAAATGAGCTTAAGGATAACTATGGGGCTTAGTTGAGGTCATCTCCTTTTAATGGTCTTTGTTTTCAAAACATAGTGGAACGTTTTATAGTTTGATTCCAATTAATTATGTGCTTTTTTTTGGTTGCGCAAGATGCTACTTTTGGCAGGGAGCTTTGTGTTTTTGATATTGACAGAAACATTATAGTTTGGATTCAATAAATTATGTTTCACATTTTAGTTGCAAAAGATTTGAGCCTTGCAGTGAGGATTACTAGCTTTGGGTTTCGATTTGGACTTTTAGCTTATCTTGGTTTTTCTAACACATATAGATGCCAATGGCATGATAAGGCTTGGATTTTGTGATGCCAGTACGCCTGACAATAATTTGGAACAGTTCTCTGCTATATGTATTGTATTGTATCTTCATATGTTTTGGGCGGTCAAAATTCCGTTTCTGTGGCTCTAGGATTTGAGTGAGGACGATGATACATTGACAGAATCTGGATCAGAAGAGAGTGAATTCTCAGAAAATCAGGTACATATTAAGAAAATAGTACTTATTTTCTACTATCTCATGTTCTCTGATATTCCTGATTCTTATTTTCTAATTTTTTTTTTTTTTTCTTATAGCAGGAGATAGCTGCTACAAGTGATGATGATGACTCAACTGATGGTGCTGGTCATGGGCAACAAGATCATGGTCGTACTGATAATGGTAGAAGTTAACAAAAACAAGATCGAGGTTCTGATCGTGGTCAATCAGATCAAAATGAGAATGACGAAGACAATCAAGGAGTTGAGGAGAGTGACTCATCAGAGGATGAGGTTTGTCCTTTTCTATCTTTATGGATATAGGGTTGGGGGGTGTGTGCATTTCAGAGATCCAATCAAAAGGCCAGTTGTGTTTATACACCTTAGTGTTAATAAATATTGCAAACTATGTTCCTACCTGTGACATCGTAACTAAAACTCAACCTAATAACCTTGAGGTTTGCATTCTCGTCTATTGGTTTGACAGTGATTGTGGATACTAAGTCATGACTTTTCCTGTTTGAATTAGCACAGACTTATCTTTTAATATGCTTTTAGCTAATATGCTTTGAGTCTAATATGCTTTTAGCTGTAAAACTCTTGCATTTTTATTATGCCCTTGTCTGTCTGCTTTAGGATTTGGAGTGTTACGATGTCTATATTATCTTCCCTTTCCACTAAGAAAATGGTAGAATATGTTTCCTGTTTCTGCAGATAAATGGCACCTTCGTCAGACTCATGGGTTAGAGAATATAATGAAGCAGTAAAACTTGCTGATGATATAAATGGCATGATGTCCGAAAGGCGAAAGGAGTTCCCTGCCTGCATCAGGACCTGAAGCACAACGGCATGCATCTGCTATCAGGAGAAAGATTACAATATTGGGAACTAGACTCGATAGCTTGCAATCCCTCTTATCAAAGCTTCCCAGCAAGCAGCCTTTGTAAGTTGTCTCAGTGCATCACTGAAATAACGCTTTTAGTTTTTTTTTCTTTCTTGCTAGTTGATCTTTTTCCTAATCCCGCCTTGCCCATCAAGAATTAGCTCTCATTTTGGTAGCCCCCTCCACTACTAGTAGTCTGAGGGTTAGAGAGTCACAGACAAGTATTCCTTCCAATGCCCCTGTAGCCAAACCACAGGAACCACAACTAAGGATTTCTGGGCAGGACACCTTTTTCTCTTTAGTCCACATTCCTTGTCCTATACATGAGATGAATTTTGCCTGATTAGGATGTGACAACTTAGTTATTCAGATGGTAATCTGTTGAAGTTACAAATTGTCCCAAAAGCTTAGATGTGAGGGCGCAATAATTTACAACATGCTGCTGATCAAAATAAAAAAAGCACACAATGCACAGAAAGTTATCAAACACTCTCCTTCACGTGTAACCATGTCTTGCCCGTGGAGACAGGAATAAAAACCCATAGAGCGAAATAGAATGCAAATGGAGGAATTTGAAACCAAGATCTCTCAGCTATTAGAAAATGGGTCCAGGAATGTACATCAACTGGGAGCTTTTCCAACAACATGATGTTTAGCATTTATGTCTCTTGCCTAGATCAATCATATCCTTTAATACATAAATTAGAGCAACACGCCTTTGAGTGGATGCTTGGGTAGTCATCCTTCATTCTAATTAATTCGATGAAATGCAGCATGAATACTAAAGAACTCATTGGTAGAACGTCTGGATGATAGAGGAATTGATTCTGGTCCGTGTTACGAGCAGTCCTTAGTCTTTACAATAGGGCAAGAAGTTTTGAATACGCAGCTTCTCCTTTTAACCTTCTCTGCAATTTCTTAAATGAGCATTGGCTCACAGCCTCACACTACGGAATGTTTATCTTCATATTTGCCTCTACAGTTTTACATGGATGTTTCAATTATGATAATGTTGGGTTGTTTTATGAATACTGCCTCTTACCACAATGCTCCCATATTATTGTTATGGTTTTCCTTGAATTGTTGCTGAAGCTCAATTATTTTATACGCAGAACACAGAAAGAGATGAACCGCCGGAGGGATTTCAACCTGTCATTTTGAAAGCTCTTTCATGAAGATCAAGGATGGCATCGTGAATTTTTGATAGTTTTTTTTTTCCCCCCACTCAGTTTAGCCTAGACTTATGGTATTTCCGCACTATAATGAACATTTAATCTACTTTTGTATGTTCACAACGTTATGGAACATGCCTTCAATCTACTTGTGGTATTTTGTATGGATTATTAGTTTTTTTGATGAATAATGAATCCAATTATAGTTCTTGGTAAAAAAAATATTGAACAAGTGTGTGGGCAAGTGAATAATGTAATTATTACTTAAGTTTTTTTTTTTTTAAAAAAAAAAAACTTTGTAACAGCGTTTGTAGCCGCCTACACCAGCGGCTAAAAGCGTTGGTGAAATTGAGTCTACTCCAGCGTTTTTAAAGCACTGGTAAAACATAGTCTACACCAGCGGTTGCAAAAGCGTTGGTAAAATATATGCTGTACCTACACTTGCTAAAAAGCGCTGGTAAAGGGATACTGCAGCGCCTAGACGCCAACGCTTTTTTCAAGCGCAGGTATAGACCTCACAGGTCTATAGCAGTGCTTTTAGGCACCTTTGCCAATGCTTTTGGCCGCTGGGGTATCTCAGATTTCTTGTAGTGAAGGGAGTATTTGAATATTCTTTTCAATAGATCATGTACGGTAGTGAAGGGCCGCGGTGGAATTTTCTTTTTCTTTTTTTTTTCTTTTATTTTGGTGAAAAGCGGTAATGGAGATATAGATAAATTAAGGTAACTAATTTACCATGTTTCTATATTTGTGTAATAAATTTACCATGTTTGTCAATATATTCAATGTGTAATGTAACCAATTTATCATGTGTCTATTGTTTGGTTCTTTAACTTCTTTGCAATGGAAAATTATTGTGTTGTAGCGTGCTAGAGAAAGTCTTTAAGTCTTCTCTCTCGGATTTACTTTGGAAAAATCTAATCTAATCAGACGATTGTGTTTGAATGGTTCAATTACTCAATTAAGAGGATTTTTCCTTCAAAGTGAAGAAATACAAACCAATTTACTTAGGAAATTAAAGAACAATAAGAAACAAGGTACTTTGATCAAAGAATCAAAAGTAAACTTACTTTGAAATCTTCTTCAATTTCAAATAGAAAAACAATACTAACTTCGAACACTGGATTGTTACAAATACTACTTTCATATACTTCCTAAACTACTTCCAAAAATCTACTTCAAACTTAGTCGAATTCCTAAAACTACAATTTTAACTGCCAAAGAACAAACCAAGCATCATTTTTGTTGTTTGTTGAAGATTTGTCTGGGGGCTTTTCACTCTTCAATTTCTTCTATTTATAGACCTTGCTTGTAGTTTGAACTTCCCGCTTGATTTTTTGACTTTGAAGTTCATCATTGCATTTCAAAATATTGTTTCTTCCCTCCAAAAGCATTTGAACTTGAATTGCTTTGAACTTCTTGAGAAACATTTGAATTTGAATCTACACGTTTATTCATTCAAATCACATTTTTCACATGATTAATTTCAAAGAATAACTGCCTTTACACGTCTATCTCATGCGTAATTTGTTTTAACTGCCAACTGCCCAGTTTTATACCCTTACACATGTAATTCATGCCTTTTAGCAATTGTTAGTGTGGCTTCGAAGTCCATTTCTTCATTCATTTCTTGGCTATAACTGCCAATAACTGTCTTTTAAACTAGAGATCAATACGATATCGTATTGATCCTCTTTTAACACTATAATCCAGTGTTTTTCATTAACGACACATTTCCAACGTTTGAAATTTCTAATTTCGTGTCAATTAATTACTGGATGTGTTAATTTTATATGTAAACACCTATATGCATGAAATGAACTTGTCATATTCGTTGATATATTAGTGTCCAATATAATGAATTGGCAATGCATCAATATTTATGTATAAAAGTTATCATGTTAGCCGATTTTTTCATTGTGCAATGTAACAATTTACCATTTTTTTATATTAAGGAATAAATTTACCATGTTCGTCAAAATTAGATCTTATATGATAAAAATAAATACGAAACACTAAACATGCTAAAATTGGATCTTACATGGTAGATTTTTCAAATAAACATGTTCTAATCAAATCTCCCTTAATTAGGAAATCATACTTCCATATTTGTAATACATATCTTTTAAAAAAAAAGGTAAATACAATATTTCGGAAGAAAAAGGATGAAAATAATTGTTCAAAATGACCGGAATGAAAACTTTCAGCACCCTATGAGAAAGAACCAATATTTTAAGTACCCCAATAAACTATTTGTCCGGATTAACTAGTCTGGTGTTTGGTAAACACATGTACTCGGAATATTTAATCTCAGCCCCTAGGAACTAAATAGTCTCTTCGCAGACGGACTATTTTATGGGTCACCCCTCAACCAATGGCAGAGCCAGGATTATGAGTGGGGAGGGAACGACTTAAAAGACATATTTTTATTTCAAGTGTACTTGTAATACATAGATACTTTGCTTTCCAATAATAAACTTGTACATTGAAATTATTATAACTTAATGCATTGAAAGTTTGTGAATCGTCGTTCTATTTCTTGAGGGTATGTTTACATATAAAATTATCAAATCCAATAATTAATTGACGCGTAATCAAGAATGCCAAGCGTTGGCAAATATGTGTTAATGAAAATATACTGAATTAAATGAAGTAAAGATGGATTAATACGATGTCGTATTAGTTCTCAGTTTGAAAAATAGTTATTGGCAGTTACAAGACAAAACTAATATAGAAAATTGACTTCGAAGCCATAATTTAAACTGCTAAATGCATGAACTCCATGTGTAAACTTATGAGACTAGATAGTTGACAGTTAAGACATGTGGAGTACATCGTGCAAGGCAATTATTTCCATTACATTTAATCATTTGGGTTGTTTTAGCAACCGTGCAGATGTAAATTAAAGCTTCTGAAGGAAGATTAAAGAAATTCAAGTTCGAATGTGCTGGAGGGAAGAAACTACCCATTTGAAGTGCAAAGATAGAGTTCGAAGCAAGCCAAGTTCAAATATTTTGAGTGGAAAATTCAAATTGCAAGCAGTGTCTATAAATAGAAGAAATTGGAGAGTGAAAAGCCCCCGGGCAAATCTTCAACAAACAGCTATCAAAAAATGATGCTTGGTTTGTTCATTGGCAAGTAAAATTAGGATTTCGACTCAGTTCGAAGTAGTTTAGGAAGTAGATTAGGAAGTAGTTTATAAAGTAGATCTCGGTTGTTCTTGTAACAATCAATTTTTTGAAGTTCTTATTACCTTTTATTTGAAGTTGAAGACAATTTCGAAGTAAGTCTACTTTAGATTTATCAATCAAAGTATCTTGTTTCTTTGTTGTTCTTTGATTTCCTAAGTATATTGGTTTGTATTTCTTCACTTTGAAAGAAAAATCCTCTTAATTGAGGTAAATAAACCATTAAAACACAATAGCCTGATTGAATTTGGTTTTTTCCAAAGTTAATATGAGGGAGGAGATTGAAAACTCTCTCTAGCACGCTCGCACACAATTATTTTCTATTACAAAGAAGTAAAAGAACCAAACAGGGTAATAAACACTCACATGTTTATATTTTATTTTTGAAAGAAATTGAGAAAATAAAGCTATAACATAGCCTATTTTTATTAAATCAAACCAATTATTAAGATTGTAAGAATTCATAACAGTAACAATATCAATAATACGCATAATTAGCTATTATATTAATAAAAAAAATTTAAATCTAGGGGGCGGGCCCTGCCCCAACAAGGCTCCACCTCTGCCCTTTGACTCTATTCATAATTAGTCCCTCTTCCCTAATTACTCAATTTTCTATTACTACCACCTTTGAACTTGGGTAAAAAGAAATATCTATGGGCGACCAACTAAACCAAGTAAAAAATAATCCACCATTTTTTATTAATCCCCGTTCTATCATATTCGTCCTCTAAAGCAACCTTCTTATTTAATGCTCCAAAGTTAATTCAGCAAACAAGCGGGCTTTAAGGATGATCTTGGTGGTTAAGGCTTAAAACTTGAGAATTAGTTTGCTCCTAAGTTTTAGAGTCTTTTTTTGAATGGCAAAAAGAATTCATTAATCAAATGTAAAGATAAAAGAAATTAAAGGGACGAGGGAAACGGCATCAAAACAAGAGTGTTAACATCCCAATGAGGTTGACACTCTACACACTTGACATTCATTTAACACTCGACCGAGAGAGAGAGAGCACAGTTAATGAGAGATCAACCAAGCCCACAAGAAGCAACAAAGTAATGAAAAAGAACCCCATTTCGTATGGGATGATTTTGGATTGAGCACTTAGGAACGTCCGATTGAGGTGATTTCCGCTTGGGCCCCCTCAGGCTCGGATTAATGGTGTGGAACCCACAAGGGAATCTCTGGCGTGAGTTAGTGCACCATCGGTGCATCCCGTCTCTACATATATAACATATAGAACGGTTGTTTCTCATCTTTGACTGGGCCTTTTCTAATTGACTACAAGATTATTCCTTCGAGATGGTAAACTGCTCACGGACTCACCCCTAGTATAGAAGTAAAAAGACTTCGGGAAGTGAAAAGAACTTGGGCCAAAAAGTACCCAAACCCTAAACAGAGCTTCTCTCTCTATACTTTTACTTCTCCAGCCGCCGCCACTGTTTTCCAGGGCGGGGGAGGCGCCTGCCCCGCCGCGCCTCCTCCTCCCCCTCCCTCTCTCCTCTCGTCCCCACCTTTCTATCCCTCCACCCCTCTACCCCTTCCCCTCCTTTTTCTGATCTACTTCATCTATTTCTCCTTTCGTCACTTCGAGATGGAGGGCGGCTGCGGAGCATGGGGCTTTCGCCGGCGTTTTGGTTCTTCGTCTGGGTTCTCTTGACCGGTTGGGGGACTGTTTTTCCTGGCGGCCTGTGGTGGAGCTCTTGGTCGGCGATCTGATTTCTTTGGTGAAGTTCCCTGGTTTGTCTCTTTCTCTCCGTGACCCCTGGCCTATGATTTATGGGTCTTTGCTTCCGTTTCTTGCCTTGCGGCTCGATTTCCACCTGTCAAGTGTATTTCCGGCTGGTGTTCCGTTGGGTTCTCCGGTTTTGGCCTAACGGCATGGGGATGCTACGGTGGGGGTGGTAATCGTCGTGGTCTCCCGCCATGGATGTTGTTGGGTACCCATGGTCATTGCTTAACGGCTTTGGGAGCTTCCGAGGTAGCCTTGGGTTCTGTCCGTTCGGTTCCGCCTATCCTTGAGTGAACCAGTGGTGGTTTGGGTTTTGGAGGTGGTGGCGAACTGACGGTGGTGATGGTGGTCCGGCTGCCAGCTGCAGGATGGGCGGCGGTGGAGATGTTTTGCATAATGTTGCAGGCTGGGGTTTAAATTTGGTGGGCCTGGCCCATGGGCTAGGTTCCGTTTTTTATGTACTTCTGTTGTGTAGATCCTCAATAGTTTAATGGCAACAACGTGGCGACGGCACTAATGGCAGTTGGTAAGACCACGGTGCTGGTGGAAGTCGGATCCATATCCTTCTTCTCTGGAACCCGTCCTTGTGGGCTTGGGTTGATCGTTTGCGTTTGCTGCCATTCGGCTTTTGAGTTATATTTTCCTGTAATTTGCTTTCCGACGGACCAAAAAAAAAAAGACTTCGACTTTTAGCAAAAGGGAAAAACGTGGTTGGTGACCACGAAGGACATTGGATGAGGCAAATGGGACCTACACTTTCAATTGTTTCACTCGGTAGATCGAGGGACCAGATCTTCCGTACACTTATATCCCGGGAGACAGAGGAATCACAAATTCCCCCACATGCTTTCCAGATTCGGAGCCAGAGAAATTATTCCACATCCAAGTTGCCCCCCACCGGCCCACACTTTCACCACTCCAACTTGGGCTTATCTCCTTTTCTTTTCTTTTCTTTTCTTTTCATTTTTTTTTTTTTTTTTTGAACAATGCTGCTACTAGTACATATTGGGGTGTACTAATGGTACACCGATAGACTTCGGGGACCCACAAGTGGGTCGACATGAACGATTCAAGATGTTCATTCATCTTAGAATGATTTTTCGAGGGCCCTACGAGTAATCAGCTCCATCGAACGTGCGTAAGTGGTTGATCCAAAATCTCTCCGTTTTGTTCAGAATCAAGTGGTTACCCAAGGTCAGTTGGTGCACCATCGGTGCATGGGAGTCGGTACCCCTTGATTTACCATTTCTCAATTGAGTGTCCCAGTCGCCTGGGGTAGAGTCTTGTCTTATCGTGAGCCATTGGTAGAAGGACTGTACAAAAAACAGACATATAAAAGAGTTAACTTTTGCACGCTAGAGTTCCCACTTTTTAAAGACTCTTATACGGAAGAGTTCTCACTATTTAAACCTTAACGTCACCCCATTGGACTGACGGTAGAATTTTCTTTTTTTGTATGAGCTCTGTACTTGATTGTTCTCCACAATGTGCTTTGTGACAAGTTTACGTGCATTTTGATTAATTTCAAAGCTGTGGACTTTCAGTCATCTTAAGAATTTTTGGGCGGTGGTGTGAATCGAAGCGGCAAGCATTCTCCCATCCACCAACCGACCCAATAGGTGACAACCTATGCATTTCTGCAAGAAACTAATATATAATTGAAGCTGCATATGCATGCATAAAACATGGAAAATTCTATTGTTTTAATCCAACAACCATTATTATGTCACCATTAGGCCCCCAATATCTGCTTTGGAGTACCAACTTGTTGAAAGGGAAAAAAATAACAAAGTGAGTAGTTTGAAAATTTAAAAGAAAAATAATAGCCTTAAATTGCTCCTCCCAATAGAACATCAATATTTCTCTCTTTTTTGCCTCTCTTTTTACATAAATTTATCCAGTGCTCACGGAGCATTTGGTTCTTGAACACTTCATTGGTGTGAGTTCTATACCACAATGTGTGAACCTCGCACCGAGTGTGGTGCATGTACTAGTTCTAGGAACACATAACCTCTTATCTGTCAACTTTCTCCTCTTTATCAGCCAACTATCTCTCCACGGCCATTATATCGTCGCCACTTATGGGCCCGCTCCCCACTCTTTATGAACACAACAATGCTACAGGCACACAACCAACCACACACCAAACCACACACAACACACGTGTCATGCTAGGAGACATGACACGTTTCAGTGGGGCCCACCACTAACTTTAAAAAAAAAAAAAAAAAAAAACAAAACAGAGAACACGTCTCTCTCTCTCTCTCTCTCCCCTGTTCTCACCTCTCTCCTTTCCAAACCCAAGCCCTCCCCTCCTCCATACCCACCTCCCCTCCATACCCACCACCACCACCAGTAAAAGAAACCAATCAAACCCAAAAATCCGACCAGTGGGTTTCCGTCCAGATTCCGACCAAAACTATCCGTTCAATTTCCAGAATGGAAGCTTGATTGGTGGTGGAAGCATGATCCAAATGTTCCTGGGAGTATTTGCAGCACAGTGACTGGAATGTTCCTTCCCAGGGATTATATACCCTTATGGTAATCTATTATTAAAGTGCTAATTCGATCAAGTTATTAGGATTATCAATGTTAGATCTGACCGAATTTGGATTTTTCAGATTAAGGAATAAGCTCTGAAAACCATGGATAAATCCAAAGACGTTTGGGGAGGAGAGGGACTTGGGTTTGGGGAGGAGAGAGATGAGAACAGTAGAGAGAGAGTTTGGTCGGAAAGCCACTGGTCAGATTTTTGGGTTTGTTTGGTTTCTTTTACTGCTGGTGGTGGTGGTGGGTATGGATATGGAGGAGGGGAGGGGCTTGTGTTTGGGAGGAGAGAGATGAGAACTGGAGAGAGAGAGAGAGAGACGTGTTCCTCTGTTCTCTTTTTTTTTTTTTTTTTAATTTGAAAGAGGTGGGACCCACTGCCACATGGGATTGGTGTGGTTTGTGGTGTGAAAGTGTGTGTGCCCGTAGACTTATTGTTATGAACACCCCCTCAAAGTGTGAAAAATCTGTTGGAATCAGTAATGTTGAAATCTTTAATCCAGTACTGCACTGCGAAGAAATTTGAAAAATTATGTACAGAGATACTTTACTTTATTATTTTAATGGCAAGTCCTTTTGTAGTGGATTAACTTTTTGTGCTGGGTGGGAGTAGAATTTTTCTTCAATATGGAAAGTACATTTTTGACGGTAAATGAAATTCTTAGACATAAAATAGGCAAGCTCTAAAGGGGGGGCACACTGTATATATATTCCCAAATGTGCTCTATTCAACACGTGGCGTTGTTCAGTTTGGCTTGTTCAAGATGAGAATCTTAAGGGGGATTTTGGCAAGTTGGTGGTGGTGACCAAAGTGGAAAGGCAGGCTTTCTCTGCAAAGGCATAATAAATGATAAAACAAGGGTCAATGTACGTCAATTAAGAAAATAGGAGAATAAAAAAAAATCCTTAGGAGAATAAAAAAAAAAATCCTTGTACCAGGTTTTTTTTTTTTGAAAGGCAAAAACTTTATTAATCTTTGAGAAAACAAAGATTAAAGGGAAAGAAGTAAAAATGGCATCAAAACTAGGGGAAACACAACCCACTAGAAGATCATTGGCTACTTCAAACCCGAACGGAGAACCAATTGTACCAGGTTCAAAATAAAAAATGTTATGTGTAAGAAAGCCTATACCGAATTATACACACAATGTGAGTAATGTGAGGAGATGAAGTCGTGTTTTGCAAATACATTTTTAGAAAAGCACTCACATTATGTGTATGATTCAGTGTATAGCTTCTTTGCGCATAGCATTTTTCGATTCCAAATAGGAAAAAAAATACTAGAAAACAAATTAAAGGAAAGAAAAGAAAATGGAGTAGATGTGTTTCTTATTAACATAGAGGGTTAATTTAAGCTCACTTTAGGACAAACCAACGTGACCATGCAAAAGGTGATGAGATTCAACTAGACAAGTCAAATGAATAGAATAAAAATCTTAATTACTTTCTCATCTTTAATTATTCCAAGTTTATTTTATTTTATTTTCATTACTATTTTATGGGGACCTCAATGTGGCCTTCATATTTTTGTCAAATTGTTTTCCTCCTAAACCTGAGTAAGATTCTTGGTGTTCCAATTTCTCCATTACTAAAGTCAGTCGCCTCGCCTCGGCTCTAATACCTCACTTTTGTATTCATACATTAATGTTGCACCCTTCGACTTATTATTTATTATTTTCAATATCCTTCATAATTAATTTTAATTACATACATCTGTCTGTTTACAGTAATTCCATCAAACTATACTTTTTGTGTACAATAGTGTTATATAGGAATTAATATTACGGTACCAAAAACATGAATAATCATAGGCTAAGGCTTAGTTTTCCGTTTGATTTTAGCAAGTCAGTTGCTAAAATCAACCATGGTTGATTTTAGCAAATGAGTTTAACAGGTGCTAAAATCATGATTTTGAAATCAAAAAATGAAGTGGTTCCGTGTATCGTTTTTTGATTTTTTTCACACCAAATTAAAGTACTCCTCGTGTACTTTAATTCGGTGTAAAAAAAATCAAAAAACGATAAACGGAACCACTTAATTTTGTGATTTGAAATAGCTATGATTTTAGCACCTGAACTCATTTGCTAAAATCATGGTTGATTTTAGCAACTGAGTTGCTAAAATGAAAAGGAAAACTAAGCCTAAATGAGAGGGGATCCAGTACTTCTATACTCATTTAATTTTAAATTATAAATTTATTGATGCAGATCCCATATAGCCCACCCCATTTTTATTGTAGGTCCCACAAAGCTTGAAGGAGTATACGGTAACTAAATGGTGGGTCCTTTTATACTTATTTAATTTAAAATTATACATTTTTTAATGGCGAATCAACAAAGAAAAGTTGGTTCAGTGGTGAAACTTGAACTTGGTTGAATAAGTGCCATATTCAAGTTTGAACAGCCTCGGAGCCAAACATATTTTGAACATCACTGACACATGGTGGAATCTAAGCTTCGGTTTTAACGTAAAGTTCAGTAAGATTCCCTTCATATAGTGTTACGGTGTGCCAGAGTAATATATTTGATATTTCCATCGCGTTATGTGGGCTCCTCGCACGTTGGTGTGGACACACAATAAATATCACCATCGCGTTATGTGGGCTCCTCGCAAGTTGGTGTGGACACACAATAAATATGTAGTTGAGAGCCCATGTGCAGCAATACAAGCTTTCTATTCACGCGCACACAGGCTCATATAAAGCTAGCCATTCTCTATCTCGGCAATTCTTCAATTTGCTCGCCTGTCAAGTGCACAAAACTCTCTCTCTCTCTCTCTCTCTCTCTCTCTCTCTCTAAAAATGCAATCTCAGTAGCTTTTTGTCTGGTACACATTGGAAGGCGAGTAGTAGAACCCCAGCGTCGTCAAGCAATTCGGCAACCTAGAGGTCAGCGTTCTCTCTCTCTCTCTCTCTCTCTCTCTCTCTCTCTGTGTATGTATATATGTATGGACCTTACGCACTTCTGTATCTATAGTTTGAATTGATTACTTAACAGCTTTCAATTACGCTGATTACGTTAGTTTTGCGATGCTTAATTTGACGTAATTGCATTCGTATGGTCCGTTAATCAGATTTAGTATCAAAAATCGTGTTCGATGATCAGGTTAGCGGGTTTTATGATCAAATGGAAAGAGCTAATCTGTCTCTCTAGCTGTATACGTATAGTACGTAGTTAGTGTATCTATACAACTCTCTGCTCAACCGAGCCTTTTTCGCAAAAATGTATGCACATACATATACATATATAAGTATATATGGTATATCGAAGATCGGATGTTTAGAAATTCATGATATCTCCACGGATTCAAATTGTACAAATCGATCGTACAGACTCGGCTATATTTTGGGTTGAAACATCTAAATAAACAAGCCGAAATTGATCTGGTTCGTAGATCTGTTAGATCAACTCCTAATGGATCGGTTTCGTCTCACAGTTCAAAAGTGTTTTGCTCATTCTATAC
Organism: Vaccinium darrowii; assembly: GCA_020921065.1. Taxonomy (NCBI): domain Eukaryota; kingdom Viridiplantae; phylum Streptophyta; class Magnoliopsida; order Ericales; family Ericaceae; genus Vaccinium; species Vaccinium darrowii. Next base: position 44,116,879 of record CM037151.1, read on the forward strand.
TCTGGTTTACGAGAAAAACGATGCCTCACAGAAATGTGTGATGGAAAGAAGCGTTGGATGCCGCGACCAAATAATTTTCATGTAAGCATACGTATGTTGTCACAGTCACATACATACAGGTGGATTTAAGTGGACCCGGGGGTCAAGTGTCCTAACTCAAAACAAGTAAATTTTTTAATACTTTTTTATACGGAGTATATTTCAATGATTATGTAAGTGTTCTATTATATTTTGCACACTTGAATATATCTCAAAAATACATATATAAAGAAACACACTTGTATGATTGATTTACAATTTTTGGTATATAAAGGGAAATGATTTTAATACTCCTTTTTTGTGTTTGAGTGTGAGAATTTACAGAATTACCCCTTAATGCACTATATCTTTTGCAAAATGTATGGATTTTTTTGGGTAAATTGACGCACAAAAAAAAAAAAAAAAACGAGTGTCATTGTACTGTAAAAAAGGGAGTGTTAAAATCATCAAACTATTTCTCTTTTTAGATCTTTTATTTCTTTATTCTCTTTATTTCTAACAGTTGTGGAGGAATATTTTAAAAGAAATTTATTAACAAAATCACAGATCATTCTAAACTTATTGATGTCCATGTAAAACATACTTTAAAAATTTTGCCCAAGATTTTGTACTCGTTTTTGGATGCCTTATAAAAAATACGCATCATGAAGTTTTGTAGCTATATAGGAATGTATGTTTTAATTTATTATGATATCACTGTGATTTACGAGAAAAATAAATTTTCACAATTATGATTGATAGGTGACCTCATTAAACTAGATACCTGGGTCCACCATTGGTCACGTAAAGCTCACGTAGAGCCGCGAGAGTGAGCGTAAAGCATCTTTCGAATATACCATAAAGTACTTTTAGGGTTTGTTTGGATCTTAAGGAAAAGAAAGGAAATTTTAAAATTCCCTCCCTCAGTTAGTCAGTTGGTTTTAAAAGAAAATGAGAAAAAATAAAGTTTTGAGCACAAAAAATTATTCCTTCCATTTTCTTCAGACTTTATTTCTCAACAATTAGGCTAATGATTTTTGCATTCCACTTTCTTATAGATACACTCCAAAAATTTTCCTTTAGTGGTTAAAGTTACACACAATTTCGAAATGCATTTGTAAAAAAAAAAATGGGGTGCAAAAATCATTTACTTAACAATTGTCTTTTCTTTTCATTTCTTTTCCACATTTTTCAAATAAACGGTGAAATTTGTTAGAGTACTGGTTAAGAACGTGAACGTAGAACGAGAATTTAAACACGAGCGGAGAATCTTGGTGAAGAATTATGTGAGTGAGCTTAGGTCTATTATTGAAGGCCTGTGACAAGAAGTTGTATGGTTGGGCCTATGAAAAAGGAAGAGAAGTATTTTATTGGGCCAAACGATCTTTTTTTTTTTTTTACAAGCCCTTTACTAAAAGGAAAGGATTTACCTGGTGCCTCGAGAGAATTTTGGGCCTTAGATGAGAGCTGCCAGTGTTGACTAGGCCCAATAGCCCAGCCCAATATCCTAGCTAAGCCCAAGTTCAAATCTCTAGAAAACCTTGTCCTAGCATTTTGCACTATTATCCTGCATTGGGCATAGCTGCAAAAGTTTTGTTTGACCCGTATCATGTACCTTGACATGATTCTTAAGGGTTTCAACCCCTGCCTGATAATTGCTGTCACATACGAGATGATGCAATCAGGTCTTAGTCATGATTCTTAAGGGGTCTAATAAGGAAAGCGATTAAGAATACAGTAAATCTACGGGCACAGATTTACTTGCACAGTTTGCTCCATAGGACCCATTTTGGGGTCTCACATAGACAATCGAGCCGTTCATTAGTTTTTAAAAATATATTCGAGTGGGTCCGTAAAAAACTAACTCAATCAGACAACTCTAAATGCTTGATGCAGTCTTTCAAATTTTTTGTTTCTAAACATTGAATTAAAGATTAGATTATTGGATCAAGCACTTCAAGTTATCCGATTGAGTTATTTTTTGGGATGTCACTCAAAAACGTATTCTAAAATTAATGAATGGTTCGGATTATTTGCTTGGGTTCTCGAAGTAGACTACATATAGAAGAGATCCATGAACCATCTGTGCAGATAGCACTGCTGGAAAGAATATCTTGGACACTGAAATATCTCCCCAGTTCGGATGAGGAATCAGGTTTAGAAAGATTCGTCCCCTCGTGGGACCCTCGACACTGGTTGGCTATTTGGCACTAACCCCTTGGGCCTCGGCACACACATGACATATTCATGGCTTTTGGGAGAAAAAGACAGCCCCTGTTTCTGTTTCGTTGTAAAACTTCACGGGCTCTCCAACACCCTTACTGACATAATCCTCGAAATATTACGCGCTCGCGTTCTCAATTCTCACAAGCGCTTTTAACCATCCTTCTCGGATTTTAGTGTTTTGAGAAGCGACTCAAAGACGCTTACATGATTGCGTCCATGAGTGCGTATTACGTGTCTTAGCCTACACCAACGTTGCACTTGTTGCCATCTAAATCATGCGTTTACTCCACTTGCTTTTTGTTTGACAGAGAAAAGAACAAGATTGCATGCGGGTCTCTATCTGTCAATTTTCATTTCCAACTGGCTATTTAGTTACAATTGGGCACGATTTTTATCACACCCTGCTCCTTATCCAAGTTGTTGATATTTTAGTGAGATTTTTCATTTCTGTCTGTTTCACATCCTTTTTATTTTAGAGGTACGGAGGTGGGGTGTGGTGGCACGTGCCACCCGGGTTCTAAAAAAGATTGTATTCTATGTTAATAATTATGACAGATTGACAGATGTTTCTTTTTTTTCCCCTTCCATAAGTAATTGATTTCAAAATGACTGTGTTGTTACGATTTTGGATTTTGTTAATAAATGTGACATAAAAAAATGGAACATTGTTTCAATTACAAATCCATAGGTAGTGCATTACCTAAATTATACCGAGGTTTAAGTTACATCCTATTCCTCAAAGGTAAATGTAACCCTCTACAAAAACTCGACCACATGGTCACTTGCTCAACCAAGACTAGTGAAAGTGCACTCTACCCGCTGGACTACCACCCATTTGTTATCTTTTATATTTTTAAATTGCTCAATGGAGCACCCCTCTTACGATCTTAATTTGGTCATAAATTTATCGGTTTACTATATAGCCAATGATTGAAACAAAATACAGTGAGTTTAAAATTCAATGGGTGGTTCGATTATCAACTATTGTATTCTTCACTCTTCCTAACATATAATTTCCTACTTTTTTTAGGGACAAAAACATATATTCATAAACTAATTACTCCTACCTACCTAATAATCTGGCCTTCCGTAACAAGAAAGGGGAGAAAAAACAAAAGATTCTTAAAAAAAAAAAAAAGAAGAAGCAGAAATTAGCCTCACCAGAAAGGTGTCAACATGAGAAGACTTTGCTTTCATAATTGTATTGTTAATCACAATCATCTGGCACTAATCGTATTAGATTAGATGCATATATGGTAGTGGGATGCCCCTGTTGCGTAAGCATTTTCTAAAGATTCCAAATTGACCCATTAGAAAATCTTTTTTTTTTTTTCGGGTAAGTACCCATTAGAAAATCTTATACTCTCCTTTTCAGTGAAATCTTTGATTCTAGCTGCATGGCTGCAGTGCACCCTCGTAAAGCTTACACGGGGATTCGTTTGTCCCCTCTCCTTTTCTCTCACTTTGATAATAATCCACTGCGACCCCCGGATTCTGGAGATTTCTCCAACTTGCTTTCACCGTGCACCCACCCAGCAATAACCAATGGATTCTTATTTCCAAATGTAGGTGCTGAGTATTAATTGAAACCCATCTCAAAATATCGACATTTGAATGAAATTAGGTGAAACAAAGGTAACGCTTTTCCTTCCCTACGCATTCTTGATTCGTTTTTTCTTATTGCGCTGTTGATTCTCGAGTGCCTTTTCAAGTGGGTTGTTGATTCTTTCGTCTTCTTGAAGATTTGTGATGTATTTTGTCGTCGTTCTATTTCCCTGTTTACTGGTTCAGGAATTAGGATATAGAGACATTGTTTTTAATATCTGTTTTTGGATGAATTCCAATTCACTCGAGAGTGAATAAGATGTGAAACTGATAGGCAGCTTTGTTTTCTGAAACAGTTTCTGAAAAAGAATTCTTCAACATTGTATTCAGAAAGGGTAACCAAACATGGAGTTTTAGTGTCGAATTACTTAAACTCAATAAAAAGTTTCCCCGGTGCAATGGGTTGTTCTTTTTCATCTGAGTTGTTATAGTTCAGTGACAAATTTTTTTTACAGCATTTCTGGGTGACTCTTATCTCAACTTCTCCATAACGACATAAACAATTATTCATCTCTCCCTGCTCATCCATCTTCTGTTTCTTTCTCTTGTTTTATGAAGTTGTGGGTGATATTTCATATCTCAATGGGTAAAATGTGGCTCTCAAAATTATTGACCTCATATATCCTGGGAGTGGACTCTATGGTAGACCAATTCTTTTGCCCCGTAAATCTGTGGATCCCATTCTATCTCTTATCTATTTGCATCCAACTGTCTTTCTTGTTATTGATCAGGAGACTGTCTTCCTTGTTCTCATGTGTCAACCATGAATAGTAATGCTTTTTCGTTTTATAGTAAAATGTTTCAACTACTGTAAAATGTCTTAAGTTATGATTACTTAATATTCTTCGATAAAAAAGTAGCAATCTAATAACTTTAGTTCCACTACTGCTGAATTACTTAATTACAGTTTGTTAAATTTTATACAGTAATCACTGTTTGATTGAATTTTAAAGACTATTCTGTAATCACTGTTTCATTCTTAAACACCAAAATTTATTGGGTTCATGGTTCTATGATGACTTAATTTCAAGCTAAATGTAGGAGACTTGTTATCTTTACTAAAGCTAGTGTTCAAGTTTTGGTTGTAGACTGAGCGCATGCCTGGGAACAAGTACAACGGCAACTCGTCCATCCCAACGAGTAGAGTAGAAAGGCTCTTGAGAGACAGAGAGCTAAGAAAAAGCAGCAAGGCTACTGACAATAACTTGGTGGAGCAATATTTGGAAGGAGCCTTGGCTGCACAGGCAACTGGTGAGGGATGGGAAAGGCCGGATGCGATTCCCTTCAGGCAAAGGCTGTTGGTGGTGGCCAATAGGCTGCCTGTCTCAGCAGTTAGGAGAGGGGAGGAGTCCTGGTCACTGGAAGTAAGTGCCGGCGGTCTAGTCACTGCTCTTCTAGGTAAGTGTGGAGTAGAATTTTGTCTCTTGTGTTCATACTAGCATACTTATGCATCAACTATTTTTTGGGTTTTCCAAATAGATGAGTGGGTTGCGTTTGGGTTGCTACAGACAGTTTCTACGTACCCAGAAATACCTAAAGAGGGTTAATTGGATTTTTTTTACAGGTGTCAAGGAGTTTGAGGCAAGATGGATCGGATGGGCTGGTGTTAATGTGCCAGATGAGGCTGGACAGAGAGCACTAACTAAAGCTTTGGCTGAAAAGGTTCAAAGTTTCAGGCTTCAATCTTTTCACCACAGTGCATAATGTGTCCTGTACTTCTAGCCCATTGACATTGACAAAAGTAGATATCTGGTATTGGTACATGAAAATTTCTTGTGAGCATATCAATAGGCTGACGTTCTCTCTTTTTTGGTCATCATTGCAGAGATGTATTCCTGTTTTCCTTGATGAGGATATTGTTCATCAATACTATAATGGCTACTGCAACAATATATTATGGCCTCTTTTTCATTATCTTGGACTTCCGCAAGAAGATCGTCTTGCCACTACGAGAAGTTTCCAGTCCCAGTTTGCTGCATATAAGAAGGCAAATCAAATGTTCGCTGATGTGGTAAACCAGCATTATGAAGAGGGTGATGTTGTTTGGTGCCATGACTACCACCTCATGTTCCTTCCAAAATGCCTGAAGGATTATAATAGCAAGATGAAAGTTGGTTGGTTTCTCCACACTCCTTTTCCGTCCTCTGAAATCCATAGGACACTACCATCTCGATCAGAGTTGCTACGTGCAGTGCTTGCTGCTGACCTGGTTGGGTAAGTTCAATAGTTCACTGCACCAATATTTAATCTAGTGTTGATGGATGGGTGAATACCATTTCTCTGGCAATGATTATAACATTAATGGCATCTCTTGCGAGCCACTAAACTTGAAATTGATCCCAAAAAAAACATACGGTTTTAGTTAAACTGTCAAATGCTTGTTGGCTATCCTTTAACTCTAATATCTAAAGACCATCTTTATGGGGTATTTCTGTCTTAGACAAAGGGCTAGTTGCATTAGGTCCTGCATCACCAGCCATGCAAATCCTACTGATCACAATGTTAGAGGTGAAAATTGATTTTCATTGAGGTATAACCGTGCTGTGTCTCTGTATTTTTCTTTGAAGAATTCAGCTGAAAATCTTGTGCATGTGTCTACCCCTTAGTTGCACGAAGCAAGGGCGGAGGCGGGATCGGGGGCAAAGACAGGTGGGGAGCAGAGGATCATAGAAGCTCCTCGTTTAGGAGCAACAAGGGGAGCCTTTATGGATAATTGCCACAAAAAAATATATGATACAAGAAACTATTATAATAAATATATGATACAAGAAACTATTATAACTCGTAATTCATGTCAACTATGAATATTGTTGTACCGCATATAAGTACAATATTACGTCTATAAAGTATTTGAACAATTTGAATTAATAATTTTCTAGTATCTTACCATTACTTGATATTTTCTCTTGGTATCTTTTACTCTTATTTGCCTAAGAGGTACTACCTCTCTAGTTGGGAACGGGTTCCTTTCTCGATGGGAGTGAGGTTCATAGGAGAGTCTAACTTGGGAAAGCGGGAGCGAGATTATGAGGTGGATTCTCCCTGAGAAAGTGGTTCCTTCAGCTAAGGTCAACCTCACCTCATGTTTCACTTGATCTTATTCTTGATGTTCTCCTGTGTTTTGTATTCTTTGGCTAGAATACTAAGAAGTAAGAAGCTTGTCGTTCATTGGACTCGACTACAAAAAAGGTAGTACTTGATGCCACTCATATAACTATAGATTCACCACCACGTTGTTGAAAGTGCTAATCCCAAAGCAGCTTATAGTATCACTTGCTTCTTTGTATGAGAATCATAAGTCTGTCAGTTAACAAGTTTAAAGTTGCGTTTTTTTATAGCAATCAATTGTGGCATTCTGGCCATGTTGTGGGATACAGAATCTGATAGTCTAACAAAATCTTTTTCATACTTAATCCACTGTTCCTATGGTACGATCAGCTATATGTCGATCTGTAGACTCTCTTGCTCCTAGGATAACCTTCTCTTTGTTTTGTATTTTGGTTGTGGTAATTTGTTTTCTCAAATGGATGATTATATCTTTAATTTGGAAAACACCAACTCATTGACCTTTACATTTCAGTTTCCACACCTATGACTATGCAAGGCATTTTGTTAGTGCATGCACTCGTATTCTTGGGCTTGAAGGTACGCCTGAAGGAGTAGAGGATCAAGGAAGACTGACTCGTGTGGCTGCGGTATATTGAACATTACATTAGTCGTAATGCTTATTCTTACATTGTTACGGCGGTTGATTCTTCAAGTCACCTGTCATATATTGATGTGCTATTGTTTTGCTAGCAGATTTCGAACTCTCCATTTTGAGCTTCTCTAACTCACCTCGATTAAGCTTTCAAATTTTTTGAATGACAGTTTCCTATAGGGATAGACTCAGATCGATTCATCCGGGCACTTGAGGTTCCTCAAGTCCAGGAGCATATTAGAGAACTAAAAGAAAGATTTGCTGGGCGAAAGGTTGATTTTGTTCCTTGCTGCTTTATTAGTCTGTTTCTCCTGCAGTACCTCTAAGTAAACTTTCGAATTGATCTTTACATAGATCATTTGACAGAGATCATGTAAAGTTTTCTTCTGCAACCTTTCGATTATTTGTCCTTACAAAAGTTGAATTATCTTTGTGGAAGATATAAATAGTAAAGTTAACGCTCTCTCTAATAGCTTAAGTTTTTAGATGAATTGTGGTTAACAATCTAATATGGTATCAGAGCTGGCATTAGATCCTATGTTCGAACCTCACCGCCTTCTTATTGGTTAAAATATTTACACGTGTTTAGCCTATCTATAGAGGAGAGCCTGGCTACATGTGAGGGGGAGTGTTGAAGATGTAAATAATTGAGTTAACCGTCTCTGTGACAGCTTAAGTTTTTAGATGAGTTGGTGGTTAACACTCTAATTATCTCTATAATGTAGCTGACTCTCAGTGTGTTTGTCTCTAATATCATTTAAAAGTAATTAAGGAGTTTGACTGTTGGAGTCTAATTAAAGGAGCAATCTATTGGATGAGGGTTGACTTTTCCACCTACGCTCTTGTAGTTGGGAGAAAACCCAAGCTCATGTGTATCCCTCATTCTGTCTACAACGTACTGGTATGTCTGCAATAGTAAGTGTCAACAATGGTAGAAGAAATAGTATGTGTGATTTCGATTGTTGCAACTTGCAAAGAACGTGGTTTTGAATTGGAAACTACTAGTAACCATAAGCGATTCTTTCTTAAAATTTTCCAAAACGGTTGTGAATTGTCTGGAAACATGTTGGAAGTACATGCTAACACTCCTTTAATTTCGTTGGCATTGCCTTGTGTGGGTTGGTGAAGTGATTCTGTGGGTTAGACAAGAAATCTAAGAGGTGTGTCAGAGTTACAGAGAAGATTTAGGGAGAGATAAGGCAGCTCATGGAAGGAGAGAGTAGAATTGGGAAGTATGCCTCAGAGCACTGAGTTTCTAGTGAATGGAATTGGTGTTGATGACGAAGAAAGCATAGACTACTGCTAGGATTTATACAGTGGGGAGGCCGGAACGCAGAACTTGGAATTTCACGTATTCACGTGGGTGTTGAAAATTTAAGTTTTCCTTACATATAGTTTGAAATTCAAGCATGAAATTTAAGGAACAATGTCTACAATAAAAATGTAGCCACTTTCTATTTATACTTTGCAAAACATACATCAACACATAAAGTAATTGTTTTCCACTATATACCCATTTCTTTTCTTTTCTTTTCTTTTCTTTTCTTTTTTTAAAGTTTGGAGGGGACGACATAGTACATTATATGCATATTTACTGTACATTCAACACAATAGATCGGGCAATTCTAGAGGTTTGGGGAGGCCTGGACCTCCCACCCTTGCACTTCCTTCCGTCCTTGCCCACAGGAAGGGATGTGCTGTGGTGAGCCCTAGTCTTTTTTGAGAAACTTAAGGATTATTGTTTGCTTCTCTTTTAATTAGTTGTAGGTATAAATTTGTAGGTTTCTACTTTGAGTATCTAATTGTCCATTCATTAGAAGGTTTTTCATATTGAGAGCGATCTACTGGATATAGATACAAATATGTCAATATGATTTTGCATGTGTGCTTCCTTATTTATGAGTTCAATTGCAGTTTATTCTTCTTTCGGTTGTTACTTTATTTGGATATTTGGTGGTTATTTGATTACGCAAAGGAGCTGCAGTGAAAAGTTTTACAGCTAGACATGCTCTGTTTACTATTTGTGTTGTTTTCATGCAGGTAATGTTAGGTGTTGATCGTCTAGATATGATCAAAGGAATCCCCCAAAAGATACTGGCATTTGAAAAGTTTCTCGAGGAAAACTCCAGTTGGCGCGACAAAGTGGTTTTGCTGCAAATAGCTGTGCCAACAAGAACAGATGTTCCTGAATGTATGTCCGTTCATCAATATTCTTCCTAAAAACTTGATTTTGTCAATGGGATTTTATAATCTATCTGTCATTGTCGATCCCGCGAAAATAAGACTTCCATAAACCTCAACTACGGCCCAGTATTTCATTTGTGTCCCCCAACGGGTCCATATCATATCCCGTGAGTGTCCTCACATATTCCAAGCATAGTCCTACGGTGTTTCCAGAGTATCAAACTAAAAGAGAATTGAAAAGGGGAAGAAAAAAAAACACACACACAGTGTCGGTACCTGTCTTGAGAGTTTCTGTTCCCCACGTGTCCAACCTCCAAAATGGCTGTCTATGCTTCGTAGCAATTTGAGTCTTATTGCCTTCCTTTGCATTTGAACACGGTTCCATAAAGCTGTCAAAATCTAGCATTCATCTATTCTATAGACTATAACTAAGCGATTTTAGCCAATTGTTATCTATTGCATGTACACAATCTCTTGCCAACTTCCGTTGCCAGGTATACCTGGATTGTGGAACATGTTTATGAAGGATGGATACAGAACTTATGTATACGTTGATACAACAGTTATTAAAAAATGTATCATTGAATTAAGGATACCTGGCAATGTATAGGATAAATATCCAGCCGAGTGTGAGGAATATCTTATCCTTTTCAAATATTATGCAGCCCTCATTTTTCCAATATTTCTTCTTCATAGCAAGACATTTTTTTAACAATGCACATTTTGTTATGAAGTGCGAGATCTCTATTGAAATTTCAATCCCGTATTGCAAGGTTCCTTAGTGCATGAATCCGATGAATTTTTTCTTGACATGGCATTTCAAGATGTTATTATGTACTTTCACAGATCAAAAACTCACAAGCCAGGTTCATGAAATTGTTGGACGCATTAATGGCAGATTTGGGACTTTGACTGCTGTTCCAATACATCATCTGGTGAATCCTTTTGACTCCTTCCAGCTACTTAATTTTCTGGTCCCGGAACTCTATTTTGTTCATTGTTTACCTACTCAATTAATTATTCAGTGAGAAGGGTTTTCTACTTGGTATGGCCCTCAACTAAAGACGCCTTTCCAAATGCATGTGTATTTGCCCAAGATCATTTTGGAATAACTGGTATCACTATCTTTTCCAGATTCACCAGCCTGTCTCAAAGTACACTTTGGAAAGATATCATTAAATGTTGTATACCTCCATTCATTTGTGTTTTATATTGGTAAAGAGTATTGTCTCAGTTGGGTTGTACCAAATTTGTTGCAAATCTTGGTAAAGAGTATTGTCTCAGTTAGGTTGTACCAAATTTGTTGCAAATCTTGTAAAGACTAAAGAGTACTGTCTCGAAGTACACTTTGGAAAGATATCATTAAATGTTGTATACTTCCATTCATTTGTATTTTGTTACTGTTTAATCTAGGAGGTCAAATTGACACTGTTAAAATGTTTATATTGTAAGAGTTCATTTCAAGTTCATCCATAGTTTTGTTGTTTTTATAAACTGTTTACCACGTTTGAAACATTATCTTCTTTCTATGCATAAAAGTTCTGATATTTTTCCAACCCAACGAAATTATTATAGAATGAAATGCATGATGGGAACATAATATGTTGTTTCCGAAAGCCCTTCTTCTGTGATAATTATGTATGCTGTTTTTCCGGGGTTAAATCAATATTTGTAATGTTCTGAATCCTTCACTTCTATTCCATAACTAACTGTAAAATATCAGGTTGAGTACAGACTATGGCAAAGATTCACAGCTTTTATCTTGAATGTCGGATCGTGGCATGCAATCATCTGTTTCATGTTTAGCTTTAATGTATATGTATGGTTTGTACAATATGGGAGTCTTTTCTAAAGCAACTTTTTGTATATCTACAGGATCGCTCTCTCGACTTTCATGCATTATGTGCACTCTATGCTGTTACTGGTACTAGTTTATACCTAAAACATTTGATTTTAGTTGACTGAAGATGTTGAGAATGTCATGTAACTCATGTTTAAATTGAGCTTCACTAGGACCTTAGTTAGGCAACATGAAATAAGTATGTTGCAATTGAGTAAAGACAGTTGCATCAGGAAATGTTTCTTAGCTGCTAGTTATGCAGCTTGTACTTAATCTGTGGATTACACCTAGATCTTTGAGATACCTATACGTTTTTTATTTCTATTCAGTAAAGTCAGATGTATGTGATTGTGCAACTTTAATTACATAGGCCCTAATATGCTGGCCCTTGTTGGAATTATGTGATTGTTGGTCACTTCATGTTTCTCAAACCGTCAATTCATTGAAAGATGAAAGAGATAGCTATGTTAAGCTTCATTCGGATAACTTTCTCTTTCAGTTTCCTCCACAACGATTGTAGGATTATTGTCTTTATTGCTTTGCTACATAGTCTGACGTTGCTTGTAGGACCTGTACCCTTTGTTCTTCACTTTGAAAGCATATCTTACTTCTTCAACTATTCGATGGAAGTGCCATTGCATCAGTCCTTTGAAATTGGAACTAGGTAATTAAAGTCTTTAGAGTTTGACTGCAATTCAAAGCTTAGGTGTATAGAGTTCCTTATGGGACTGCTTAAATTGTGGCGACTCATTTTAAATACAGTGGAAGATTATAGGTCCCCATATTGCTAAGGCTTTCTTATTGCATGTGGATCTTGTTTTAGATCATTAAAGTGGAATTATTGGTAGTTGCTTTTGTTTCAAATTCTACCCAATAGCGAGGAACTGTTTCCAGACTGACAATTTATCCTCTTTTTCTGGTGGTCAGATGTAGCACTTGTTACATCTTTGCGGGATGGCATGAATCTTGTCAGCTATGAGTTTGTGGCCTGCCAAGATTCAAAGAAAGGGGTTCTCATTCTAAGTGAAGTAATTACCACTACCTTGTAACTTAGTCTGTTCTGATCTTAATCGTCACTGTTTGGTTGTAGACTACTTTTTGGTGTATCTGAACTTCTAATTTTTGAGATAATTTAATCAGAATCTATGTTCTAAGTCGTATAAGCTTGGTGATAAATACTAATGACAGAAATTTAGGGCTATTTTCTTTGAATACCTAATGATGAATGTTCTGGTTTTACTTGTTAAGAAATGATTTCACACAACACTGGTGATGAGTCACAACCTTGGTTTTGGGTTTTGATTAGCAACTACTGGAACAATTTATCTTCCTTAATTAAGCTGTCTATAGTACCTATTTTGGTTGCTGATATTAGAAATGGGACGTAATAACTTGTTTCTGGAACTGAACCTATCTGAATTGGCTTGTAGTGTGTTACATTTTGGACAACTATTGCAATGTTAAATCAATATATTTTATTTGAATGGTATACTTGGATGTTTAATGCCAAAATTTTGAATCAACTAGTACCTTCTGGCTCCCGCTGAAAGTGGAACTGCAATCACAATATTTACTCATATCCCAATTAAACACTTCAAACTATGGATAATCGAGATATTATTTGTTTTTTTCGAGTGAGTGACTTCATGCTGTGCACTAAAACATAAATCAAGGCATGTTCCTATTTTCCATTTTTCTCTCAGTTATCATTTTTTGCATGCTTTTAGTTCGCAGGTGCTGCACAATCTCTGGGTGCTGGGGCGATTCTTGTGAACCCTTGGAACATAACTGAAGTTGCGGCTTCAATTGGCCAAGCTTTGAACATGTCAGCTGAAGAAAGAGAGAAGCGGCACTGGCATAATTTTGGGCACGTGACTACCCATACTGCTCAAGAATGGGCAGAAACTTTCGTAAGGTATATTATGCCTTTGACAACTGAAATGAGGAACTTCTTAGCATTTATATGAGAAATAATCACCTTTAGTTTTTGATACACCGGAGATAGCAAAGTACAAGCGAGGGTTGTGGGGTAAGGGACCGTCTATTCATGCAGGGGAAGTCATATGTTTGCGTCTGTCCAAGCAAGCTTTTCATTGTGCGTTGATTGATAAAGCTTATTGCATCTGGATTCTACTGTTTCTGTACCTTTGCTATAGTTTACTGTATGCAATACCCTGAAATATGTGAGTGTATCTCAACTATTACATGTATTCTCGACATGTTTTCAAAAGTTATTCAATCTGGATACAACTTGTTCGTTAGTAAGGAAAGTTAAGATGTGTAATCACTGAAGAAAGGATTATGCAAGTTCATAATCTAACAATCCACTCAACCATGCAAAGTTAAATTCTAAAATCATAGGCTGTATAGATAAAATCTGAAACCTCAGAGACTAAAGCTTCACTGTGACATTTTTTCTGTTCTAATTGATTGAGCCTATACCAAACCAAAGTAAGTCTTGTGCCCTCATTGATGGGGGATCGGTAGTTGGTACATGACACCTATGTTGTCATTCAGCCTGACAAGGATTACATGCTCAGACGCTCAGTTAGAAGCTACATCCTCTCCTTGAGTTGATTTGTAGTGTTGTAGACTGTTAGGGACTCTGAAGTTGATATAGCTTGTTGGATTGGGGGTTCCAAGTGCTACTACTAGAGGGTAGTAACTAAAAAATTGATTTTAAACACGTGGCATGAATTCCAAGTGCCTTACTGGAGGGGGAGCTTTTTTGGTCCGACCAATAGGAGATAAAGCATTATTGCATTACGTATGCAATAGGCATTAACACATTGGGGCCTAATCCAGTTTGGGACCTCAGGCAATGGCCTGAACGGATTTTAATTGGGCTGACCCTGATGGTTAAGCAGTCTGTTTTGTTATCGGTAAATGGTTTTTCAAGTTCTCTCCTAGTATAGAATTAGTTACGGACTCCATAAAACTAAACTGAAGTGTTCTCAGTGAAGATAAGTGGAGTTTTGGGAAACCCATCGGAATTTTTTGGTTGATTGCAGTACATGACATGTTGTGGGCATTTTTTTTCCCTTCCGTAGGAATTGATGTAGAGTTAACATGAATTCTTGACAGCAATGAGGCAGAAAATAATCGCCTAAAGGATTGAGTGGTTTTTTTTACATCTATGCAGCATAAACCAATGTACCATTTGCGTAACAGCTTTTCGTTACCGCAATATGACCTCAACTTTTGTTAAGATATAGGGTTTATTTGTTATGTATTTAGTTCCTAAGGGTAGTTTAGTCATTGTTCCTTTGGTCTGTGTATACATGCTGCTGTATAGTGTTTGTTTCAATTAATGAGAAAAACCCTTCACCACAGTCTCTCTCTCTACATTCTAACATGGTATCAGAGCTAAGATCCATGGTTGATCTTACTTCGTAGAGATTTGAGACTTTTATGTGTGTTTATCAGTCGAATTGGGCTTTCTGGTAAGTCGATTAAGCACTGTTCATGAACAACCAGTCGATTGAGCACTGTTCATGAGCCATCAGAGTCGACTACCACTTTTTCCCTTCGACGACAGCGTACGACTTCCGACGAGTGTAGTACCACCTCAGGCGAGCTCCGACAAGTGTAGTACAGTGTCCGGCGAGCTTCAAAGACCGTCGTACGATTTTTTTTGGTCAATATTTACCTGGGTTTGCCACCGATCTTACTTGGAGTGATCGGGGAGCAACTTTAAGCACAGGGTTTTGTAGCCGACGTTGAGACGACCACCGTGGTGCAAGGCCGGTCGCCGGAGACCATCGGAACAGTGCTCACGCGCCGGAGGGAGGTGGCGCGTGGAAGCGAGTGAGATCTACTCGCGGAGAGTGTGATTCACGCACGCGAACAGTGGAAGAAGACCAGGTTCGCGGTCAAACGGATCACGTTTTGGTCAAAGGGGTCATTCTGTGGTTCATAGGGGTCAGGCGACAGTTAAACAGGTCAGTTCGTGGTCAAAGGCTCATTCCGCGTGTCAGAAAGGTCAAACGGAGGGTCCAGAGGGTTCAGCGGCTGTCAGAAGGTTCTAAAACCTCTCTGGAGGGTCCAGAAAGGTTCCAGCAGCCATTTTGACCAATTTTGACCATTTTTGGAAGCTCCGTGACTTGTTTCTGACTAATTTCGACGTTCCGGATTCATTCGCGGGGTCAATTTCGGGTAATTTGACTGTTACAGACGTGTTTTGCCTGCTCTGGACGTGTTTTGACTGCTCCGGACCATTTTTGGAAGGACCGAGACGTGTTCTAGACTAATTTCGACGTTCCGGATTCATTTGCGGGGTCCGTTTAAGGTGATTTGAAACGGAAATTGTTGGTACAATGGAGGCTTCCAATGCACCTTTTTCTGAGGGGGAGTTACAAACTCTCAGGCACCTATTGGCTAGGCTTAACGCTCCATCTACCACTGCTTCTACTTCCACTTCCGCTGCTTCCACTGCCTCTGATTTCTTTGCTTCTGTTCATGCTAGTGCTTTCAGTGCATCTAGCTCCCGTCCTTGGATTATAGATTCGGGTGCCACGGATCACATGACGGGTTGTTCATCTTTTTTTGATTCCTACTCTACTTGTTCTGGTAAGGATAAAGTAAGAGTAGCTGATGGTTCTTTATCTGCTATTTCCGGGAAAGGTTCTATTCATTGTTCTCCTACCTTACCTCTTTCTTCTGTTCTCCATGTTCCCAATTTTACTACTAATCTTATATCTGTCAGTAGTCTCACACATTCCTTGAATTGTTCAGTGACATTTTTTCCCACTCATTGTGTCTTTCAGGAACTGGGAACAGGAAAGACGATTGGTACTGGTAGAGCTCAGGATGGCCTGTATTTTTTGGAGTCTGTGCCTTGTCCATCTTTTACTCCGTCATCATTGGGTCATGCTCTTGAGGCGGATACGGGTTCAGCTCTTCCTTTATTGCATCAATGGCACCGTAGACTAGGCCACCCCTCTTTTGGTGTTTTAGAAAAACTTTTTCCTACTTTAACTAAACAATGTTCTAGAAGTAGGTTCTTTTGTGAAGCTTGTGAGCTTGCGAAGCATAGACGTTCATTTTATGCTCCTGTTTATCAGAGAAGTGCTTTTCCTTTTATGGTTGTCCACACTGATGTCTGGGGTCCTTCACCTATTACCTCTATTTCTGGTTATCGCTATTTTGTTACCTTTATTGACTGTCACTCTCGTATAACTTGGGTGTATCTACTTCAAGCAAAAAATGAAGTTTTCTCATGTTTTCAGTCATTTCATAAGATGGTGAACACACAATTTGATACAAACATCAAGATACTTCGTTGTGACAATGGGACCGAATACATGAATGGTCCCTTCAAGTCATATCTTGATGGCAATGGCATTCTTTTCCAAACTACTTGTGTAGATACACCGCAACAAAATGGAGTCGCGGAAAGGAAGAACCGGCATCTTGCTGAGGTGGCTCGCTCTCTCATGTTTACTATGAATGTTCCTAAACATTTTTGGGGCGAGGCCATCCTTACAGCCTCTTATCTCATTAATCGAATGCCATCCAGTGTTCTTCAATTCCGGACTCCCTTGGATTTCCTTCCTGGTCACTTTCGGGTCTCTACACTTCCTCCTAAGATTTTTGGTTGTGTTTGTTATGTGCATGCCCCTCATCACCCCGGTGGAAAGTTAGATCCTAAAGCTCGCAAATGCATGTTTCTTGGCTACTCCCCTACTCAAAAGGGGTATCATTGCTATGACCCTCTCTCTCGGAAGAAATTTGTTTCGATGGATGTCACTTTTTGGGAACACCAATCCTTCTATCCTCTCTCGTCCCCATCTCTTCAGGGGGAGAGTTCTAGAGGGGAAGAGATGTTGACATCTTGTGATTCTCATTCCTGGTTATTCCCCCCAACTGTTGGTAAGGGGGAGAATGTTGATACAGGGGAGAACACTGGTGAGAGAGAGGAGGCATCTCCTAGCCCTAGTAATCCTGAAAGAGAAAGAGAGGAACCTGTATCTGGAGAAAGAATTATGATGGATGCAAGAGAAAGATTGGACAGACATGATTTAAAAACCTTCACTCGCAAGGAAAAGGGTCAACCTGGTGCATTACCACAATACCAATCGTCATCACCTACTCCAGTTCCTGACTCTTCAATTGTTCCTGACTCTTCAGCTGATTCATCTGGTAATGATCTTTACCCTACTGTTTTTGATGATCTTGATGCTCCTATTGCTCATAGGAAGGGTGTTAGAACTTGTACCCAACATCCTATTTCTCAGTTTGTTTCATATTCCCGTTTATCTCCTTCGTATCGTGCTTTTGTCTCTTCTCTTTCTTCTATATCTATCCCACAGGATTGGAAAGAAGCTATTATAATACCTGAGTGGAAAGAAGCTATGGTAGAGGAGATGAAAGCCTTGAAAAAGAATGGCACCTGGGAATTAGTGACTCTTCCAAAGGAAAAGAAACCAGTGGGATGTAAATGGGTGTTCACTGTAAAGCACAAGGAAGATGGAATGGTTGAAAGATATAAGGCCAGGCTTGTTGCTAAAGGTTATACTCAAACCTATGGCATTGACTATGAGGAGACATTTGCTCCTGTGGCCAAGATGAACTCTGTTCGGACCCTGCTTTCTTGTGCTGCTACCTTGGATTGGCCTCTTCAACAGTTTGATGTGAAGAATGCATTCCTCCATGGCGACCTAGAGGAGGAAGTGTACATGGACATACCACCAGGTTTTTCCTCTTTTGCAACAGAAGGAAAGGTGTGTAGGTTGAGAAAGGCACTCTATGGCTTGAAGCAATCTCCTAGAGCATGGTTTGACAGGTTTCTCAAAGCCATGCTGAGATTTGGATACACACAGAGTCATGCTGACCATACTATGTTCATCAAGAGAAGTAATGGTAAGATTGCCATTCTTATTGTTTATGTGGATGACATAATCATGACAGGTGATGATGTGGATGAGATTGGCAGCCTTAAAGCTCTCCTTACTCAAGAGTTTGAGATTAAAGATTTGGGATCTATGAAGTACTTTCTTGGAATGGAGGTGGCTAGATCTGACAAGGGCATTTTTATCTCTCAAAGGAAGTACATACTTGACCTCTTGAAAGAAACTGGTATGTTGGGATGTAAGCCAGCTGATTCTCCCATTGAGGCCAACCATCATCTTGGTATCAATGTGGGGGAGCTTACAGATAAGGAGAGATATCAGAGACTTGTGGGTCGCCTGATATACCTATCTCACACTAGGCCAGATATCTCCTATGCTGTGGGGGTTGTGAGCCAGTTTATGCATGAACCTCGTACTGTGCATCTTGATGCTGTTTATCGCATTTTGAGGTATCTCAAATCAGCCCCTGGTAAAGGAGTTTTGTTTTCTAATCATGGTCACTTGAGATTGGAAGCTTTCACTGATGCAGATTGGGCTGGTTCTATTGATGATCGGCGATCTACTTCTGGTTATTGCACCTTCCTTGGAGGGAATTTGATTACGTGGAGGAGTAAGAAGCAGTCCGTGGTGGCTAGATCCAGTGCAGAGGCCGAGTACAGAGCTATGGCTCATGGTGTTTGCGAGCTTTTATGGCTCCAAACCTTATTGCGTGATTTGGGTTTCCCTGATTGTGGTCCTATGAGGCTCTACTGTGATAATAAGGCAGCCATAAACATTGCTCATAATCCTGTTCAGCATGATCGAACAAAGCATATTGAGATTGATCGACATTTCATCAAGGAGAAACTGAACAACGGTTTGATATGCATGCCTTTTGTGAGATCAGAAGACCAGTTAGCAGATGTATTCACTAAGGGTCTGAGTAGTAAAAGTTTTCACCCCATTGTGTTCAAGTTGGGCTTGAGGGATATCTTCGCACCAACTTGAGGGGGAGTGTTAAGATATAGGGTTTATTTGTTATGTATTTAGTTCCTAAGGGTAGTTTAGTCATTGTTCCTTTGGTCTGTGTATACATGCTGCTGTATAGTGTTTGTTTCAATTAATGAGAAAAACCCTTCACCACAGTCTCTCTCTCTACATTCTAACAACTTTGAACTACATCTGTTGGTGTGCAGTGAACTGAATGATACAGTTGTTGAAGCTCAGCTAAGGATAAGACAAGTGCCACCTTCACTTCCAGTCAATGATGCAATTGGACATTACTTGCATTCCAATAACAGATTACTTATACTGGTACGCATTGCTTCATAGTTCATATTTAGCCTAAAGAATTTGAGCAATTCAACTTGGCTTCTTTTGCAGCAAAGAGTAATAGTGTATATTAATTGAGTTTTTATTTAACTTGCAAATAAGAAATAGTTTTCATTTCTAGTCCTTCAATGTTGGTCGTCTGAATAACTGTATTCCAATATTATCTTCTGTGACGGGTCTAAATTCAATAAGTTGGTTTATTATGTGTTGCCAATGCTCCTTACAACCACCTTCATCATAGTGGTAATCACTGCATTCCCCTATTTAGGAGACCCCACACCCAATCCATTTACCTCTTCAAACTGACGATTACGATTTTTGGGAATGAGATTGACAGTGCCATGATGATGAGTTCAATTCAATTTATACTACATAGTGCATACAAATGTATTTAAGCCTCAAAAGCCTTCAATCCCTCAATTATGGACCCTCCATAAAAGTGGTTTCTCTCTCTCCCCCACGTGACTCTACCCTCCCTCTCAACCCGTCTCCTATTTTTACTCTTTTTTGCTTTTTTCTAAATTAATTCTCCCACACTACGGAAGTCACTACTGAAGGTTATTGATGCAGCGCAAGCGTACGGAAACACAAAATTAGCACGAGTTAAAATCCGTTGATTCGCGCAAGAATACCCGGAGATCAAAATCCTTCTCTAAACCTGTTGATTCCAGGAATACCCAGGAATAAAGGCATCAAACACTTTGTTGATTCCGCAGAATGCTAAAGAATTTGGAAGATAAGAGATACTCTCTCTATAAAACTCGGTATCATTCAAATCAACTCTCCTTTTTCGTAAGAACTGAAAACATATTTATACTAGACTAGACTAGACTTGACTCTTAATATTCCCAAGACACAATAAATATCCTAGAAACTAGAACCAACCTTTGGACTCCTTGAGCACATAGAAAAACTAAAAGACTTTTCGATTATCTTAATGACTCTTGACTAAGAAAACTAGGTAGACTCTTTGATCGACTCAATGACTTTTCGAAAGACTAAAATGACACTAAAAATTGTGTAATTAAATACTTAGACTAATAATTAAAAGACATAAAAGAAGACTCCTCGGTTCAACCGTTTTGATTATTTGCTCTTGCATCAGTTATCCCCACGAAAATAGGATCATGTTTTGCACAACAAATTGGTTCCACCTATCACCACAATGTATTCCGCGGGATTAAACCAAACAAAAAAGATTTAAAAAATCCTTAATAATGTCAACGTATTCAACGAAAAGTCATTTTTTGTTGTCCCATATATTGAACTGACAAAATGCTAGCGTCTGTGCACAGGACAACAAAAAATTGTCAAAGTCAATATTTTTTTTATTGTCCCGTGTATTGAACAGGCACAATGCTATATAGTGCACGGAACAATGAAAAAAATGTTGAAGTCAATATTTTTTTATTGTCCCGTGCATCGAATGGGGACAACACTTGTAGGATTGAATATGCAAGTGTGGCATAATGGTGTGCATATCCAGTATTTGGTTTCACATCTCAGCCGACCTCCTTGCTCTCAAGTTATATCCACAAGTCTGTCAAGAAAAAGGCATGAAGAATGTAAATGAACTCAATCTCGGTTGAAAGTTATATGGGTGTTTCTTCTTTGCAACATTCCAAGAAAGTTCTAGGCTTTTGTTCCCGTTTTAGCTTTTCAAATGCATGTTGCCAAGCATTTCCGCATGCGGTAGTTTTGATGTTCGCCACCTTAGTCCCTTTGTGGTGTCTTGTCTCAAAACAGCTTGGAAGGCAGTAGGCACTTACATTCTTCATTTGTTTTCAATGGCTTTAAAATGTTTCGATTTGTTGCCATATGGGCTGTTTGCAGGGATTCAATGCAACATTAACTGAACCAGTGGAGACTCCAGGAAGACGAGGGGGAGATCAAATTAGAGAAATGGATCTTAAATTGCATCCAGAGATAAAAGAAACCCTAACAGCACTCTGTAGTGATCCAAAGACCACCATTGTTGTTCTGAGTGGAAGTAGCAGAAGTGTCTTAGATGATGTATTTCATCTAGCTCCATTTCTGTCTTCTTTTTCTATCCCTGCTATCTCCAATTCTTAAGTGAGTGCTTTCACAGAACTTTGGTCAGTACAACATGTGGCTCGCAGCAGAAAACGGAATGTTTCTTCGCTTTACTAAGGGAGATTGGATGACGACAATGCCAGAGCATTTAAACATGGAGTGGGTTGATAGTGTCAAGGTATGTGCTGTTGGTCTTTCCATTTCTATTTTTTCCAGCTGCTGCTGCAATTCTGATGCTTTCCACTTTTTCAGCATGTATTTGAGTATTTTACAGAACGAACACCTCGGTCACATTTCGACCCCCGTGAAACTTCACTTGTATGGAATTACAAGTATGCAGGTACTTGAATTTTTTTTTTTTTAACTCGGTTTCCTCTTCCGATTATGATTTTATGCATTACTACTTGATCAAATTCTCTCTCTCTCTCTCTCTCTCTCTCTCTCTCTCATGTCATCTGGATACTCTTCTAGATCTCGAATTCGGTAAGCTTCAAGCGAGGGATATGCTGCAACATCTCTGGACAGGCCCAATTTCTAATGCATCAGTTGATGTCGTCCAAGGCAGCCGTTCTGTTGAGGTGCGAGCAGTCGGTGTTACAAAGGTAACTGGGATTACGGTTCAGAAAGGTGTAAATGATCTGAATTTGTGTAGTCTACAGCAAGTAAATGTACCCCTTACAATTTGACGGATTATACTTCGTGCAGGGAGCGGCAATTGATCGTATACTGGGCGAGATAGTTCACAGTAAATTCATTTCAACTCCAATTGATTATGTCCTATGCATAGGGCATTTTCTTGGCAAGGTACACCTTTTCTTTCCTCTTAGCCTTGTGTCAGATGCCAACTATTCCGAAAGCTTAAACTATTAAGAAATGGGTTTGAACTGCATCTGACAATTGCTATCTTTGCTTCAGGATGAAGATGTCTACACATTTTTCGAGCCAGAACTTCCCTCCGACACACTAGGAGCCGTTTCAAGAACCAAGGTAACCGATACATTCAAGCAATCTGGGGAGAGAAAGCCACCTCTGAAGTTTCCCGGTAGCAGAAACGGCAGCTCTTCTAAATCATCTCAAGGAACACAAAGACCGCAGCCAAACCCTGAGAGGAAAACTAACAACCACGTGTATGGGAATGGAAGGCGGCCTTCTCCAGAAAAGGTATCGTGGAACGTACTCGATCTCAAGGGGGAGAATTACTTTTCTTGCACCGTTGGGCGAACTCGCACGAATGCTCGGTACCTTCTTGGATCGTCGGATGAAGTTGTCGCCTTTCTGAAAGAACTGGCAGGGGCATCTGTATCAAGCTCCCCTTCGTCGAGTTGAGATATATGCAGTATGCGCTTGTATGTTTCCATGCATCTGGTTTATAATTCAGGAGCCTTGCTTGTCCGGGAATCTTTTCTTGTAGCAAGTTTATTACAAAAGAAGCTTATCATATTGTAGGGACATAGGGTTGCTGTTGTGCATGGGATGCATAGCAGGTGTTGTGCACCATCCGAGCCGTTCGTTGCTCGGATGGACGGCCCAGATTTCACCTCGGCACTTTTACTTCCGAACTGTTTGTTGTCGTGTGTGTAAGATGAAATCTGGGCCGTCCATCCGAGTAACGGACGACTTGAATAGTGCACAACACCTGCTGTGCATCCCATGCACAGCAGTGACCCCAAGTCCATATTGTAGAACACTCGGAGCATCCAAACCTCAGCATGTGATTTACAAGTTCATATGCATATGGGAAACCAGCTTTTTAGTGCTTCCGTCTCTTCCGCCATTTTAAAATTTCGTTTCCTTGATCTTGCTAAATGCATCTTGTTTTTTAATTTTTAAAATTTTTTATTTTTTTTGGGAAACCGTACACGAATCGGATTTCGAACTACGTCCATTGGAATGAGAAGGCTGCAAAACTGGGGACTCAAGAAGTTCGGTTTAATCGACTGTTAAGTCAAATACTTCAATTACATCAGTTTTGCAGTTCGGTTTAATCGACTTTTAATTCACAGAAACTACATCAGTTCTGTAGTTTTATGGATATATATGATCGACAATATAGTAGTTCGAAAACACTATTCAAATTCAAACACAAAGGCCGAAAGGCGTCCGACACTGTCCAATGCCTAAGAGCCCCCAAATTTACCATGTGGGATCCATGCACATAACCAGTGTTCTAAAAATCAGCCTAGTAAGCCGACTAGTCGGTGCCTGGCTGACTCGATTAGTGGTCTAGCTGTCTTGGCGGTCAATTAGTTGCCGGGCCGATAAATCGGGAATTAGTCGGCAAGTGAAATTAGTCGGAAGTCGGGATTAGTCGGCAAGTCCTAGTCGGAGACTAGTTGGAGCATAGTCGGAGGTAATTTCTTGATATTTTTAAAAAAAAAAAAAATTTGAGTAAAATATATGATATTAAAAGGTACAGGGGGATAACTGTTATTAGTAACAAAGCAAACATATACAATAAGACATAACCTATAGAATGTATATCATAATTGTCCTATTTGAAAAAATAGAACAGGAAATCTTAAAGAATTGATTGAAAAACTTGTGCTAATGTTTATCCTACTTACTCAAAACTTGGAAAGAAATGAGGAAAATATATATTTTTTATCCAAAAAAGAAAAAATCCGATTAGCCGATTAATCCCTTAGTCGATAGGCAGTACCCGACTGATCTGCGACCGCCTAGAGTCTTTTAGAACCTTGTACATGACCGGTTCTGGGTATATCCGTATCCAAATCTTTACACTTTGGTTTGTAGCATAGCAATTGCTCTCCCTTGAATAACTAAACCATGTAATTTCACAAAAATAATAACAGTAATGACTAAACTATGTGAAATACCGAATTAAACAACAAACGAATTTATATATCTGTAGAATCCAAAAGTTACACCCCTCCAAGCTCGCGGATGATAAGAACCATGTATACGAACCCTACGAACAATTCAAAAAAAAATTTTAAAAAAATAAAAATAAAAATCTTCCAAAGCCATTCTGGTAACTATCAAAATTCATTTATAATAGAAACAATGCCAATGAATAATGAATAATGGCTGGAGACGGATTGGCCTCTACCGCGAAATCCAAAACCATATCGCCTAACTAAAACGCAGACCTACGTCGCAGAAGTTTTCTTGTTGGGTTCAAACACATACTTGATCAATGACTCCTTGATGGGTAGCAAGTCCGGGAATTCGTTCTTCAACTTGGATGCATCCATTTCGTTATTGCTCCGGGCAGCAACGATCACCTGGGCTTGTTCTTCCAGTGTGAAGTTGGCCCACTTGAATTCTGGATCTATATATTCCTTGTACATCTCAAGAATCTCATTGTGGCTCACGACACCCGGGTTTGTGAAATTCCAAATGCCCCTGAGGTTCCGCTTTGCCATCTCAACCGAAATGGGTAGAAGCTCATCCAAGATTGTCATGCTATTCGGAATGTTGACCACTTTGTTGTAACGAGAGATTTTTGTGATGAAGTTGCGCGGGTTGCTGAGGTCCGAAGATATAGGCATTCGGACCCTGAGGGTGCAAACATTGTCATATTCTTTCAAGAGCTCCTCAACCTGTTGAAGAATCGAAAGACGCTATTAGGAGAGAAGGACTGAAACGCAACGTCCGTTGAATCCAGAAATTCAAATGTTCCTCTACAAACTTCCAAAGTGCAGGATACATACTGATGTATGAATTATTTTGACACCTACTATGAACAAATATCAACTAAAACATCCCCAAATTTGGCATTTCTATTATGTTCCGGCCACGTTTCCAATATACTTCTGAAATGTTTCCTTTACCTAGCTAAGAGAAACAAGTAGGGAACGAAGTTTAAACCTTTAATAAGGATGCAATACGAATATAAAAGCCAGAAATGCAAAGTTACCATGGCCTTGGTCTTCGAGTAGAAAGAACCGGCGAAATTGGGTATGTCTTCCTCTTTAAACCCAATGCCAGAACCTTCTGGATGAGCAGCATCATATTCAAATATACATCCAGTAGCAAAATTCATCATCAGAAGCCCGTGCTCTCTGCAAACATCTGCCAAGTTTAGGGTACCAGCAACGTTGGTACGTATTGTTTCTGTTTTATGACTTTCACACCAGTCGACGTTGGGTCTACCGGTCACACCAGCAGAATTGAAAACATGCGAGGGCTTAACATTCTGTATATCTTTCATAAGCTGGGACCTGTCCTCTAGGCGCCCCTTTCCGTACTCATACGGGATTCCTTGTTCCTCGCATATTTTCCCGAGTAGGCCCCCAATCCACCCAGTCTTACCATAAATCAAGAACTTCAAAGGTGGTTCCACAGGAGAGCCACTGGTTTTGGAAACTGGTTCCACGATTCGGCTGTGGTTAGAAGTACTTGAAAAAAGAGATGATTCGCCATGGCCTTTGTCAGGCTCATCAAAATGCCTGTCGAATCCACCAGGCATCATAAACGTTCTTGGATGCGGAAGCAATGCTCCAGAGACATCACCCCACCAATCAGGGTTATTGATATACCATTCCATTGTTTTCTTCAGCCCGTCTTCCCATATCGTCCGTTCGGACCACCCTAAATCCTTCAACTTCTCATCATCAAGAAAATATCTCTGGTCATTAAACGGCCTGTTCTCCACATACTCAATGCTTGTTTCTGGGTCCATTGAGAAGAGTTTGCATACATCCCTAGCAACATCAGTTACTCTCCTCTCCCTTTTTGTGCCAATATTGTAAACATGACCAACTACTCCCTTGTGAAGAATAACTTCAAAAGCCTCGGCAACATCCTCACAGTATAGATAGCTCCGCACATTAGAACCATCCCCATGAATCGGTAGAGGCTTCCCTTGCATGGCTAAGAGAATAAATTTTGGGATTAGTTTCTCAGGAAATTGATTGGGACCATAAACGTTGTTTCCTCGTGTGGTTATCACAGGTAACCCATATGATCTCCCATAAGCCATAACAAGCATTTCAGCCCCAGCTTTTGTCGCAGAGTATGGATTTGTGGGAAGCAATTGAGAAGCTTCATGGTTTCCTACTACAGCGTCCTGATCTGTCTCTCCGTAGACCTCATCTGTGCTGACATGGATAAACCTTCTAATTTGGCCAGTGACTTTGCATGCCTCTAGAAGGACATGGGTACCGTAAATGTTGTTTTTGGTAAACTCAAAACTGTTTCCAAATGAATTGTCGACATGGGTTTGGGCTGCAAAGTGCATAATCGTGTCGATAGATTCAGCGATGAGGAGGTAGTTGACGAGATCAGCGCTGCCAATGTCCCCCCTAACAAACTTGAAGTTGGGGGATGATCGAGAAGGATTTAGGTTTTTAAGACTTGAACAGTAGTCAAGTTTGTCAAGCACAACAATCTTGTATTCAGGGTAACTTCGGATGAGCCGGTTAGCAACATGAGACGCTATGAATCCGGCAGCCCCGGTAATGAGGATGTTCTTGGGGGTATATGTAGCCATGTCACACCAGCGGACCAGCCTCTGTGCATTACAATTACAGAACTAAACTCAGAACACAACGTAACCAATATGACAAAGGCTGTAAAATCAAAAACCCAATTCACTTAGCAAATTAAAACAAACCAACACAAGTAAATATTTAACTTGCACATGATCCATACTCTACCATGAGCATTAGTTTTCCAATTCAATCCAAAGCAAGATCTTAACAGCAAAGGGTTCAAATCCTTTCAGAAAGTGAAAGCATTGTAGAAAGTAAAGCAATAAGCCAATGACCAAACAACTCTTGTTCTAATTACACAAATGAGAATAGCCAATATATCAACTTGAAGCTCGGTTAGGATGTGAGGAATCTTGCTGAGTTGAATAGGAAAATGAGTATTTCCTTCGATAACTAAGTGTCTAGGCCAACTTACGTGCAACTCGAATGCTGTGGACCGATTCCACCGTCCACAAGCAGAGCCCCCAATTGAAGCCGGGACAAAGCCCAACATGGACTGGTCCCAAAGTAGGAAAATGACTATCACTGGTCTATATAACCCAGAATCCAATCCCAGACTCATTGACAAGAATCTGATACTCAACCTCTCCATGTAACCATAGATTTTCGACTCGCTCCAACAAAGAAGTCTAATAAATTTCCTCGAAAATGTTGACGCAATAAGATTTCTATACTGATCCAAACTCAATGACAACTGACAAGAATCTGATCCTCACCCTCTCCATGGTAATCATAGATTTTCGACTTCCTCCAACAATGAACTCTAATAAATTTCCTCGAAAAAATGTCCGAGATAAGATATCGATCCAAACATTTTGAACGGAATTACATCAAACATTAAATTATTAGACATTTGATTGTAGTTGCCACGTTCCAAAAAAAAAAAAAACAATTCTGATTCCCGCTAAAAATTGCAGATCGGATTTCTTTTGCACATGTCGGGCGAATATATAAAAAGATATCATATACTCGATGCGACAAAAAAAAAATATGAAAAGCATTATCCAATAAATCATAGCAGATCCATGCGAATCAAGAAATGCACATCAAATTTCAGAAGCAATTAAGAAAGCACACACATTATCCAACAGATCTACACTAATCGAAGAATACCCAGATCACAAAAAAGAATCTTAGAAAAGTCTGCACTATGAAAACATCACAAGATCAGAGATTTTGGATCAACTTACGAGTTGGGTTCGAGCAAACGATGTCAATTACGATTGGTGGAGGGAAGATATAGAGAGAGAGAATTAGAAGACCAGAAAGCAAATTACGGAGCTGGAGAAATGTTGGAAGAAGAGCACAACACGAACACTTGCGAGAAGAAGAGAGAGATGGCTATATATAGGTGCATAGAGAAATGATTACGTACATATTACTATACGCGTTGGAACGAACGATGCAAGGGAATGAAAAATATTCAGTCAGTGCCTGCTGTCGGTCCAAGACCAAAAAAAGAAATATGGGTACACCCGTTTTGGGAAAAATAAATCAGTTTTTTTTTTTGGTTTATTTTTTTGTCTTTATTCAAAAAAAAAATTTGTTTATTTTGGGTCGATATTTTGTAGATTATTAGTTCGCCATGACGAGGGAAATCTAAAAAGTTAAAAAAATATTTAAAAAGTTCACTAAAGACAAAAATTATCTAAATTTTTGTGGATTATTTGATTATTTTTGTCTTTATTCACAAAAAAATTAGTGTGGTTATTAATTTTTACTCTTCAGATTCCTCCTATCAAAACGAATCAATAATTCACAAAAAAATCGATAAAACCCTAACAAAAACAAAAAAAAAAATTGAATAAAGACAAAAATTAAACCATTTTGGTTTATTTTTGCCAAAAGACTATGTGAGACCTACCCAGTCCACACAAATAATCGGAACCATTCAATTTGTTTAAAATACGTTTGTAAGACTCATGTAAAAAAATCCTCAGGTTTCGGCAAACTTATGAACAATTTTTGTCTTTGAATTCGGGGGTCAAAAATTGAAAGTATTGATGAAGTCCTTACCGATACTAGAATGAACTTATTTTTTATAGGAGCCGTTAAAATATTATTTTAAACAAATTAAACGACTCCAGTCAATAGTGTGGGATTCGGAAACAAGTCAATACAAGCTGGTGTACATTTAGTATACACCCAATGGTATACCCAGATTGAGCTCCTAAAATAGGCCTTTTCCACATAAGTTAATATACAGTAATTAAATTTATTTTCTCTAACATTTTTTAGATGCAAAAACAGTAGTAACTAGAAGGCCTACTGTAGTCAAAGTTTTCCTACTGTAGATCTGGCCTTGTTTGTTTTGGTTTTCAATAACCGGTTTTCTCAATTATTATTCAATTATTACCTCTATTTTTTAATATTATTTTTATTTTTCTCTCTATCTCTCTCCAATCATTAATACCCATTTTTTAATTATTATTCATATTTTTACCTCTAATTATTACAAAAACTAAAACTCAAAACCCAAACCAAACACAACCAGAGTGTTTTTTTAGAAGGCGGAGGAAATAATATGGGATTTTGTTTTCTAAAGCAATAAATTAAGATAATCATTTGAGAAGACATACCCTGGCTTTTTTTCTTTCAATTATTGCTCATTATTTGGAGCTTACTTTATATAGGGCCTAACCACAGGCCTAATTGACGAGACAGCCCAACCTAAAGTATATGAATGGATTTATTACGGGCCAATACAAAAAACAAATATTTATTACCACTAACTCTAATCATTCTTTTTAATTACCACTAACTCCATTAAGGTAAATCACTCTTTTTTGGGGCTTAGACACTTAGGGTGCACTTTTCTATTACAGGGTTTTTAGTGGTTTAGGCACTTTCATGGAGTACCCTAGGATGTTAGGCACTTTCATAGGGTACCCTAAGGTTTAGATTTAGACACTTTCATAAGGTACCCTAAAGTTTAAGGTACCCTAAATTTAGAATGTACATTTTAGAATTTAGACCGTACATTTAGAATGTACATTTTAGAATTTAGACTGTACATTTAGAATTTAGACCGTACATTTATAATGTACATTTTAGAATTTAGATCGTACATTTAGAATTTAGACTGTATATTTAGAATTTAGACCGTACATTTAGAATGTACATTTTAGAATTTAAACCGTACATTTAGAATTTAGACTGTACATTTAGAATTTAGATTGTACATTTAAAATGTAAATTAAAAAGAGGTGAGAGAGAAAGAGTGGAAAGAGAGAGGGGAGAGAGACGGAGAGATAGAATGGAAAGAGAGATTAATTCGTTCATGGGGAACTGCGCACATGGGAACGATCTGTGGAGTTATTGGAGCTCTTTCAAAATTTTGCTGGAGTTGGTGGTAAATGGGGGTCCAATTATGGACCGGCCCGTGTTTTCCTCTATATGAATTTCCACACGAACAATGCTCGGGTACCCCAAAAATGCACCCCAAATGCACACCAGGTGATGTGGTAAATGGGGAGCCACTTATATTTTTGGGTGGGCTGCACGTTGGGCTTCTCTCCACCACACAACCCACTTGGTGTGCATTTGGGGTGCATTTTTGGAATACCCGCATTTTTTATTTCGACACATTGTAGTGGAGAGCGAAGTGAGGACAATTTCCTGGATTTGAAAAAGTGACGATGATTGAAATTAATAATAAGCTTGGAAATAAAATGAGTATGAATATATGATAATCAAAATAAAAACTCTTTGTAAAGAGATCTAGCAAAAAAACATCAACATGACAAATAGATTAAGTTGACGCTATATTGTTTGTCTTCGGGATGTTTTTGGTCTAAAACTTACTTTTCATAATTTTTGTTTAGTTTTTCATTATAATATTTGAATTAGTCATTCATCTCGATGAGAAGAGTCGAAAAACTATGAAAACTGAAGTTAAAAAAAAATTCATATAAAACAACGTTGTGGTTAGAAAATACCAGCTATTTGGTTTTTTTTTTGTCTTGAGTGAACTTTTTTTTTTTTTTTTTTGGCTTTTGATCGTAATTATCAAGACAAGTGTTTTGGATTATCATTGCCTGATTTATTAAGAAAAATGCTAACTAAAGCCCATTGGTTGTGGATACAAACAAAAAAGTGTATCGGTCTGTGTTTCATTGTCGTGGCATTAGGGTCACTCATTGTCATTTTGTGTATATTGACACACGTTAACTAATTTATTAAATGATGTATGATTTGTTCTTTACCGCACAAGTAAACTCATTTAATAATGAATCACGATTACTCTAACGTCCCATCGTCATAATCAAATTTCTGATTTGTTTCAAATAAACCTCCATGCTAGCAATTTCATATTCAATAATGTATGTTTAGCTGTAATCTTTGACCTTGTTATCCCTTTTATAATAGAAATCCGAGTGCCTCGAGATTGGATTTGTTTTTTGCAAGTACCAATAGTAGAAGAGTAGTGCATTTCTTCCGATAATTCTTTCTATACCGACGGAATGCACCGACCACGTACCGACGGCGTCGGGGACAAATGGGGTGATTTTGGATCGAGCTCACACAGCTGTCCAATTGCCTCGATTTTCGCGTGGGCTCACTCAAAATTCGATTTTGAGAAGGATGAACGGCTCGGATCAATCGGTTGGGACCCGCAACGGCATCTCCAACGCCATCGGTGCGTGGTCGGTGCAGGTAGAAGGGTTCCATTTCTTCACTTATTGTAATAATTTTATCTCTTGATCACGAAAAATGATATGAGTACATCACATACACACCAAGGTGATGTGGCAGATGATGAGAAGTCTCATGTGTGGCTCACCTAAACAAAGGGTGGCTCCTAATCCGCCACATCACCTTGGTGTGCATTTAGTGTGCATATGCGTTGTACCCATAGACTTAACTGAAGGAGTATTATTATATACATTCTTTTCATACTTGTACTACTACTTTTATGTCATTAACTAGGCTTCCCATTACAAAGTACTAATTCTTGCCTTCTGTGTTTTTTTTTTTTGCCTTTTGTGTTTGAAAACGAAAATCCACGGCTATACTTTAAAAGTCAAATGAACACGTGCTCACTTAATCAACGTACGTAGAAAATGGAATCAACAGGTGTTGTAATACCTCGCACCAGCTGGCCTGCTAACTGTTACCATAACCACGTGACTCAAAAGATTAACCTCAAGTTAACAGTAGTTGGTGGGCGTTTCCTTATATTCCAATTCAATTTTTCTTGAATTGCCGATATGGGACAACTGCCCCCAAGGTGGGCTTTGACAATCTGCCCATCATATGATGCAACGTCCTCGTTGCATTGGTCCAGTAACCTTTTCCTAGTGGCCATGGTGTGGCACTTAGTTTTACATAGCACTTTGTTCCAACTCCGAGATTCAAGAGGTGGCTCCTGCAGATTCTAGAGGTGGCCCCCACCATGTAGACCAAGGTTGTGCTCTGATACTAACTGTAACACCTCGCACCAGCTGACCTGCTAACCGTTAGCCTAACCACGTGGCTCAAAAGGTTAATCTCAAGTTAACAGTAGCTGGTGAGCGTTTCCTTATATTCCAATTCAATTTTTCTTGAATTGCCGATGTGGGGCAACTGCCCCCAGGTGGGCTCTAACAGTTGTGCACTCCTCGGCCGTTCGATCATGTTTTGAATGGTCCAGATGTGTTTTGATTTTTAAATGGTAAAAAAAAATTAAAATTAAATTCAAAGTGTCGAACGCATCCGGGCTGTCCAAAATATGTTCAAACAAAACATGATCGAACGGGCGATGGGTGCATAACACTCTCCTAGTCCGTAGAAAATAACCTAAGAACTTGGAAATGTTAGTATGGGAAATGAATTTGTTTGATTGGAGATAAAATGATGGGATATGGAATTCTATGGGATGTGAGTGGGACATGGAATCACCTGGGATATTACTCAAGATATAAATAGATGGAGAAAATTCATATCCGATTTTTGTGTTCAATGGAATATAGCCATTGGAAAACCATTTTTTATTATAACACATGGCCAATAGGGAGAAATCCCAAATCCCAATGTTATATCCCGTACGGATCAGGATAAGAAATTGGTGGGGATTTCAAATCTCATTCAAATTAAGGGCAACAAATACCAGATTTTGAGTCTCACATCATTCTACCTCACATCTCACCATCCAAATCCCACATAACAAATAAGGCCCAAGTGTTATGTGGTCGTATATTTAAATTCTACGGAAATCAAACATTTCAAATCTTGGAAACATTGGAGGGTTTGCACAGTCGTTAACTTCAGAGTTCCAAATTAATCGAAGTGTGCCCAAGCTGGCCTGAAAAATCCAATCTTAAAATGACTTAATTACTCCCTCCGTCCAAATTTATTGTTTACCTTCACTCTTCACTACAACTTAAAAATTGTTTATATTTGAAAATGTATTATGCTATATAGTATATACAACATGGATCTTGTTTGATTGTTTTCGATTTATTTTATTATACAAAGTTTTCGAAATTATTAAAAACATAGTACCGAAAGATATAAATAATTGAAAAATAACACGCATAATAAAAAATGAAAAAAAAAATGGAACGAATAGAATAGTATTTAATTTTTGGAACTTTATAAAATGTGCATCTAGGAACTAACTCCTCGCCAGTATGACTTCTCTCTAGTCCCCTCAAGTTTTGAATTTTGTGGCCGCCCAATCCAATGATTGGAACTGATTACGCTATAAATCTCGTCGAAAATTTCAACTATACAAAAAATCATGTGGACCGGATACCGACTAATACTTGATCACCTGATTGGCACACGTTCATATTGAAAAAACATAAATAAATGGGTTCAGATCTAATGTGCACAATATATATATTTTCAATATATTCTAATTTTCTGACTAAGAAACCTACACAAAATAGAAAAACATTCATAACGCAATGAGAAAAATGAATAATAACTTAGACCAATCTTGAAATATGTTGCAATAATAAAACCTAAAAACTATGGTAACATAGTATGTCACCTAACCTTATGCTAATAGAGGGTTTGCTTGCTCTTACCTCTGGGACCCATAATTAAATGAAGTGCATACAAGCTGGTCCAGACATGCATTATTAAAATAAATGAATTATTATTTCATTAACCATAGTAATTATAGACTTTTGCTTATGGTAATCCCAAGTCCTAACACCGTTTTTAGAAAGGTTAAACCTCAAAGGATCAACAGTTGTGATGAAATCAGGTTTTGATAAAACAACTAAAAGTCAGTGGGTGGTGTTTTGGCAAAAATAATCCAAATGGATGATTATTATTTTGTTTTAATTCAAAAATTTGTGCATTTGGTAGTTTTGTGTCATTTTTTTTTATGGATTATTGGTTTGCCTCGACAAGAGGAATCTAAAGAGTGCAAAATTATTAATCAAACTAAAAAATTTGTGAATTAAAGACAAAAATAATTCAATGCAATTCACAAAAATTTATATTATTTGTCTTTAGTGAACTTTTTAAAAATTATATGATAATCATTTATGACTTTTTTAGATTCCTCTCGTTGAGACGAAGTAATAATCCACAAAAAAATCGATGCAAAAATAACAAATGCAAATTTTTTTAAGTGAAATAAAAAAAATATTAATCCATATGAGTAGTATTTTTGTCAAAACACCGAGATTTTGCCTAGTTGATAGTTAGGAAAGTGTTGAAGGGAACATGAAAAGGCATTTGATGACTGAGATCCGCTCAGTGCACGGATCCCAGTCTTTAAATGCCTTTCCACGTTCCCTTTCATTTTTTTGGGCAAATTACACTGACCTCCCCTGATTTTCTAACAAATTACAACCACCACCCTTTGCTTTAAAAACTTATATACAATTACCCCCTTACCATTAAAATTAAGCTAACGACATTAACTTTGAGAACCAAAAAACCCTTATACCCTCCTCACAAGTAGTTTAAAGTGCAATGAACACTGCTACTTTAAATTAACACATATTTTTTATAGTATTAACATATGAAAAGTATAAATAAAAAAAAATTGTTTTTTCTAATGAAAAATAAAATAACTAATAGAAAATTTTTAAACTTTTTGGACTTTTTTTCAATAACTAATGTATCTTTTATATATAGCCAAAATATTTACTTTTGAATGTCAAAATTCAAAAGTAAGTCACAATCAAAGAATAAAATTCGCAGAAAGATAAAAAAAGAGTAAGTGACAATCAAATCAAAATTCTTAATTTTTCTTCTTCATTTTTTGCTAGTTTGCTTTATCAAAACTATCCAAAAATTAAAAAGAAAAACTAAGAATCTTAATTTCTCCATCTTTAGACAAAGTTTAATGTTTATTTGTTTTTCCCAAAAAAGAGTAATCATAAAATTAAATTAAAAGTAAATTAATTTTGGTAAAGATAATTCATTTTAGATTTTCTAACAAATATTATTATTATTTTATTTGTATAAACAAGAGAAATCCAAAAAGTAAATATTTGATTATATATAAGAAAATGTACCAATAATAAAAAAATCTTAAATTTTTTTAAAAAATTTTCTATTGGTTATTTTATTTAGCATTCAAAAAATAAATCTATCTTTTTTTTACTTTTAATATGTTACAGGAATACTAAAAAAATGTGTTAATTTAAAGTGCGAAAGGTTAATTGCAACTTAAACTACTTGCGAGAAGGGTATAATGGTCTCTTTTTTCTCCCAAACTTAACGCCATTAGCCTAATTTTGGCAGCAATGTTTTTTTTTTTTTTTTTTTTGTATATTTAGTTTGTAAAGCAAGGGAGCTTGTTGTAATTTTTATAACCAGAAGGGGGTCAGTGTATTAGTCAGATACTTCAGGAGAGGTTAGTGAAATTTGTCTTTTTGACCCCCATATACTGTATTATTGTACGATGCCAGATGGTACTTGGTACACCTTTTACGATTGCATGTGGACAGTCTTTATCTAGTCCAGAATCCCTAATTTCGAGACTCATAGTACGAATCAAATTTTTATGATCTAAACCATCTAATGTGTTTAAAACATGATTTTAAGGGCCCCCGCGAGAAATCATCAAAAAACAAATACCGGGAAGGCCTTGATCCAAGCAGTTTTTCATAAAATTGTATATGTACAGTTTTTACTAAAACTGCTCGAATCAAGCCATTTCCGGTCGTTTTTTTGATGATTTCTCGCAGGGACCATTAAAAACATGTTTTTAAACACATTGGAAGGTTCAAATTATGCAAAAACACTTTTTAAAACCTTAAAAACACTTTTTTTTCAATCCAAACCCTTGATTGGATTAGAGCATCTCCACTCTTGGAGCAAATCCTTCACCAAATTTAAATTTGAGTAAAAATGACCAAAAATCCCACTCCACCCCTTCACCAAATCCATCACCAAATTTGCTCAACACCAAATTTGCTCAAATTTTTCACCAAATTTGATCAACACCAAATTTTTCACCAAATATTCAAACGGCTCTATTTGTTCCAAATAGACGACTCAACACCAAATTTGCAGAGGGCAACGGATGAAAAGGAATTGACAAAATGAAAAAAAAACGAAAAAAAAACTATTTTTGACAAAATGGCGGGAAAGTTTTGGGGCCAAAATGAACAAAAAAAAAACAGTTTTTGACAAAATTTTAACTAGAATTTGGTTAAAAATGTGTTTTTCCATTGGAAGGGGTGTTATCAAATCAAGTTTTTGACCAAATTTTTAATCAAATTTGAGTAAAATTTTGGTGTAGGAGTGGAGATGCTCTTAGTGAATGTGGAACCCACCTCATCGGTTTCCATCATTTCTTGTCCGATCAGTTTGCTAGTACTGAGAGTAGTAAACAATTACGAAGAGGGGTTCTTGAAATTTAAGCAAGGGTCGCAGAAAGCAGGGATCTTGGAATAAGCCGACAAATCCATCAATTCAGCATCATCCCACGTCAAGTACATGGCATTTTCCACATGCTGGGTAGCATGTATTCCTGTTTGAAGGAAGAATTGAGAGTTGATAAAAAAAAAAAAAAAAAAAGGGAAGAATTGAGAGAGAGAGAGAGAGGAGTCCAAATACCAGAAAGATAAAACTGGTAGCCGCAGAATATTCGCGAGAGAGCGAGAGAGAGAGAGAGAGAGAGAGAGAGAAATTGCTTGCTCTTGGATTGAGGAATTCAATTTCTTTTGATTAATGATTTCTTTGGTCTCGTCCCATACACTGACAATTTGTAAATATGCAGCTGGAATCGCCGGTACCCTCTCTCTGTCTCTCTCTCTCAATATATATATATAAACATGTAGATATATATAACTGACATATGCATATATGTATATGCCATGTATGTATTGAGCATTGAGCTTGATTTTCTAATCTTTGTTTGATTCAAGGGGTTGTTGGACTTTCTTGAAATTCGTACATTGATGGAAAAGGTCTATGTATGTTTAACCCAGAAGGGTCCCTTTCTTGTTTCTCAATTTGGAGTTTAATTTGGTGGAATTGTTATCGCTTTTATGGATCTACCTTATTGGGCGTGTATTTCTGTGGTCTGGAAGAAAGGGAAAAAGAAAAAACTTTTCTGTTTCCCCTTTTGAAGTGGTTGATCAAGTTGTTTGAGGTTTTGGGTCAATTCACCAAACAACCACTGCAATTATATGAGCTAAAACAGATAATGTTCCGTTCAGAAAAAAGATTAGATGATGTTTCTTCAGTTTGTTTCTAGACGATATTTTCAGGCCTTTCAATGTCTATTTATAGAATGAAGATCATAGGGGTCCCTCATGTGAAGAAAATTAGTATCCACCATGGTTCTGTTTGACGATCCAACCTGATAATATTATAGTTCTTGGTATGATTGATTATAAAGTCGGTATGATTGAGTATCAAGTCGATCGGGCATCCATTAAAGCCAGGCTGAATCATAATTTTCAGAAGATAAGCAAATGGCCAGGGTTTGACCGTCTGCTCCTCTTGTGACAATTTTTTTTCTTCCATATGGATATCTATGTCAAAGGAACTTAATTTTTTTGTATGGGTGATAAACACATCGAGACTTACAAAATAAATTACTCAGACCCTCAAATGAGACCAGGCGCGGGGGGGGGGGGGGGGGGGGGGGGGGGGGGGGGGGTGTTCCCGTTTAGCATTTATACGAGCGATCCTCACACAAGAGGATAATTGGTCTGAAGTGTGCATGTATGTCCCTTGTGCGCTGAATATGCTTTTAGAACATGGTAATGCATCTTATGTTGAGGCCAGATTCCTTTAGATGGTAAATGATGACAAATAGAAATATTTGGCCCTCTAAAGATTTTACCTGCAAAGATTTATCTTAAGAGCAACTCCAATGCACATCCCCGCTTTGGAACTGAAAAATTATTATCCAAGAAGGCAATTTAAATAATATCAGCGTTCAAATACAATCCAACCACAGTTTTCGATTCCGACTTTTCAAAAACTCTCTAACTTCAGTTAAAAACTCAACTTTCATTTCAAACATTGGTTTCAGTTGGAAGGTATTGTTGATACATGTTCAGCGGTACCAATTTTATAAACATTGATTCTACATGTAATAAGATATATTTACTAGAAATGGAGACCCGTCTCCAGTTGATTGAGTCTTCATATAGAGAGAATCAATATTGGGTTAGAGAAGATTGGTTCTCCATTTTAGAGATTTGGAGTTGGTTTGGAGTCTGGAGATGCTCTACCTATAGTTTATGGTGGAATTTGGTTAACCGAACGGGCCTCTCAGCTCAAAGAAGTCCTTAAAGAATCTCTGGGTTGAACCAGTCGTAACAATTCCCTAAAGAATGCCGGGTAAGGTCTTGCAAGATCCAGCCGCATGGAAATGGGTCCTGCACATGAGCTTAAACGGATCAAATTGGGTACCAAGTGGACCTACTGCCGGGCAAGAGGGGTACCTAAAGAATATTAGGCTAGGTAAGGAAGACACAGTGCCTCTGAGCTAACCCGAGATCTTGGGGAGAAAATCGAGTTGTGCCTTCATCTGATGGGAACCTGGGAATAAAGGGAGTGGGCTTTTGCATGGCCAAATATATGGCCCATCAATTTCCTCCCCAATGACTACATTGGACTCGGAACACATTAGGTGATTCAGAGACCTTGGTGCATTGATTAATAACTTCCGGAGCCTAGTTCAGTGAAAATGACACAATTAGTATGGCTCCTCGAAGGCACTCCAAGAATGTAGCAGAGATAATTAGAGCACAAGTGCAAGAGGAAATGACATAGACAGTGCATTACCCCTTCGTTGTTTGAGCAATGCTCTTCACATAGTGAGTGGTGACTTGGTCACCACGGATACCAATCACCTCTGTTAACCACCTCACGTGCTCTTCCCTCAAGATGTCGGATAACCTTCATCCCGTCCTCGGAATATCCTACACGAGTTGTTTTTTTGTGTGTCTCCTCTCCAGATGATCTCATTTGTTTCCAAGGCCTAGCATCCTGTGGTCGTCCACCACGTGTCTTTACCTCTTCATGTTGCTAACTGCTTTCCTAAGCCTACGAAGCGCGTGGTCGAAACTCACTATGCTTAGCCTAGATACGGTGCCAACCCATCCTAATCTTATGGGCCCATCATTGTCCATCCAAGACCTAGGTTCGGTTTATGAGCTCAGTTAGGCCCACTCCACTAACGGTTATTAGAAATCCATAAACTGATCTTGATTTAGTTATGCGAAACTGATAAGAAAGGGCGAAAAGAGGTACCCTTAAATTAATATTGAATGTAGTCTGTGCAGTAGTTCTGTGCTTTGTTTTGTTAACCTGTGAGCTTAACTTAAAATTTATTTTTTTATCAAGTGGTTGGTATATCGAACTGGACCTTTGACCAAATGATGGTGTGTGCTTTTTGCAGGGAACATCTTTGCTTTGGGACTGTTTGTGTCACCAATGTTAGTTTCATCCTGAACATTTCATTTCTTTGGTATGAAGAGGACAAACACGAACTGAGAGATTGCATCAATATGGCTAACTTCTTTTCCTTTTTGCTTTATTTTCAGACCCACATTTAGGAGAGTTATCAGAAACAAATCAACAGAACAGTTTTCGGGGTTGCCATATATATATGCACTCTTGAATTGCTTGCTAAGTGCTTGGTACGGCACACCTATGATGTCTACGGACAATATCTTGGTTACCACAGTCAATTCAATTGGTGCAGTTTTTCAGATTATCTACATAACCCTGTTCATGATGCATGCCGAGAAACCAAAAAAGGTTATTTATCTCAGTGTTTACTTGCTTTATGTTACTGGAGTTGAAGAATTGAAGGCATTAGCATTGTGGTTTTTATGCAGTTTTCTCTATGTTGTTGCTACCAGGTGAGGATGTTTGGGTTGCTGCTGGCAGTTTTAGGCCTATTTGCTGTTATAATAGCTGGGAGCTTGCATATAAGCGACTTCACGCTTCGACACATTTTGATTGGGTGTCTAAGTAGTGCTGCTCTTGTATCAATGTTTGCTTCTCCTCTGTTTGTAATTGTATGCATTTCCACTTTTGAGATGGAGGGTCAATTTAATTGCTCAAGTCTTACAGCAGTATACTCATCTTGATAATGGTTATTTTTTCCAGAATTTGGTGCTTCGAACCAGGAGTGTTGAATTCATGCCATTCTATCTTTCCCTTTCTACCTTCTTGATGAGTTCAGCCTTCTTCATATATGGACTTTTGAACGACGATCCCTTCGTATATGTAAGCTCCCTCTTTACGTCTTGTGACATGTTCTTATAATTTTGTAGCTTTATTTGATGATTTCTCTTCATTTGTATTTCAGCTCCCTAATGGAATAGGGACCGTTTTGGGGATCGTACAATTGGCTTTGTTCTTTTACTACCACAATAGAGCTGGAGAAGATGCTAGAGAGCCCTTGATAGTTTCATTCACATAAAAAGGAATGTCAGTTATGTATAGGTGCTTGCAGATTTTCTGTGGACTTTTGCTTCTTTATTTGTATTCTTTTATTTCTATGTTGCAAAATCTTCCATTAACCATTTTTTGAGAATACGGATTCTGGATGTATCCATTCGTTAATCATTTAGCATAATTTGTTCAAGCGCTGGAATTCCACGTTAAGTTGTAACGTGGTTTTGCCCACAATAGATATATCTTTAGATGCAGTTCCTGCTCGTTTGATTGGAATGTCTTGCTAGTTGCTTCTCTCTCTCTCTCTCTCTCTCTCTCTCTCTCATACATGTGTAGCAAGTATCTGCTTCTATATAGAAATTGAGGCATGTTGTGTTTTGGGAAAGTTTCTTCGTAATTGCGGACTCCGTTTGCTTATAGCAAGGGTGCAAGTGATTTCAAACCCTGATGAAAAAAGGCTGAAGAAATAACGATTTTTAAGAATGGCTTTGCAGTTACCCAATCAATATGACATCTTTAAGGGAGTTATAGCCGACCATTGTGATCCTGTAAAAAATTTGATCCCCCGTATTTCCTTCTGTTATTTGCTTTTCAACTTGCATTTGTAAACTCTTCTTTCATACCCACTGCTTGGTTTTATGCTGAAGATTAGGCTGCTGAGCATTAAGACGTATCCTCACATTTGAGGAGAGCGACATGATGCAAATGATGCCCAAGATTGCCCTCAGTCCAATTTCTTAGCAACCTTGATTAAGGGGAACTTCTGCTAGATAATGGCCCGTGGTAAGCATAAGATACATGCTTTTTTTCTTGAGGACCTCATAAGTATGAATTGCTTTCTCATTTCCTTTCTTTTAGGTTGTTATTGTATGCATGCTTTACCTTTGTTTCGTTCCTCCGGCAATTTTCAGTCCTTCCCATTAATGTTGACGGTGAGTTGGTAAACATGCATTGGCAAGGATCGAAATTGTCGTTAACCTACCTTGAAAACAATTTCTGGATCATTTACTGCTTTTGTATATTTTTCTGCTGCAAGTTTGAACATCTAACTTTGCTGAGCCCTGTATAACTGATGGACTCAATTGAGTTGAGTTCTTCATGCATGCATAATGAGATACATTGCGGTTGCCTGTATCGTTGATTTGATTCTGTTCAAAAAAAATCTTTTGTTTCGGTGTTTCTGCGCTCGAAATGAATAACTGATCAACACAAGCATGTATTTGTAAGCGTAAATATGGACTCGAGTGTTTCGTATCAGTTTTGAACTAATTCATGTAACTCGAGTGTTTCGACACAGATTTCTGTTCACTCTAGGTTTATCCTGTATCCCATTTTAGTGGATGTTGTTCACTTTTGAATCACATGTTAGTATTATTGGCATTTTCCGGATTCCGACAAACCGTTGGAGTATGTACTTTTATCTTTTTCCATTTGGGTTTGGGAGGTAGCTTAGTTGATTGAGTCTAGATGCTCCACCTGGTGGTTGAAAGATTGGAGAAATGGAGTTGCGCGTTCCTTGGCTCGTCTTCGATTCATGAAAGGTATAATGTTGCATTTTCATGTTCTTCATATAGTTTAGGGATTTAATCATTTTTATGTTGCATGATATTGCATTTGAGCCTTTTAATGTAAGCATCAAGTATTTTTCTAAGGCATGTACCTATTTTAAAAGGGATTCTGAGCGTAGCGCTTGTTTAGCGCTTATCTAGCGCTTCAGTTTGCTTCATTAAAAACAGATTAAGCACGATGCGCTCGATGAGCGCTACCCGCTGCGCTCGTTGAACCTATTAGCGCTTTTCCTGTTTGCACATCTCCGTTGCGCCTATTGAGCGCTTGTTGCTTGTCTCCGTGCACAACTTCAAGCGCATCGCATTTTTACTGGTGTATGTGGTGTGTTCCTATTGGCTTATGCTAGGGTTATGTCCTTGACACTATATAAACTTATTTTTCACTCTTCTAGGTCAGATTTTGAGAGCATTAGTCCACCTTAGAGAGAGAAACACATCTCCTTCATTTGCTCATGGGGTTCTATGCTTTTAAGGTGATTTCTATTTTGATTTGATCATCTTTTATTCATTGTAGTGCTATATTCTAATATCTATGTATATGCTCTAGTTTGATTCTTCTCAAAATCTTCATTGCATCATTAAGAAACAATCTTTTCTTATATTCATGTGTTTAGATGCTTTAAGTATGATTTAAACTTAGTGGTTGATCGTCTTGTATGTCAATCTAGTGCAATGCTTTTATTCACCATGTATTTGCTCTAGATTGATTTTCTTCATTCAAAACCCTTCATTAAAAATCAAGTCTTTTTTTATCTTTTATGGGTTTTTGATGCACAATATGATTTAAACCTTGTGTTTGATATTTTATTTTGTCAATCTAGATTAATCTTCTAATGCTCCATGGATTACATCTAGTTTGATTATTTTTCACAAAAAAAAACTTCATTCATCATCATGTCATTCATCTCATGGTTGATTGCCTTGGTTCCTACGTGAGCCGGTTGGACCGGTGCCGAGTTGACTCGGAGATCAAGACGGGTGTGCTTGTGGAGTCCATGGAATCAAAGAGGGGTACGGGGTACTATCAAGAATTGGAGCTAGGTGTCACAAGGGGCTTGTTGCGTAATTCCTAGTCTTGTTAACTCTTGTAAACCTTTTGATTTATGGAATGCATAAGTTGGACTAGGTCGTGGTTTTATGCTTAGGGTGTTTAGACCATAAGTAGTTTCCACGTATATCTTTTGTCTTGTCTCTTTACTTTAATTGTTTTATATCCTGCATATTAAATTGTGGCAATTTGAATGGAGCATGGATGATTGGATATCTCTTAATTACACTTAATTTTTAAATTGTCGTCCTATTCACCCCCCTCTAGGACTCGTTAGTGCATTATAGTTGGGTTTCATCACACTCAGAAATGAGAAAGATCAAGTGGTTAAAGTTCATCTTCCCTAGATCTAATTCTCAGATCTTCCTCATGTTACTTGACTGACCTAGGTGATGAAAAAAGCTACTTCTTCTACTGGATGCATTCCTTCTGTCTACAGTAAGGAATCTGGTCATGTTGGACTGAGCAGAATCTGCATTTTCTTTCTGTAAATCTTCTTCTATGTTTCCCTGCATTCTCTTTTTGGTTTTGTTTAGTGTAACGGTACTTGGTCATTCCAGTCTAGCAAAGCTAGCTTGTATACTGGCCTTTCACTCACTTCTGCATATGTAATGTTTCGATATATAGCATACGTGTTCAGTTCATGACATTGGCACACTGAAATTTGAATGTGCATCATTAGGCCCCTGGTCACCCAATGGTTATCTTTTTTAGGTGCACTGAAATGTACATCCACAGACAAATTCTTGGTCTCTAACTGGTTCAGTGTTTGGCAAAAATGTGACTGAAAATGCTTGCTTAAGATATCTGGATTCTTGAAAGCATGTCACTACTAGCAGAAGTAGAAACAACAACAGTTACATAAAGAAGCTAGCAAAGCTCAAAAACTTCTTCTGACAAAATCTGGACCCAACTCTCCAACCGAAAACCGTACTAGTCCCTTGATAC
This sequence comes from Vaccinium darrowii, assembly GCA_020921065.1. Classification (NCBI taxonomy): domain Eukaryota; kingdom Viridiplantae; phylum Streptophyta; class Magnoliopsida; order Ericales; family Ericaceae; genus Vaccinium; species Vaccinium darrowii. Next base: position 44,161,489 of record CM037151.1, read on the forward strand.
GTAAAGAGGATAACAAGCAAAAACCGAAGGAAACTACAGCAAATCCCTGAGTGTAGTCCTCTGAACCGTGATCGTAATTTCCTGGAGGGAGGAGAGAGAGTGGATTTCAAAATCTGAAGGTAGAACTGTGCATCAACTTCTTAAAATTTTAAGAGAAGTGAGAGTGTTGTGCAGAGTTAGGACCATATATTATCGCACATTGATACGATATTCATGCGAATGTTGTATGATATTAGCCCATTCACACCATGCGAAAATTGAAAGCAGTACTGTCTAGGCATTGATACGTACCTGGTGATCAGTAGTTTCTATGCGAGAATTATGTACCGTATAGGCATTGATGCGTCCCTGGTGATCAGTAGTTCCTATGCCAGAGTTACGAACCGGTGTCCCCCTCTCATCATACAAAATTAGCCCACTAAACCGCGGTAACTCACACTTCTCCCCCATCAGTATTGGCCTCTGCCACACCGGTGCCACCGAGTTATGACTCTGCCACCCCACCTCCCCTTCCTTCCCCCTCCCCACAAGCAGAGGCGTGGCCCTCTCTTTCCGACTCCTGCTCGACCCCCTCTCCTCCCACTTCCTCGCATTGCTCCACCTCATTGACCCCACCAGCGCCCTCTTCACCGAGCCACAGCCCCCTGGCCGCGGCTCAAGGCACTTTGCGGCCTCAGCTTCATCTTCTCCGCTCGGTTCTTGACTCACCAGTTGCCTCCGCCGAGCCCTCCTCTTCATAGCTGTGGCAAGGCAAATTCCACACACCAAAAATGCAGTGCAAGTGAATACAAAAACTGCTTCTTGGGTTGTTATCTTCCATTTGTCTTCTATGTTCCATAGAGCTTCCATTGGATGAGAGAGAAACAGAGGTGGAGAGAGAGAGTGTTTGAGCTGTTTTGGGTGTGGAGACTGGAGTGTGAAAAATGAGAGGAATTCTTGTGTGAGTATATTTGGGAAGGAGGGTAAAGTGAGGTGGTTGCTTGTAAAATGTAAAGTTTCTGTACGGTTTCATGTGATTGGGAGATACAGTGTCGGTGGAGCATTTGGGAGTCTTTTTTCTTTTCTTTTCTTTTTTGGTCTTTTTATTTTGTATTTGGATTAGCCGTTGGCAATTACTCACCGATGGATGCTTCACGGGGGGATTTAATATTTGACGCAATTAATTTTTGAGATATAAATGAGAATGTGAATTCAATGTCTGGGTCACTTTTCCATACTAGCACTATTGTAGTCTCCACATTCTCTACGGATATATTAATATATTTTCTTGGAAATGGAAGGTGTCCCATCTCTAGCTCCTTTCACATCCCTTTACATGCATTTACGTAAATTGAGGGGGCTTCAATGACAAATCGGTTTCGAGGAAAATTAATCCTATGACTTTCTAGCGGTAAACCTATCCGAAACAAGCCGATTAACAATTGCGACAATCTTCTTGGGATTCTAGGACTTTTAAATGTATTTGTTGAAAATGCTTGTATGGTTTTTTTTGATAACCAGGTGTCTAGATCAACTTGTGCTTACGTCGGTTGATCCTAGACGTGGAAGTTAACGATCACTGGTGGCTCCACACAAGAGCCTTGGTGGTCATTTGACCACCCGAATTTTTTTTTTGTTTCCTAGAATATATGTGATATTTTTAGCTTAATTTTGGATCAGTCCTTTCTTGAACTCCCAACTCAAAAATATTTAAACACCCTACGCAAAAATCAGTCTATAAATCAATCCAATGCAGTAAAGAACAATCTGCGGAATTGAATGAGATATTAGTGGGTGAATGATTCCTTGGGTATTTGTATTGAGAATGATATATTTGATACGGTTGATAATGAGACTAATATGCAGAGGTTTCAAAATAGGAAAACTTGTCGAGGGCTATTTTAGTACGTATCCTACTCCCTCTGTCCCAAAGAGATAGTCAACTGCATATAATATGCAATTTTCAAGTACTTCCATTCATAATTTTTAAATTTATTCGCATCATAACGATCTAAATTAGTTTTTTAATTTGGCGTGAAAATTTTAAAATGACACATCTCTTTGTAGTGAACTAACTTCTTGGGATGGAAGGAGTATATCTTTTGTTATTTTCTGGTGGTATTGTTGATATTAAAAGATTAATGTTTGTTTATATACGATTGAGATTTTTAAAGATAGTTAAAATTTCTGAACACCCTTGTTTAAAATCCTAGAGCCGCCCCTGTTAACGATCAGGCTAACTTCCAGTGACCCAATGAGTTTGATAGAACATGAAAGGTTTACAACATGAGACATTAGGAAAGAGCAAACTCTCAAGTTCAACGCCATGACCACTGGGCCAATCGATTGGGATTAAAATGGTCCAATTGTTGTTACCATCAAACCTAGCTCAGGCTGCTCAGCGATTGAAGATTATAATGGAAAAGACCCGGCGGTCTTGTGCTCATCTTTGCTGACAATTGCCTAATACATGCATGTGGCTTGAGAGTGGGTACAAATATTGAGAATGTATCTTGTATGGGGTGGGTCCTCAGCTGCTCCATGACCAAGAAATGAATTTTATTACAAGTAATGAAAGAAGTCGTGATGAGATTATGTTTTGTTTTTCCTCAGATTGCTACCATTTTTTCTGGATAACCGGATGTCTAGGCTAGCTTGCGTTTACTTTGACTAATTCCAGGACATAACCTACAATGGCCCCAAAAGCTTGCTGGTAAGGAAAATCGAACTTGAGACCCTAGGGCATAACCTCATATTCCTGCCATTAGTTGATTTATGCCTTCTAGGGTTGCCCAGTAGATCGTCCGATCTGCCAAACTGCCCAAACCGCGCAATCCGCTCAATCTGCAACTTAACCGATCCGCAACGGGATCACTCATGGACGGTTGCGGATGTTGAAAACGAAAATCCACCATGAGCGGTTCGGTTCCGGTTCCAATTGGAACCGCCAAGAACCGGTCTGTGGACACCCTACTTATGACAAGTAATATAATTAACACTGGAGAGATGCATGGGAGTTGGTTTTCTATGTTGACTTTATGTTTTTACATGTTTTTCGGCTCTCATCTGCATGTTTTTACAAACCATCAAACCAATCCACAATCGATCCACCCAATCTGCAACCGAATCGATCCGCAACCGCATTACTCACGAACGGTTGCAGATGTTGAAAATGAAAATCCGCCATTAGCGATACGGTTCCGGTTCCAACCGGAGCCTCAAAAAAAGGGTCCGTGGACACCCCTATTGCCTTTAAAACCCTTGGGTACGAGAGGGCAAGCAAGGCTACTCCCAAGAAAAAGATCGGAAGGCCAAATTCAATGAATGCCATTTGTTCAAAACTTTAGTCATTGAAAGTTTACTCAGTCGTTAATTGTAGGAACTCTGGTTTCATTAAGGTGCTCAAGTTGGGCTTCGACACCCAATTATAAAAAAAGAAAAAGAAAAAAGAAACAACAATAATTGGTTAACAAATCATGAAAATTGAAAGACACAATGGATTTTACCAAGAAAAAGATTCGGTTTCCAATGGATTTTATCAATGGATTTTGCTAAAATTAACTCTCTGATTTTATTCATTCGTGAAGACATTTGATAAAATCTATAGATTTTTTAGATTTTTTAATGCAAAAATGTATAGATTTTATCACATGTCTTCACGAATGGATACAATTAGAGAGTTGATTTTATTAAATATTGATAAAATCCATTGAAGAACTCAGCCCAGAAATGATTTTGAATGAAGATAAATGCAAAGTTAACGTTTTGACCATTTGTGGAGTCCATTGAGGGTGACATAATTAAGGACTGGTGTGGGTTCTGCCAGGGAGTCTTGAATGTGACCGAAGGAGAATTGAAATGTCACATGCAGCCATTATTAATTTAAAAAATTGTAGCGTTAGAGGTAGCCGAAAATGTCATGAAAGTGAAGTTGGGGATTCATCCATAGGCAGCTCTACATTGACCTTGGGGTCACTTGAACACTTTTAAAAAAAAAAAATTAATTTGTTTGGAATATAATGTAATTTTTTATCGTTCTATTTAAGTTTTGTCCTTTTTGAACACTCAAGATAAAAATGTTTGAACACCCTACATGTAAAATATTGAACACCTAATCCAAAAAAGCTTGAACAACTAGCCCCAAAAAATTAGCCCACAAACCAATCCAATGAACCCAAAATAGTTATACGAGGCTCCATAGCTTCCCATAGATAGTCAATTGAACAACCAACTCTGTATCTCCAAAAAAAAAAAAAAAGTATAGGTTAAAAAAAATTCTGTGTGAACCTACTCGCCTGATAATTTCCTACAATAAAAACTAATGTATTTATCTGCCAGTTTAATTTTGTTTGTCCTAAAAAATAGAATTCGCCCAGAACATGCAATTTCTGACATATATCTTACGCATTTTCATACTATTTGGTCTCATTATTCAAACTATTATGTAAAAAAATGTGTGTGTATATATATATATATATACATATGACTAGTTAATAGAGCTAGTAGTGTAATAATCCGAAATTTTTAATAAAATTTAGGATTATTTAATTTCGTTTTAATTACTTTAATTTCGTTATTTAATTTTTAATTGCACTTAGGGCCCTTAATTTGTAATTACTACGGTTTATACCCTAATACTTCCTAATTGCTACAAATTCGACCCTAAGGCACGTTTACTTTTTAATCGCAAGCATTACATTTTTATAAATTCATTTCATACATAATTATACACTTTTATACACATACACAAGCAATACTAGTACACATACACACATATGTGTATACATATACTTTATACATCATTCTACACTACCCAACCACCATCAACCATCACCAATACCACACTCTACCTCCCCCATCAGCCAAAATCAGTCAACATGGGCCCCCCTTGACTGTCATACACTCCACCACCCTCCCCTATCACTTCCTAACCCACTATAGTACCTCTTTCACCAATCCTACACTTCAAAATTCACCCAAAACTCATTTTATGCTCCCTCAAACTCCAAAATTCGTCCAGAAACTCTACTACCCTCTCATTCACTCTCTTCCTCCTCCAAACTCTCCCAAGAACTCCCAAATCAAGAACACAAAGCCCCATTAACATCCTTCAAGTTCTAGAGTGAGAAAAGTCAAGAAAAGTAGGTTTTCACTTCAAAATATCAACCAAAAGCTCCCACCTCTCATCTTCCACTTCAAGATCATCCAACACACTCCAAGGTATCCACATTTCACCACCAAATCCAGCCAAGGCCAGCCAAAGAGCTCCCTCCACCGGTTTTTCGTAAAAATCCGTTTTTCGCCAAATCTTCGCAAAACAAGGTAGAAACTCGTACCCACTCTATTCCAAGCTTTTGAATGTGTTAGAATAGTCTTGGAATAGTTTAGAGTAGTTTTTAGGGCTTGAAATGAGCCCGACCGGAGAAACCGTAGCTCATTTTCGAATTCGCAGCCAGATTCACCAAATTGATATTATTTATAGGCCCGACTACTGATTTGATATTATGCATGTTGAAGATGACCTTCTGATATTATTTTTGATATCCGAATGATATTATTATTATGGAAAACCACTGAATTGATATTATTTTAGTTCTGTTAAATATCAGTTTGGTATTAAACGAGAAGTTTATATCAGTTTGATTTTATTGCTTAATAAAGTATAAAATAGGTTTTGTTTTGGTAGATATTTAGATAAATGGTATAAAATTGGTTCTTTCATATCAAAAGGACATTTAGCATATTTCTATGAATAAGATAAATTTGAAATGTTTATTTATTTATTTATTTATTTATTTATGACTTCTTTTATTATTATTATTTTCTCTAAGAAAAGATTTATAAACCATGCAATGAAAGTATTAAATTTTTTAATATATATATATATAAATCTATCTAATTGATTATTTACTCATTGTAAATTTGTATAGTTATATTTGGTGAAAAATTATATTATTAGATTATAAGTTTTAGTGTAAACTTACAAGTTATAAATAATTAGTAAGACTTTTTTGTTTAAATTTAGAATTTCTAGTATAAATTTCTTTTATGCCTCAACATGTTGTTAGTTCACAAAAAAATCAGAATATATTGGAGTATATTGTTGTAATAGAAAAACTTTTTAACCAGTGAAATTTATTTTTACTAGAATGACCGTTTTGCCCTTATTACATTTATCACCCTTATAATAGTTTTGGACTTACTAAAATTCAAGGAATTACTTTTTGAGTCAAGTTATGTAATAACTAGCTAAATAAAGTATTTTTACGTATTTACCTTTGACGGTGGCAAAATTACCTTTTTGCCTTTGTATTATGTTTATTTACAAAAAGGCCCCTAGAGTTTGTAAATTACACTAAGGACCCTAGAACCGTGAAATTACTTTTGTTACCCTTATACTTACTTAAAATTTTGATGGCGATCCCTTATTTCTATAAATTACGTTTATGACCCTATACTTTATTTAATTACATTAAGGCCCCTTGTTTTCAATTAATTTGGTTTGTGACGATTTGTGAACTTGTGAACCGTGTTACTTGATTTTGTGACCCTTAGAATATTGTTATCACTTTGCTTCTACTGTTAAGTGCACTTTCTATAAACATGTTGAATGTTAGAATGGACAACTAGGTTCCCGGGTTGGGTGATCGTACGCGGATATCACATAGACGGTGAGGTTAATGGAAAAGTGAATTGGAATTGATTGATGGGGAGTTACCCCGAGATTGTTGTTGAATGACAGTTCCACCAAGTGATTGTTTCGGAGGATTGTTTGGCAGTCTGCTATGATTTCGAAACCCTAGGATGTGACACTCTGTGATTTGCTTCATTTGAATTTTGAGGCGTTATAAGGGTGGAAGTATTATAGACTAGTTTCGGCTATATACCTACAGAACCTGGCAGTTGCCATACGTAGCCCAGTGGTACAGTTTCGTTCTTGGGAAATTCATCCTTATGAGGCGGCTGACGGCTGGATTAAGTACGTAACTTATACCTTCCGTCGGGGCCCCCCGAGTGAAGGGCAAGCAAGGGGGGAGTAAATCACAGTTTGGTAATATTCCTTAGTGGTTAACCGGGAGGAAAGTTCTCTAGGTTGAGAACTTCGATGAATATGTAAGTTAATGGCTAGTAATGAAATCAGCTATGTGTTTAATTTCTGCTTTACGATTTATTTCCTGCTTATCCCTTTAATTACTGCTTTTCAATCATATATGTTGTACTTGTATGTTAAACAAGGGTTGGGAGGGTTAGCGTAGCTATTGAGTGATTTATCGCTCACGGTGTTACACTTCGTGTGACCCTAGTATAATATTATGATGTTGCTTTGCGACTCGGACGTATTATGCCAGACTATGATCAAGCAGGTGCTGTTGGTGTCGAAGGAGACGGCTATTTTGGAGCTGAGGGTTTTTCGACAGACCAGGCTCAGGGGGAGCCATGGAATCCAGAATTGAACCTTAATCTGTAGAACCCACCCCTTTATTTTAATGTTGGATCTGTAATATTAATTTCTCAAACCGTACTAAGTATTTTGCAATGGGCTGTACTTCACATTTTCCAACGTGTACTCTGATGGAAACTCTTTTTATTAAATTAATCCTAATTAGTCGTCTTAATTAATGCTTCCGAAAATCGGGGCGTTACAAGTAGAGTTGACGTAGTTTTTGAACACCCTATTTAAAATACCTGGAGCTGCCACTGGATTCATCTCAATAGTGTTGGGAACACTTTTTTTATAACCGGATGTCCTGGCTAGCTAGCGCGCCTCGACTAATTCTGGGACATTGAAGATAGCGACCGGGCATAACCCCTAGTGGTTCTAAGGTTTGGAATGGTTAGCCGCCGTGGGTTTCAAACATGCGACCTTATAGTCAAGCACTTATTGCTTTCTTATGTCCAATTTGCCAACCCTTGCGGTTAATAGTGTTGGAAACATTGTTGAAACTGCTTCTTTGGGTGCATTTGCTACGTTTTTACTTTGAGAGAGATAGGAGTATTATGTATCATCAATTGCACAGTGAAGTTTCATCAATGCTTGATAGCCACTGATGCATTCATTCCTAACAAATGACAATTAAGATTAAGACTTGTTCAATTGCTATACTTAGCTACAAGCTGCGGTGACTCCGGATACTTTTTGGAGTGTTACTTGTGTGTACAAAATTGAGGACCATGTCAAATAGTCCTTGTAAGTTTGTGTCAGTGTGTTTGAAAGTTTTGCTTGTTATTAACTCAACGGATAGGTCAAGTGGCCACAGGGATGAGCTGTAAACTCAGACATCCTAAGTTTAAAGGCTACAAGAGAAAAATATCTTGTAAATCATGTAGTCCCGGCGTAGATGGCCCGCCTTTGACCTGACCGGGGATGAGAATAGTCGAGGTGCACATAAGTTGGCCTGGAGGCCCCAAACTACCCTAAACGTTAAATAAAAAATAAATATATATATTTTTTCCCCTCACACAATTAATAACACAACATTTGACAAAATAATAATTGGAGCCCACGCTAATGATTGGAGCCGTTCAATTTGTTTAAAATATGTTTGTAAGGGTAACCGTGAAAAAATCAACTCATTCGAATATCGGTAATGACTTGACCAACTTGATCGATTTATCCAGTTTCTATCTTGTCAAATTTAGGGACAAATACCGATCAAGCCTTTACTGATATCCAAATGGATTGATTTTTTATTGCTACTCTTAAAAACATGTTTTAAAACAAATTGATAAAATCCGATCATTTGTGTGGGACTCCAAAATGGTTGGTTAACATTTGTTGTGCCAAATATTGTGTGAGGGAAACAGGTTGGATCTCATCCACACCCCTTCCGTTTGCACCTTCATTTTCTTGATTAAATTTTCATGATCCGAAATGTCCAATGTGTTTAAACGTGATTTTAAGGATCCATCGTAGAAATTATCAAAATAATGACTGGAAAGGGTTTTCATCCGATCATTTTTTTTCATATCTTTTTTTTTTTTTTGATTTCTTGTAGAGACCCTTAAAACACTATTTTAAACAAATTGGAGAGTTCTGATCGTGAAAATTTGATTGGAAAAATGAAGTGTGCACTGAAGGTCCGCATTTAAGGGTGTCAAGTAGAGCACCACTAAACAATGACCCGTTCGTTGAAGTTTTGATCTAGTAATTGCAGGGATATAAACTCTTGAAATTAAGAAGTCAGAAATGGAAATGATAATGTCCAAAACACAATTTTTGTTAATGTTAAAATTTAGTGTCTAAGAGTTTATACCATGCACATGGTAGAAGCGTTTTATGCACTATAATTTGACATCAACAAAAACAATTGTGGCTCTAGCAACTGCCAATCAAAACATTCACCATGCAAAGTTTGGGCCTTGGATAGAATATTGTTGGTTGGAGTCCGGATGCTTTCTGTGACAACACTGTTTTTTAGAGCCATAAAAAATAAATAAACTTTTTAAACGTTACAAACACCTTTCTTTTATGCTTAAAATTATAGACTTTTTTTCGTAAAAAAAGTACAAATAATTTTTTTTACAAATTGTCTCTCCAAAAAAAAAAAAATCGATTCGTCATAACCTCAGAATGTTACGATGTCAAATCCTCACAAATTATATTCATCCTAAAATCCTTAAAATGACAATACTAACTTCTTTAGATAGTCTCTAAAATCTAATTCTTCAAATACTCCAATCGGCCATTACTAACTTGCTCTACAACTGAAAAATCTAAAAGAGCCGGGTAGTATGTGCAATACGAGAACAATAAATATTGCTTGAAATAAGGACGTGCTCAATAATCGACGATAACAATCAAGTGAATCATTGTGAAAATGATACATCGTTCATAGCCTCTTTCCTTGGCTCATCTCAGTAACGAGCCAAGCATCATCGGGGTCAAACCGTGTGTCCTCTTTTGAACCATATAAAAGTACACTAGATTTCCCTCAAGGAAATCAATCATATCTCATTACTCATTTCACCTGGTGGGTTTGCACGTGTACCAATCTATTCCATGGCTTTCAGCCAAATATTCCATGTGTCACAGAACAAGATGTGACAGTAACTGAACAATAAGCTTAGATATCAAAAGAGTACAAATATAAAAGAATCAAAGAAACACTCTTTACAAAGAGATTTAGTTAGGAATATATTGCACACTATCCGGTACCTTAAATAATGGTTGCAGACTCGAATACATAAATCTTGTTGCCACCATGAGCTACATATCAAATTCCGTTTGGAATTGAATTCCACCTCCCCATCGTATTCTCAGAGGGGGAACTTTTATTTCCTTAATTCCAGACGACCACAGTCCCTACACTAAGTTAATGAAGGTGTTTACTGCCTCAATGAAATGTATTCCCTTCTATTCTCTCTTTTCCTCCCTTGTTTGTTTTTTCCCTCCTACTATTGTGGGGGCTGTGTGGCATGAGGGGTGTTTGTGTGTCATGAATGAAAGTTAAATTAGGCCTATTTATACTAAGCACTACCCTATGTCTAGAATTCTCCTTCATTAATTTCATAATCCAACTATATCAAATATAATATGATGAGAATCTAATAAATCTCACCCTTAATTATTGTTAGGGTGATTCACCCATAAGACGATGCCACCTCCCCGGTTCCGGATAAGTCTTTTCTTGCCCACCAAGGATCATTCCTAGTGTTGACATGTATCTCGCTATACTCCGCGATGCTGATTCCGATATCGAACTAGCTTGACACCTAAATATATATTACATTTTTCAAAATAATACCAAAACCATTTTTATGTAAAAATAGAACATTCATAAGCCAAATGAAATATGAGCATTTACTAAAATACGAGGTGTTACACTTTCATCACACTACATTAGAAAACATTTTTAGGGCTAAACACACGCCCGACCCGACGGATGATCCTTACATTTTGCCAGAACTACTTTCCCTTCTTTTTTCAACTACCTCTGGTACCAGATAAGTTGGGCCACTTCCAATAGGAGTTTAAAACCTTGGGTCAAGGTCTTTCTGTTTTTTTTTTCCGGTGATACTTGCCTAATGCTTCATTCTAGGGCAAGTTAGCAGTGTTAATTGGTTACAGGTTTGTATTAGTAACTCTTTACTACTCCCTCTGTTCCAAAAAATTAGGTCTCTATTTCTTTTTTGGGTCCCAAAACTTAGTTCCCGTTACAAATTTCAATGTGCAAAATATAATAAACTTTGTATTTTGCCCTTCTTTTCTTTTCTTTGAGGTAAGTAGGTAACAACTGTTACGAGTAAGTTTAATCAAGGGAACATGAAAGTCAAAGGCATCAATAAATTTCCCCAAACATAAGTTACCCACTCCTTACTAAAGCTATACATTGGGAGTAAACCAAAAGAAAATGGACAAAATAGCATATGTGCTTCAACATTATACTAGGTTTTGCTATACACAATTCATTTGCCACAAAAACCTATGTAACAGTAAAGATTTCTTTATTGAAGAACTTTGCAAAAGTATCACAAAAACGGGGAAGTCACGTGGAGATTGGACTTAAAAACAGGAACAAACAGAGAAAAAAAAAGAATGTTAATGTAGCACAGTGTTCTAACACTTAGGCAACTTGGTCGACTACTCAGCGAATAGTGCTAGGCTGTGGTTAAACAAGGCGACTATGGGGTAGGTGCTGAGTATAGTCGGGAAAGAAGTTGGTCCTAGTTGCCGACTACTCGGCGAGTCGATAAGTTGAAAGTACTCGCCGAGGAAATGATCGGGAACTAATCGGACCAAGTCGGGAAAACACGGACAAAATAGAGGTAAAGACAGAATTTTGTGAATTTTCAGGGGGGCTTACTGTAATTATGGGGGTAAATATGCCGACCTAAATCGTTGATATCTCGTTCTCATCAAGACTGCTGCACCTTCTGCCTTCTCCTCACCCCTCACGGTCGTCGTCGATCAGCCCCGACACTCAGTCTTCCGTCGTCGATCGTCTCCTCCACTTTCTGGATTCTTCTCCGGTAAGCTTTTCTATCTATCTCTCTCTCTCTCTCTGATCGTCTTTCTCTCTTCAATCATCTCTCTCTCTTTGATCATCTCTCTCTCTCTCTCTCTCTCTCTCTCTGATAGTCTATGCTGATTTATGCCCAGTCAACTGTTTGATATAACTATGCTCCACATATATGAATTTTGTTATTGTTACTGCCAGTGGTTAGGCTTAGTTTTTCATTTTTGAATTTTGTTAAAACTTAAAACTGGTTAGGACTTAAAAAAACTGGTTAGGACTTATGATACTTATGACTTTTGTACAAAATGGAAACTGGTTACTGGTTAGGGTTAGATTTTATGTGGGCTAATTTTTTAGCTACAATCCAGTGTGTCTGAGTGAGAGTAATTTTGGTGGACTACTGGATTTGTAATTATGTTATTAAATGCAGAGCACTGGCTGGGATGTTCAAATTTTGACTGATTTAGTTGATGCAGAGCATTGACTGGTGTGCTTAAATTGTATTTTTGGTAATTTACGTATTTATGCACAAGTTTGGTTTAGCCAATTTAGATTAGATTCTTGGTTCCGCCCTTGTCATTTGGGGTGGGGGTGGAGAATATTTTTAAAAAACAACTAAGTGCTAAGTGCGGGGTACTCAGCCTGGAAGCTACAAGGTGCCCCGCCGCTTGGCTAGTGCCTAGTGAGTTTTAGAACCTTGGTGTAGCACCTTTTCAATTCTACAAAAACAAAAAGAAGGAAAAAGAAGAAAAGACGAACAATGTTTCTATGAATTTTTTTATTTATTTTAGCCATTACGTGTTGAAGAAGACTAGGTTCACAATGAAGTTGAGACCATCTCTCATCAATTGGCTTTTTCCTGAGTGAGGCAGCTTATAATTGTTTCCACCATTGGCTTTCATCACTTCAATCATACAAGCTTGGAGGTTTAAAAATACTTGATTGTGATTGTGGGTCGACAATTCTTCGAAAGATTTTTCTATGGCATAAGCAAGTTCTTTAATGGTTTTGGTGCTTGTTGGTGTTGCAAGGATTGGATTGCTCTAAAAAATCCAAGATCTTTTAGATTCATATCGGGGCTATTAGGAGTTGAAACACCGACTATATGGAACCTGTCTTTATGCGTGGCTTCAAGAAATTCAGTGTCAAGCGGATGGATGTGCAGTTTCACATTGTCTTGTCGAATATATGAGATTCATCGCACTAGATTGTGGCCATTTTGATTGAATAGCAGGAAGAATTTTTCCAATCAAGCACGACCGAATCACATCTTTAGTGACTATCATCGCCTTCATTTCCTTTGTACCCGCTACCCCATTTTTGCTATTTTGTTTAGTTTGTTCCTTGTAGGTGAAAGGAAAAATTCCAATTTTACTTGAGAAAAATTCATTCTGATTTGCTTCGAATCTGGGTTGAGCTACGGCTGCGAGGAACATAACTTTTGTGATGAAGCGTTGGCTCTTTTTCTTCAGGAAGTAGGTAGTATCTCTCCTATTCTCTAGGCAAGTAGAACCACTCCTCATCAATATGCACACAATCATACATTTGACTGAGTGTAGGCTGGCTCCCAAGGCTATTTGGCTCGAGCATTGAAACCCAAAATTGAAGCCTTGCTCTCTTGTTTTCTTCGGATAAGTATGGCTTCACTGCATTAGAATGTGGCCTAATTGTGCCTTCTTTAATTCGCCGGTGAAGTGTTGATCTTTTGACATTCAAAGCCTCCGACAAGGAACGAATGCTGGTTCGACGACGAAGGGGAAATTCAGCGATTTTCGATAAGTCGATATGAACACTTGCTGCCACCTGTTTTTCGGAATTTGGTAGATACATCAGCTGTCAGCCCTTTGGCAACACAATCTTTCCCTCTTCGCCAAATGCTATGAACAGTTTTCCTGGTGACAGAGAACAACTTTGCAACCTTAGGCTACACCCCTTTTCAATTTCCCACACATACTTTGCATTAACAGAGCTTCATATATTGCTTGGCGTTGGTGATTGGGTACATTTCTATTTGTTCTAGGATAGAAGGAAGGATTATCAGAGGTAGAATCCATAAGCTTTTGATATAGGCTAGGAAAAAGGAATAGTAATAGTCAACTTTGGAAAGAAATTGGAAAGGAAAGCAGATGGTGGAAGGAAGAAAAAGAAACGTGGGTGAGATCTGTTTTTTTAAGTTGTGAAGATTTGGTGGGTTTACTCATAGAGAGGGAATTGTAGGGCTAGATCTCTCTAGAAAGGAATTTCAATTTGAAAATGAAACATGCAAAATCAGTTTTTGGTAGGAAAACAACCGCTGCTTTTTGAATTTGGAAATTTTTTAAACAATTTCTATTACATCCAAAATTTGCGGAGAGGATTTTGTTTGACTTGTAGGGGGAAAGTGCACACTCAATTTAGTGTAGCAAGATTAGGAAAGTAAAGGTGGGAAAAGTATGACTATGCATTAAAGAAATTTTCTCGACCAAGTATAATGAATGCCAAGGATAATTTTGGAAAAAAAGGTCTGGACAATGTAATAATTACTTCTCAATTAAAAGTTGGAATCCCGAAAAGGGTCCAACTTTTCGGGACGGAGGGAGTACATTATATTTCCTTGCTTAGTTCCTCAATTACTAAAAAAAGTAGCATTTTACTTAAAAGCATTTATAATCTAGGAAGATTAGGTGGTGGATTTTGTTTGCTCCTTCTAGTTTTAATTTTCTTCAGTTGTGGTGATTAGGAATTACTTTATACGTAGAAAGAAACATGTTTGGAAGAAATCGTGGGCCTCCACTCCCAATGGAAGGTATTTCACACAGTGGAATGCCCCCTGGTCGTGAACCTCCCCCAGGTAGAGGTCTTGGCCCAATTCCCCATCCTGCAATGCTTGAAGAAATGAGGGAAATTCAAGCAGCAAGGGAGTCCCAGTTCGGTATGGGCCCCAGACAACTCCCTCCTCACCCAGCTATCATCGAGGAGCGACTTGCACTTCAACAGCAGGATCTTCAAGTGTTTCTGGTTGATAATCAGAGACTAGCGGCAACCCACGTGGCACTGAAGCAGGAACTAGAAGCCACCCATCACGAGCTCCAGCGGACGGCCCACTTTGCCAGTTCGTTGCATGCGGAGAAGGATATGCAGATGAGGGAACTATATGAGAAGTCTGTTAAAATGGAAATGGAACTCGGAGGGGCCCAGGCTATGAAGGCTGAGCTACAGCAAGTTAAAGCTGATGTGAAGGAGTTAACTGTTGTAAAGCAAGAGCTTACAGCTCAGGTCCAAGGAATGACTCAGGAATTAGCCAGGGTTACCGCAGATATACAACAGGCCCCAGCCCTCATGGCAGAAATTGAAGCTCTGAGACAGGAGTTACACCGGGCCAGGTAATAACGTATAGTAGTTATTATGAGTGTATTTAGTATGTTTTTTCTATCTTTTTTCTGTTTTCTGTTCATGGCATATAAAGCTTGTTTGGCGAGCAGCCCATTGTTTTAGAAAGACACTGAAAATTATATTTTTGAGTGCTCAAAAACTATTTTCTCCCGGGAATGAATGATCTTAAAACCTTTTGTGTTTTGATTTTCAAAATCAGTTTCTGATAAATAGTTTTCTACAAAACTATATTTGAGATTGGCAACCAAAAAGATGTTACTAATAAGTTTGGCTTCCAAACTACTAACTGTTTCATATTTTTTGATGGCTTGTAGGGCTGCCATCGAGTATGAGAAGAAGGGATATGCAGAGAACTATGAACATGGTCAAGTGATGGAGAAGCAGTTGATCTCTATGGCTAGGGAGCTGGAAAAACTTCGTGCCGAAATGGCAAATGCAGAAAAGAGAGCGCGTGCTGCTGCTGCTGTTGGAAATCAAGGTATATGTTCTTTTGAGTTTTATTACCTTCCACACAACTGGTTTGAATTCTACCACAGTTTTTTTTCCCCTTGTCATGTGTGCATTTTTTCGGAATGGAAATCAAGTTTATTGTTTGGTCACTGAAGGTAGCTTCATATTCAACCTGACAGGGAATATTGATGTTTCGTAGGATTATTTTTTACTTTATATAGATGGGACATTTAGAGTAAATGGTGTAATGAAAGAAATACACTAAAAGCAACAACAGTTTCCAGTTATGCTTTTGGAAAATTTTAGCTGGTTGGGCCAGAAAATTACTCCTGAACTGGATGGCTCGGTGAGAAATAAACATGAATTGCCTTCTAGTAAATGAGAATAGCCCCTTTATTTATGAGTGCAAATTTCTGCTGTGGTGAAATGAATTATACTGAGGTGGTGGGAAAGCCTATTTAGTGAATTGACAATACAAGACAAAATGTATGCACTGCTGCCTTTATTTTTCACTCTGTATTTTGTTCCAGTAAGTGCAGGTTATAGTGGAAATTACGGCAACCCTGAAGCCGGATATGCGGGAAATCCTTATCCAGTCAGTTATGGTGGGAATCCCATGAATCCTGTAAGTTTTCTCATGGTTCTTACTTCTTACAGTCATTCATTAATAGAAATACACACGCAAAACATGTAGAGGTAGCCTTGCCTATCTGATGTTATTGTCCATACTTTTCAGGTACAGACTGGTGCAGAAAACTATCCTCAGTATGGACCTGGACCTGGTTCTTGGGGTGCTTATGATATGCAGCGAGCTCAAGGACAGAGATAGATGAGTAAACCATCATGCTGAGCTGTGGAGTGTGGACTGTACTTGGCTTTTGGTCGCTGGTGGCCTGGTACTTAGGCTGGCACTTGGTAGATGCTTAGATTTGGTTTTGAAACATTGTCTTATCATATAATTTGTGGCACATATGCTTACATATGGAGTTTATGGTCTTCGTACTGCAAATATTGGCAGCTCATATTAGCTTGTTCCTGCGCATCTCAGGGTTTGTTTTGGATATTTTCTTCTGCAAATTTGTGCACCAACTCTTCTAGAATCTAGTGCAAGTTTACTTTTTTTGCATGAGATTCACTTGATTCAACTATTGTTGACCTTGAAAATGCAGCATGTGTGCTTAGCAAAAAACAAATATGCAGCAGACGCAAAATTTGGTTGGTGTGTTAGACCAGCTACTTCCCTAAAATTGGTAGCTAGTGCTCGTCTAAAGATAGTTTTAATTTATTTTTCTATTCCTTGATATTGTTGTTGCAATTTTGTGTTGTTTCTGCTTTAATCATAATTTATAACTTGAGGTTGATTTTCTGTTCCTGTTTGGTCATGCAATACATTGTTATTTATCTGGTGTCAGGAGTCAATAGCATGAGGCCTTGTTTGGTTATTTGTAAATCCTTCATTCCATTGGGAACGTTCTTGTTTCTTTTACTTGAGAACTAGCGCAGGGTTATCGGATTTTCCTACTAAGGGCACAGATTTCTTTTAATTGAGAACTTAGCCATCGGTTACTGAATCAGCTACCAGGGGCACATATTGCCTTCTAATTCGTGAAGTCACTAGCAAAATTTGGGAATGGGACTTGGACAAAGGCATAACATGCCTGGGTCATATATGTTGAGTTGTGAATTGGCTTGGTCAAATTCATGAATTGACACAAGTCAAAGCAAATTTGGTGACAAATTTAAGAACTAGACCATCGGTTTATGGTTTGACTCAATTTCGATGGAAATTTGTCCTGTGCCTGTCTAATTTGGCCCGTGGCTGTCTAGTTTGGCTGCAAATTTGATCTTAGTACCCTTTTAGTCGCCAAGTTCATTCCTTGTGAGGTTCATCCGAATTTCAGAATCTTTACCCCCTCTAGTCTAAGAAGCACGGATACGGACACACCACGACACGGATATGCGGATCCGTAATTTTTCCAAAAACTAGGACACAATACGTTGGGGATACGTTATATTACATATAGTAGCGAATCGGAAGACGTGTCCGACCGTATAAGAAAATGTATCCGACTAAAAAAAAAAGAACTAAATATCCGGATTCCTATTTTCACGTATTGGACATATATTAGGAATGTATCTGAGCGTATCGGTGTCAGATACGTCCGGTATACGGATTTGTTTACCCCGGGAGAGTGTCCGTGCTTCTTAGCCTCTAGTTCCAAACAGAAGTTTATATCTTGGGGGCATTGATTCTAAGTGGCAGTTATTAAAATTTGCACTTTATAGTCTCTGAGGTTTAATTTGCTTTTGGGCAAGTTTATGTTTATGCTGGCTTATGGGTAATACTAGGTCCCTGAGTTGTACTTGTTATAGGATTATACACTGAGGGGCTAAAGTGGAACATTTGGAAGTACAGGTTATGGAATATTATGCAGACTTCTACTTTTGAAGTAATTTTGAAATTTTATGGTGGGACATAATTGAAAATGTTTCTTGATGGTGCGAAGTGCTTATCAGTATCAGGCTTATGTTTCAAAAGAGATTCTTCATCGATCTAGTGACTGGTGAATCACTGACCCAGGGGCTGAGGAAGGGTAATTAAGGTTGCTCTCTTTATGAATGTGAATGCTGCTTTTGCTGTTGAGTTGATCAAGATCAAATATGTTGATCAGATGGAAGAGGATGGAACCCATGTTTTACATCTCAAAGAAAAATAACTTGTGAACCAAGTTACTAGTGCATTTTATATTTAGTTAGACTTCACTAGATATATATTTATTTGTGTGTGTGTTTATTTGTATTGATACTGCCGCTCAGGATGTGCTCTTGACAGCATGAGGTCTTAGAGACAACCGCTCTACATTGTGCCACACGAAGTTTAGTGATGTCTTTTTCTTTGTTCGGTCATATTATATGGTGCGAAATTTTAATCGCAGGACTCACTTTTGCTTCCGATTAACTAGAAACCAAAAGAACAACAATGTGGTTGGGAGAGCGTTGCTTATTGATTCTTCCACCTAAGATTTGTTTACAAAGTTCACAAAAATGCATGTAGGAAACGAATCTTATAGTAGATCGGTGATATAGCTTCATGTCTATGGGAGAAGTTAAAGTTTCTTTTTGTTGTGAATCTATTGTTTTGTACTTTTTTTGTTTGGGTGCACGTTTTAGCCATCGTTGAAGGCTGGAATCAGATGCCGTGTCTTCAAATCAATTAGCCCATCAAAGAAAGTGAGTAGCTACAGCTGAACAGGAAATATCTGATTTTATTAAGGTCATTTGGTGAGTTGGACTTCAGTGGGATCTTCTGTTACAGTGTAGATTTTAATCATATGGCTTTCAGATGTTTCGACCATGCCTTCATGGGAAGCAGCTTTTGCGTTGTGTTTCCGAAGGATAAAATTTAACTGCGGTAGTTTTCACCTGGTGGAAGGGAGTTGTGAATGAGTGTGAGCGTCTAACGCGGAGAGAGTTTAGAGGTGCATAGGGCTGGGGTTGAGGAAGGGCATTAGAAAGGGTTGAAGGGTTAGCCGGAGCATTCCCAAATAAATCAGTTTATGGCAATATTGCGGAAGGCACAACCTCGTACAGGAAGTTGTCAGTATGTATCGACTTTGTAGTAGTTCAGAACGGTAAAGGACACCTACGTGCTTGGGAAGATAAGACCAGTAATAGCATACTTGGTTTATTAAGAGAGAGAAAATAGCGTTTGTATTATTGTTTCTAGATAGAGGGTGTCCTTCGTTGGACTGGGGATGGGAAGTTACTTGATCCTTTTGTAGGGGGCTTGTTGGCGTCCTCATTTGGCATGCCATCATTCTAAAGTGGACCTTCAGCTAGAATATCGTGTTGGAGGCAATGCAAGTTATTGATGGCTTTTCTGAGAAGGAAGCACAACGAGGAAGAATGCTCCCGAGATGGTGCTGAGTGTTCAATGAAGCGTTAGATGTGGTGAAGCATTTATTATTACATGGGGAGCTGGCCAGGGACTACTTGAATTTGCTTTATTCCATCTTCCGACTCCAGCGGATGATTTGGTTTCAATTTTCTAGCTGCTTTGATGTTGGCGTGTTTATTCTTGATAAGTGGTTAAGACTAACTCAATACTAGTTTGGCAAGCTGCACCGTATGTCGTGCGTAATTAGTTGGAGGGGAAGGATTCGATGTATAGTTTAGGACGTTTGAGGGGCTGTCATATTGTTTGAAGACGATCACGTTGAGAACCTATGAATTCCGGTAATGGAGCTGTCTGGTAACTCTGGTGAATTTTGTGTATTTCGGCTGCTCCCCTCTTGGAGTTTCTTTATTCCATAAATGCACTTTTTTTAAATCCAAAAGAGAAGGAAAAACAAGCTTCTCAATGAGACTTTATATTCAGATTGCTGTGGAACTTATCTCTGTTTAATTTTCCACTTTTCTTTACATACATATATACATATCGGTATGAGTTGGCCATTTGCTATATCATTTGCATTAATCTATATCTTCTGTGTCCATTTCCAAAAACAGTTTTAATGTAGTAAAGATATTTACATGGTTGTACTCGTTATCGTTTCCTTTCTGTCATTGTAGTTCGGGTGACCTTTGCCAAGGTCGCTGTAGTGTACTGTTTTCTTATGCCTATTGTCTATGTATATCATCATCCCAATAGCTTGTTTCTAATGCGTATGTAATATGCATCCTACGCATCCTGGCTCTTTAATAAGAAGAGATGACATATCTGATGTTTTAAGTAGAAGAGAAAAACATTGCGGTATTTCAAACTAGATAATGTACCTGACCTTCAAGAAATATTGGGTTGAGAGTTTTTTCCTATCGACAAATGGGGTTGAGAGTTTTTTTTCTTTGGGGGGGGTCCACAAGTGCGGCTGGGTTGAGAGTTTACTAGAGTGAAAAAAGACATTTGGTTTGGGGTTACTCATGTAAATCTTGTTGACCAGCTGGAGCGGTGATTCTTTGTTCATGACTTGGAAGCTGATGGTCAATTGGTATTTCACACTATGTTCTTTTGTTGGGTGTTAATATTGAACGTATCATGGTAAGAGTTCTTAAGTTGGAAGGGAATAACTAAAGTTGGTATGTGTGTTGTATTCCTTTCTGCTGCAAAGAGTTTCACGGCTTTGTGTCATTCTGTTGGGTAGTTCTAGCTTCTAAGCCTCTAATGTCAATTCGTTCGTCTTCCACTTTTTAAGCAACAACTGCCCCAGGACCTATCGTCGGCTTGCTATCCGTTTGATGTCATTTCACTATGCTTAGTTTTTAGGAGGTCTAAAGGATGAGTTCATCACTGCAAATCCCTATGTATAAGGATTCTCTCTCTCTCTCTCTCTCTGTGCATTGCTTCCGTTATGGAGTCACCTACTACCTTCATTCAAGATTCTAGCCGTTGACTTCTACCGTGTGAGGGTGCTTGGTTGAGTTACTAGTTACACATTCTTCACCGCATTTGAAACTTTTGTCACTGGAAATTGCTACACGTGAAACATTTGGATGAGAGAAGTATCGGCTGCTAGTTTAGGTTGGTATTGCCTTTCTTTCTGGTTTGACTTCGAGGACGAGGCTTATTCGACAAAAGAGATCCAATCATCTCAGTCCACTTAGAGGACATCAGTCAATTACTGGGAGAATCTTGCTTTTTGCATGGAGTACACTGGCCGTTGGCAAGACATGTTCGGTAGTTGAGCTGCAATGTGATTTCCTGAGGTCAAGTAAGTGATACGACACTGTATTTCGATCTGCTTCATTTTTCCTTTGCTGGTTGTGCCAAGTCAAGCATTCTTTGATTTTTGCACGTTTCTAGTCTGTTAGGTGGATGGCAACTCCTCAAGTTCATATTGATTGCTAGATTGTTAATTTTATTTGGTGTTTTTGTGGGTGAGTAATGGTTTGAGTCAGAGCTGTAGTTTTTTCCTCATCAGTAACTCCCGTCAAATAGTGGGGAGGAGCTGTTTTGAAGATTGGCGTTCATTTGGATTCGTCCTCTAGATTGTTCAAGTTCAGGTCATAAATGAATGTTTATCGTTTAGCACATGCTAGTATTGTGTTGGTTTGGTGTTTACTATGGCAAAAGTTGTGCTCCTCTGTATCTAGATACTGATTATTGCTCTCTAGAGTTCACAAAACCTAGGTATTGCTTTTGCTGTGATAATAGGAACAAAACACTTCGCCACAGATGAACCAGAACCCTCTTACATGCTGTGGGGTCTGTAGTCTAGTGGGTCCCGCAACATTTGAGAGGATTGTGGTTCATTTTGTGGCTGAGAGTTGTTTCTAGCTTTAATGTTCCTCTAGAATTTAAACCTGTTGCTTTTGATATCCCACTTTAGTTATGATCTAAATAGGATGAGCACTCATTGCTGTTGCTATTTTGTAATGCAACTTATCTTGATAACCCGCCGAAGGGGCACAGTTAATATACATGCCTAGCATTTTGGTTGGCCGACAGTAGTCTTAGGACTTATCGGAAAGAAAACGAAGAAAGAAATAGACTTGGTGGCATTACATTTGAAGCAGTGGTAGTGTTGGGGTAGCATCAACGTTATAGGTAAAACAGTGTATCTATATTAAAAAAGTTGTTGAATGTGATTAGCCTGTGTACGTGCATACTAAAATGTATGCTTTTCCACCAAATATGATGTCTATTTGTTCTAATGGCTTCACTAATGCTTGTGCTATATCCCATCTTTCTGTGCCATTCTGCTTGCATCCCAAATTGACATAAACTCATATCTACGCCTACGGACACGGGGAAGCTTTAGGGAAGAGTAGATTTAATATACTACAGTTAATTATATGTTACCCTATGTTACATGTCGGGTGCGTGTATGCCTCTGAGTGTTTGAGTTCATCCAGTTTCCATCTCATGGATACACAGGAATACGCCAAAATTTTGAACTTCATGGTATGTTTCTTTTATGTTCTAGGACAAATATGGTTTATGAAGTGCTTTGGAGCTTTTCATGCATAGCATAGGAGTTTCACACATAGTTCCTTGTTGATTTGGATTACGAAATACGCTTGCATAGCATAGGTGAATGTCCAGCTAAATATGTTGGCCAAGAATTCCCTACCCTTCTCCGAGTGTCGAGTGTCCAACATGGTCACTTACACTACTTAGACGGATCCAGGTAATATTAGATGTTATCTGCTCTCAGTGTCTAGGGCTATAGGGTGGTTGTGGCTCACTTATGCTCACAGGAGTAAAATAGTAACACATGGCATAGTTCGCACGGCCATGCATGGAGCTTTCCTCTCCCTTTGTGTGTAACTATGTATACCTTGTTTTTCGGTGATAGAATTACTTACTAGGGCAACTAGGAATGTACAGCAGCCTTGCTATCTTAGCAGCTATCCAGAACTTAATGTTTAATTGCTTTCTAGAGTTGCATATTTGTGTCTTGTGTTAAACTGCTTATACTGATCTCTTTCAATTTGACTTGCATTCTGGTCTCATGGAAATTTAACCAAGTTACTTTCTAACTGTATTCACTGTTAGTTCATTTTCTCAGTTATTTGTCTCGGCATCTGGTACCTTCACATGAATGATTGATATTCGATGTTCTCGTTTCTAGGTTGTGACCGAAGGGCTCCAAGACAGAACAGTGCTTCCATTTTGCACCAATGATGAAATTTCAAGAGGTATGCACATTTTTCATTTGATTTTTCAGGTTTTGTTCGCTTCCTGATTGAGCTGTAGATCATGTGGGCCCCGTCATATTTCTACCCTCTTGCTCGGACTTGGTTGCTGCTCCTCTAGCTCCCATTCACACTCCTCTCTTTGTTCAGAAGGGCTCAATCCCAATCTTTTTTTTGGTGCATAGTGGACTAATTTATTATTTATTTTATCGTATGTAAGCTAAGCTCCTTGCTTTTTGGTATCTTTTGACATTGCGTAGCGGTTCAGTAGGATACAAAATGTGCAGTGCCTTTGCTGGCTTGAACAGGTCATAAACCAATTCATTTCTTGGTATTAGCGCTTCACTCTACTAATCATTTTCAAGTCATTTGTCTTGATAGAGTTCAATTTCATAGCATTTTTTTTGTTCGTCAGTGATTTCCCTATAAAATACTATTTTGTATCTGCCCTGGAACCTGTAGTAGTTTCATTCACTGTAACCTAACTCCCTTCCCCTGTAATTAAAGACCGCTATAAAGCATGTTTTCACTTGGATATGGGTTCTATGTTAGCTCTTGTTTTCAGCTAATATGTGTGCCTCCTTATTTCAATGGCAGCTGCACCCGATGGCTGGTATCCCGTGGGAGGTTGGTTGATCGCTATACAAAGGGAATGCGTTCCATTGTATCCCAAAAATTTGGTTTAGGTTCATTTATGTGGACCCCCTTCAATGCTGAGGCCCCAATCCAGAGTGTTAAACCAGGCATAGCAATATGATTCCAGCTCTCTATGATTCGCGGCTATGATGCTCAGGGAAAGTCTGTAGATGGACTTCCATTGCACGGACAATGTGTTTGTTGAAGCTCGCTCTGTCTCGGGGGAAAGGGGGATATAATGGCAGTTCCCTCCTTCATTTTTTGGGTTATAAAAAAACCCCATTAAACACGAGTTAGCTATTCTCTTTTTTGGTGTTTCAAACCCAGAAAAGGTTTGGGAAGAGCACGGCTCGCTGTTTGCGATGGTTTAGAAAGCTGTTGCTGCCCTCTTTGGATTGTGGATATTAGCAAAACCAAGAGAACGGTACTACTACTGTTCCTGAATCCAAACTGTTTATTATGAAATGCAAAAATGCTGCATTACAAATAACAAAATATACAAGCCATAACCACCACCACCTTTGATTACTCCTTGTATCTTTTTTAAGTGTCTAATTTCGTAAATTCAACTTTTTATGGAGGTATAATTTTTAGAATTAAAAAATTAGTAATTTTTTTTATAATAATTATCCTTTATGGATGCATCATCATTATACTTTCATTGACTAATTTTTCAGAATGAAATCTATTCAGAAAGACGAAACGGGATATGTACCAATTTTATCCACTAACTTTTTTAAATGAATACTCCTACTTATTATAACGGGACAACTGAAAATAGAACATGATCATAAAAATGATCCAAAATGGAACAGTGGACCATAAGAAAAAGGGCCGGAAGGAGTATAATCAATCAATAGAAATGTGTTGTCTGCAAAAGTCTCCAAACCCCAAATTATAATTATGTAGAATTTTTTCATTTTTTAATTCTCTGTTAGACGAGACCGGGAAAAATAATCAATGTGATTTTTTTTTTTTATCAACTAGCGTTGTTCATGTTCAATACCCGACTGCATGAAAATATATCGATGTGATTTTTTTGCATGTGCATCGAATAGGTATAGGCTAGTGTAGGAGAAAAAGTAAAGGCTGTGTTTGGTTGATAATTTTGAGAAGAATATTTTGAAAAATATTTTGGAGATAGTGTTTGGATGAGTTTTTGGAAAAAGTAATAATTAGAGAGAAGTGTAATAATTGGAGAGAGATAGAGAGAGAAATGAGAATAATGATTGGAAAGAGGGGTATGAGTAGAGAGAGAAATGTGATTAATGATTGGAGAGATGAGAGATGGGAAAAGAATCTTTTTGGAAAAATTTTTGAAAATGTGAAGTGAACAAAGTTTTTGTTTTTTTATGTTAATTTATTGAGAGGTTGCAGAGTATTATTGGGGTTGACGTCAGATTTCACGTGGTGCCATATTTTTAAGTCAGCTGAAATCGGAGTGAATCGTTTATTTTGATTTTAAAATTAAGACAGCCTAGTCAGAAACACCATTACCAAATGCATCCAATCACTAATCAGCATATACTATAAATAATTTGGAAATTAGAAAAAGTAAGTTTGTAGACAGCCGAAAACAATCCAATCTCTCAACTTCATCTCTCAACCAATATGCAATCTTCACTTTCATCAATCCATGGAAAAAGATTCCACATTTCCAAACCAATCACAAAACCCATCTCACCACCATCAAAAATATCACTTCTACATCTACCTCATCTCACATCCTCTCCTTCCTCCCTTTCAATCTCCTCTTCCCATCAAATAATTCCACAATCAACTCAAACCCACTCCAACCCACCATTCCACCAACCCATTTGGACATCAAAAAGAACCAAGCAGTCCATTATTCCATCACCAAGACCCCACCTGGCCCAACCACTGTCTCCCCTTCTCTGCGGCATTTCATCGAGCACTTTGTCTCCTAATGAAGGTGGAAGGGGTTTTCGGGGTTGGATCGAGGCAGTTGGGGAGGCGCTTTCGACGGCGTTTCCCTTGTGGGTAGCATTGGGTTGTTTGGTAGGGCTGTTGAAACCTGGTTCGTACAATTGGGTTCAACCCCAATGGACTATCATGGGCATTACTGTTACTATGCTTGGAATGGGTATGACACTCACTTTTGATGATCTTCGTGGGGCTTTGGCTATGCCTAAGGAGTTAATCACTGGTTTTGTGCTCCAGTACTCGGTCAGTTCTATCCTATCTTTGACTTTTTGTTGTTTTGAATCTATGTATGTGCTTGCGCGAGGGCGATCTTTCGGAAACATTCCAAACTATTGAATGGATTGAGAGCTAGAGTGCACGACGAGGATTGAGAGAGGCAATGCAGTTCGGGGTGCAAAGGAGCCGAGCTTTGAAGTGTTTGAGCTCGAATCGTTCAAAACTAGTCTAGCTCGAGCTCCGCTCGTTTAGTGGCAAGATGTTTGAGCTCAGTTCGTTTTCTAAGCAAGCTTAAAAAACTCAAGCTGGAGCTCTACTCGTTTACCAAAGAGCTGAGCTGAGGCTCAAGCTGCTCCCGAACAACTCAGTTCGGATGTAGTCCTTTTTCAGGGTCGTACTAAAGGATTATGTGAACTGTGTTGAATATGTCTGGTCTTTAGTCACTCTGTTTCTACTGCTGCATTATGGCAACTTCAAGTTTAGAAAGGCAAAAAAGCCATGTTTACTACTTCTGTTTACCATTTTCAATTACCATCTGATATGAACGGTGGGATGTTAATGATGCTTTTTTGGATCCAATCATATAATGTCAATGACATATCAGTTGATAAATGAAGATATCAATAGGTATGGCAAGCATAGCATTGTTGTTTAAATGGTTCAAGTGGGTATGGCATGGTACAATTACTCAAGACAATCTGGAATGAGTCTGATACGGATTTTGTAGCATTTACAGCTATCACCTTACGTACCATTGCCTTACAAATTTTATTGAACTCGTAATTTCTTGATTAATTGGAGTTTTTAGCCTGGACTCTCTCTTTACAGTTTTACGGTTCACTTTCCTTGCGTATACCAATGACTCAATGAGACAAGAGCCTGAACAAATGTGAAAGCAGCAGCAACACCAGCAGTGTGTTACTGTGTTTGTCTGTTCATTGATGTTGAAATTGGAAAATATAGATGCCGAAAATGAGAACTTCAAATATATGGTGGTCTAGTAAAATGTTTCTTCTAGTGCTGTCATTTGGTAGTGCTAGCCATCCATCGATGTGCTGTGAGATGTTAAAGCATCTTTAGACTTATGGCTCTAAGAATTAATACAATTGAGATTGGATTTTAATGTTGGACTGGTCAACGAAATATCTCGTCAAAGTAGTTTTTCATGCAAGGGCTTTTAGTTTTCTTGCTTCACTCTTGTCATTATGGCGTACATATGTTAATGGCCCATATTAAACCACAATGTTTGTCTTGTATGAACATGATGACGTTAAGAGTTGCACAATCTAAAAAGTGATGGTAATTAATATTTGACTCATATTTTGGACGTTCATGATGTAAAATCTGGAAAAGGAAAATTTTGCTTGCGTTCTACCCGGCATATGAGTCTACTCTTGATCTCAATCCTCAAATTGGCGAATAGGAGTGACTGTTTCTCCAATCTTCTTACATACTCATGTCAAAAAATTATGGATTTTCACTACCACTGCACTCCACATGCCATGTAACATATTCCCATTCTGCTAGTGTTGATGAACGCCATTGCCCCATCTTAGTTTCATTTTCCATGTGGCTCTTTCATTTCGATTAGAGTTCATAAACTGCAGAATACACATTATAGTTGAAAATAAACTAGCGTGGAAATATTTTTGTCTTACCTCAAGTCAAGAAAGCCTTGATCCAACTGGTACTCTTTTCTTTCTTTTCTTGTGTTGGCTTGGTGCACGTTTCTTGTGCTTCACTATTCCGCTTGATCAAGGGCTGTTCGCTCAATATTAACCAGGAATTAGGATCCATTTCGTAGGGGTTGCAACAATTGTACATTGGCTTTCAGCCAATGTTTTAAAAACCGGATTGGTGAGCGAACCGGAAAAGGGGCCTAGTGGATGGGTCACTGGTAACCGGTTCAACCATGGTCGAACCAATCAAACTGTGGTGTCATAATTATGTAGAAAAAATATAATAATATCGTAAAACTAACTAAAAATCATAATAATAAAAGAATGTGTGAAGAAAAATATTGGAATGTGGATTTATTATCTCGCATCAATTGAAGTGCAAGAGAAGGAAGTGGATCTTCAAAGAAATGTAGTTTCGGACCTTTTGGTGTTTGTTATGTATCCCACGTTGGTGATAAGTCGAAGTTGGGAACAAGACTTGCATGTATAAAAGGCATAACAAGGCAGAGAAATGGGAAAGTGAACTGGTTAAGTGTTTACGCTGCCCCAGGTGTGTACTACTGGCCAGCGCCTGCTGCTTGCATTTAAGTGGCAGCTATTAAGTTTCTGTGGTTCAATTAGTTCAAATATTTACATCAGTGGTTTTTTACCAGGTAAATGGTGCAACCGTCTGTTTGAGCGGTTTTCTTAAAGGAAGCCGGTTTTTGAAGCTTAACGGTTTTCCAGTTGGTCCGACCCGGAGCCTGGTCCTGTCTGGTCCGGATTTTAAAACATTGCTTTCATCACCTAATGCATACCTACCTCCTCCACGTATACCTGAGACTGGTTGTGTAAATGTATAATAGTTAGCACCATAGGCAGAGTTACGGGGAAACATAAGCTATTAAGCTTCCACCTATTTCGTGAATATTGATACGTAACAGAATTGCATCCATTTGGAGGCCCATATGATTTGCATATTGTAAGATATGATGTTTCCCTACTTAATGATGGTGTTAAGTTAATACCTATAGATCCTTAGATCCTTGCTCCTGTCAATGATTCTAAGCTTCATATCATTTCGTGCTAAATACTGGTAGAATGTTAAGCTGGCTGACTGATTTCAGGTGATGCCATTATCAGCATACTTTGTCAGCAAATTCCTAAATCTGCCTTCCTATTATGCTGCTGGCTTGATATTGGTTGGATGCTGCCCAGGCGGTCTGTAATATGCTCTGGTTATTGCTACACTTTTTCTAATCTCTTGCTTATTTGTTTTGACCATTTTCGTGACTCAATGTTTGCAGGTACAGCTAGTAACATTGTCACTTATATTGCACGGTATGTAAGCCTTGAAAAATAGAATCATCCATTTCTTTCAGTATAACTAACTTGGGCAGAAGTCCTGATAATCTTATTTTGTTCCAGTGGAAATGTGGCCCTTTCAGTTTTGATGACGGCTGCAAGTACCCTATCAGCCGTGGTTGGTAAATCAACTCTGTTGCCCTATATTGGTTCCCTTTTAATAATTTTGTTTTTTGGATTTCAAAATTTGACATTGCTTCCATGCAATTGGAAACTCTATTTGGAGTAGTAATTTAAACTATTTCATGTACCATAGCTTCACTCTATTAACCTAAGGAAAATATTTAAACTATTTCATGTATTATCATTTCTTACTTCATACGTGGATAGGACGCATACTGATTTCATAGCATTGCGAGACCACGATGTCTTAACCTAAAATTGGTATGCATCCTAACTGCCAAGCGCTATGCCATGGACTGAAAGGCTACGACCTTTACATCTTGAGTTCAACTGTTACAGGTCATGACCCCATTTCTCACTGCCAAACTTGCTGGACAATTCGTTGCAGTTGATGCGGTTGGACTTCTTATGTCCACCTTGCAGGTGATTTTTTGCATTCTTTGATTACAACTCATCACTTTCATTAGTCTTGTCATTTTTAATCTTTTGATCAAAATTCAATCCAATCATACAGGTTGTGCTTCTTCCCGTGTTGGCTGGGGCCTTTCTTAATCAGTATTTTCAAAGTCTAGTCAAATTTGTTTCTCCCTTGATGCCACCTATTGCTGTTGCAACTGTGGCTGTTCTATGTGGAAAAGCTATTGCGCAGAGTGCTTCAGCTATCCTCTCGTCTGGGGGACAAGTTGTGCTAGCTGCTGTTCTTCTTCATGCATGTGGATTTTTCTTTGGCTATGTGCTTTCAAGGATGTTGGGGCTTGATGTGTCATCCTCCCGAACGATTTCTATTGAGGTTGGCATGCAGGTATAGATCATTTCATAGGAGTCTAAGCCAGTCTTTGGTCCATTAAGACTGTGTTTGGATCATGTGTTTATGGAGGGTTTTATTAAGTAAAGGGATTGGCATACAAGTTGTGCTAGTCTTTCCTTTCCCCTCCTTTACCTCTGTGAATCACTACAAGAATCCAAGATCCGAACACAACCTCACTGTATCAATCACCTATTAACCTAAACTTTGAGAATTCTGACTTAAACCTTGTTTATGTTTCAGAACTCGGTCCTTGGGGTAGTTCTTGCCACTCAGCACTTCGGAAACCCATTGACGGCAGTACCATGTGCTGTTTCCAGTGTCTGTCACTCTATTTTCGGTAGTGCATTGGCAGGAATCTGGAGGCATAGTATTCCAAAGAACCAAGAGCAGAATTCAGAGGTCGAAACTTAGAAGTTCTAGATATGCTTTAGACAAATTGTGTTGTTTTGTTCCTTGTGATTTTCTACCATCGGTTCGGGTGAACACTATCAAGCTTGTTCTTGCAATGCTTTTAGTTTCATGTTCTGGCAATTGAAAGGAGAGAACATATTGGACGCCCCAAGATTAGTGGGCTGTAGATGACTTCTGTTGCTTTTGTTTTGAACAAGAAGCTTTCGATGGAATGCTGTTGGTGATATAGTACTATTCTTGTTCAACATGTTATTGCCATATTCATAAATTCTAAGGAGAGGAGTGTCTAGAGAGCTTCTCTCTCTTACACACAGAGAGAAAGCCCTCTTACCTTTTTTTTTTTTTTCCAGCCACCTCCCCCTTCCTTCGTGGTTGAGAGATAAGGTTGACATTTTCTTACTAAGATGAGTTTTTGGATTGTAGGCGCCAGATCTGGGTTTTAGCTCTTGAATCAGATCAGCTTGGCGATGGAATTTTTTAGCTTCCTAACAGCTCCGGCCGCGGCGGTGAATGTGTTAGTAGTAGATCCGATTCTTATTATTATGTGTGTGTCAGATCAATGGGTTTCAACGCCGAAGCTGTTTTTTTTTTTTTATTCTTTTTTTATTTTGTTTCCTTGTTTCAATTGTAATATGTTTTCGTATTAATGCAAGATGTTATGTTTTCCTCGGGGAAAAAAAAAAAAAAAAAACCCATCTGAGTGTCCTACGTTTATGAATAATTGTCATTTGATGAACGGAGACTGTCTTTTTTCTCTCACAAACACGTGGACATGGGCCCACATGTTTGTGAGAAAAAGAGTCACAATCTGTTTCCCAATCTGTTGCTACAAGAACTTGCAAGCTCACCAAGAGATTGGGTGCTTTCATCAAGCCAAGAGTTCCAACTCTCTTGAGTCTTGACCACTTTCAAGTTGTATTTCTAGAAAGAGAAGAGAGCAAGATCTCTTTAAAACCGTCTGTTCATGAGCCAAACAGCAGAAAAGCAGCATACACGTGCAATCTTTCTCTCACTGCCAGTAGAAGGGGGGAAAAAAAAAATCTGTACACGAACGAGTATTCAGACGAAATCGCAAAAGAAACAATCTAATCGACAAGGAATTTGGAAGAATAAAGCAATTATTTCCATTAAACTCAATTATTCAACTCATACAAATTTTTTTACAGGGCCAATAATTAGTAACTAAGACTAACACCGCACTCGTGTGGCTCGTGTGGGCCATTTCGACTTTAATCAGATATCAATTAAGATATGAAAGAATTAAATCCCACTAAGACAACCCAAATTGAACAGCTCCAACCTCCCTCCGAGCAGCTGCAGCAACTGCTGCAGCACCAATCGCACCCAATTGCGATTGCTCCTGCAGTAATTTCGCATTGATTGCGATTTGATCGTTTAATTGGCTTGATTTGACCTTTGGCTGGTGGTAATATGGGTTGGTGTTAACGTCCATTGCCATCTGAGGGGATGGTTTGGCTGGTTTGGAGTATTGTGCAGAATCCCTACTGACTTCTGGCCCAGACTTTTCTTGATTTACGGTGTTGTTCCTATTTATATAATGCGGGGAGATGCCTTGAGGAGGGATGATGCCATTTCTGACGAATACTCTCGAATCACAGGAACCATTGATGCTTCCGCTACTCTCATATGGTAGAACTGGTCCCACCACTCTTCCGGGTTTGGCTGGACAGTATACGGAAATGTTAGATAAGTTTTAAGTCAATAAGGAAGAGCTCAATTAACACGGGAAAGATTGAAATGACAATCTAGCAAAAGCTACCCAATAAATATTAGATTTTGGAAACAACAAAAACAAAATCAAAATCGAAAATGGAAAATATAAAGCATTTTGAGCTAGTAAACAAGGTTAAAACAATCACTCAAATCCAAGTCTACCACCGGAAGAGCTAATTGTGCTCCGCTACTTCAGTCTACACACCTCTTTTAATTCCTATGTATGAGACACAGAGTTTCCAAGTCTACCGAACAATCAAAGTCAGACACAATTCTACTGAATGTATCTTTTCCCTATAATCTTAGGGATGCTATCCAGCAACCCTAACCCTGTCTTCTGACAATCCCAATTTTAACAACACAACTCTTTGAGCTCTACTCAGAAAAAATGCCCTACTATATCGGTGAACTTGGGTAGCTAATTTTCACATAAAAGCCCAAGTCAAAGTCATACAATACTGCATTATTGAAGAAACTTAACCAGAATGCCTGGGGAAATTTCTACCTGCAGGCACCTTAGGCGGAGGCCGTGATGGTTTCACGAAGTTTCCAGACATTGTATCTGCTACTCTAACGCTATTACATGATTCCTCTGTAACTTGCTGACTACGAAGTGAGGGAAAATTAGGATTTGCTTTGGCAGGTACTGTACTCGAGTTCACTGTAGACCTGCGACACAAAGCATGGGAAGGAGTGATTTTACAAAAAAAGTATGTAATGCTCACTAGGTCATGGAATTGTTTTGTATAAAAACCTTTCCAACACTAAGAAATGGGAGCTTCTCCACTAATTCATGCCATTTTGGTAATACAATGCCAGAAATTGGCTGGCTACAATCATCATATTTAAAATCAATGCTATTTTAGTATTTTTGACAAAACTACTGATTTTATCCATTGGACCAAAAGCAACGGAGATCATGAGCATCGATGGTGAGGTGACACGTGTCCCAAAGCCATTAGTTGCAAGATACGATCTTTGCAGGGGGTTTACTGAACCAGACAAATGCACTAAAAGGAAGGCCACATATGCTGCTTGCATAACTTCAACTGCAATATTTATCTACAATGGGAGGCAGCGCAGGCAGTGGGTGGCTGAAGAGAGGGAGAGGGAAAGAGAGAGAAAGAGAATCAGAATCTTACCGAGGGAGAGAGACATGCTTCCTCTCTGGAGGAATTACTGGCCCAGTTTTACCGTCATTTTCCTCAAGATAAGCAAAGTGCTTTCTGAATTGACCAGTAGCACTGCAGGTAATTGATACAGAACTAATTTATCACGAAACGAGCATAAAATACAGAATAATGATACAAAATCAAACTAACAGTACAAATGTCCAATGCATGAAAGTGTGAAACCTGGGATAGAGAAAATTTGCGCCTTCATTTCCAGCCATGTAATCTTTAAGCAACTGGGGATGATATTCTAGTATCTCTCGAAATATTAGTTCCCGTATGTCCTCCTTAGTCACCCGTCGCCTCTCAAACTCAAACTCTAGCTTCGAGATATGCTGACAAGAAGGTTCACGCTCAACTTTTGCTAGGCCCTTGAAGTAAGGATCAGCCAACGCCTGATAAACCAAATACATCAAAATTTGTGTATGCGTAATATGATTACCATGAAGATGCAAAAAGCTTCTTGCCATATCGTACCTCTTCAGCAGTCGGCCGATCCTTAGGATCAAATGCTAATAGCCTTTGCAATAATCGCAGTGCTGCAGGATCTGCATTTGGAATTTTCTCAGTCAAGGAAACGGGTTGCTTTTTCCGCATATTTGTCAAGTATCTCCTCGCCTTCTCATTCCGAACCTGCATTAACATTATCTTTTTTTAAAAAAAAGTTCTAACAGAAATTGAAACTTTAATCAGAGATAAATAGAACATAAAAGCAGAGTAATGTTCCATACACCAGAAATCGTATCCGAGGCTGGAGTCCCAAGAAGATCGGTGATCAAATCTAACTGATGCACGACACTTTTACCAGGAAACAATGGCTTTCCTGTTAATACTTCCGCAAAGATGCAGCCAATACTCCAAACATCAATAGCGGGTGTATACTGCAGTCCAGGTACCAACACAAATTAAATTACAGGAATAATATAGATCACACCACAATTAAGCATGTTCGGGAAAATGACACACAAGACCTGACACAGTTACCTGAAGGACAGAAATTTCAACTTCAGGAGAATTCAATAGTCCTCCTGAACAAGAATTATTTTAATCTAGGGACTCAGATGCATTTCATACATAAATAAATGCACAACTTCGACCATAACCCATACTATTGGCACTGGGAATAGTAAAAATGCCAAATCAAGTTAAACAACTATTCAGTATTCACAACCCCAGATTAAAAACTATGTGCGGAACCAATCAATAGGGGTTAGCTACATGATTATTTTCCCACGCTCTGGCTTTGGGCTTAGTTATATTATATACAACAAATTCATGTTTTTTACATTATGGCATGAATTCACATTCCACTGATGGCAAAATGTAGACAATGCTAGTCAGTGGTGCACACAGGGGAGAGGGATGCCAATCATTTGACATAATCGCTAACAAAGGATCTTTGTCCATCTCATTATGCAGGCAATTACACCAGAGTCCCAGACAAGGACACAGAATCATTACTTGAAGACAGTATTCAGTAGTTCTTTACTACAGTAGTCCTAATGCATACGCAAAACACAAAGGAATATTAAGAAAAACTGAATACAATAATAGGCAACTGATTATTGCCTAGCCATACAAGAACATAGGAGTAGATAAATAAACAACGGGGACATAATCTTTAAGTCAGTCAGCTTCATAACGAACAGATCCCTCTAAAAAAGGACCAAAAGAGATTGTATCACTATTTTCAACCATGGACCCATAGACATACCCCACCCACATTGCCATTGGTTGGAATACAAAAAATGAAGCACATGCAAAAGACAGCCATACCTTTGAGAAAAAAGATCCACACAGCTCAGGAGCTCTATACCATCTTGTAGCAACGTAATCCTGCAAAGGATACCGGGAAACAAATATAGATAAAATAACAAAAAAGGGAGGACACACATTAGGGAAAAAATTCACAAGAGGGAGTTTGAAAACCACATAATATGCTGTGAAGCCCTTAAGAACGCTAGAAAAGTACAATGTTCCCGCATAGTAAGACATTTTACATCCTCTGGCATAAATAAAAATCATATGGCAAGTTAAAAGAATGACATACCGTCCAGAATATCGTCGTCGGTGTATCGTTAAATGCAACTCTTGCTAGTCCAAAATCACATATTTTCAGTTTGCAATTTGCATTCGCCAATATATTCTTTGGTTTGAGATCCCGATGGTACACATTTGCTGAAACCAAAGAGCTTTAAGTCACAATAGATCCCACAAAAAGACATGGCATCAAGGGTGGGGGCAACTCATAAAACAAAGAGGTGCATGAACCCAACAGGGTATAAATAATTAATTCCCTGATGGCATGCTCACTCGCGTAATAACTGGTGAACTCTACATATTGTCAAAAAGTGTCACCTGTGTGCATATACTTCAAAGCACGTAGCATCTGATAGAGGAAAAACCGATGGTGGTCTTGTGTCAAGTCGTCATTTGCTTTGATGACTTGATGAAGGTCAGACTCCATCAGCTCAAAAACAACGTAAATGTCTCTGAATTCTCGCCTAGAAGGTGGCAGCATGATGCGTTTTATTTCAACAATATCAGGATGCCGTAAAAGCCTGAGTAACTTGACCTCCCGTAAGATTCGAATAGCATCAGATATGTGCTCAAAAATATCGGTAATCTTCTTTATAGCCACTTTTTCTCCTGTATGGGTGTCGATGGCCGCACAAACAACTCCATAGCTTCCCTTCCCTATAACTTCTAGAATTTGATATCTATTTGCATCCCCATACTCGGTAAAGAAATCCATCTTTTTCGGACTCTGTACAGAGAAAAGAAAAGGAGTCTCATTCATGCATATACACAAGTTACTAGAGTGAGTCATGCAACATAATAAAGCAGTCTAATAAGCAATGCTTGATTAGATAGCCAAAGTATATTCCCATATGATAGCCAAAGTTAATCACACAATCATCAAGAGATCATGGAAACTATGTCAATGCAAACCATTATCCAGTGAAGATCCATCTCAAACATATAGCTTATAGACTGCTATCGAAGTACAATTCTGACATTTACCAAACTCTCACATAACTGAAGGACAGCAGATGAAACGAAATTAGGGAGGCAGAAAAACATAGTAGTTCAAACACGATCTCCTCTTCCTGTATGCTTCAACATAAATAAAATCCAATACATGCCGAACTAGTAGGGAAAGAAAGCAACGTGTAAAAACTAGGCTATCAGTACAGATTGAGTGCACAGATCTGAGGTGGATAGAGTGATGCAGAACAATGGGGCCCACTTGCCCTTTCAAATTGCTAACCAAAATTCGATAGGAAAAAATCTCCTAAATTCACACCCATGAAGTCTCAAAATCCAATTTCTATTCCCCATGCCCCATCACATCACCCACCATTGCGGTCCAAACCACCATGCTGCCTCCACCACGCTCCCCTCTAACTCCTTCTCTCTTGCGACCGAACCCAACACCCCCCTGTAAGTTTCACATTTTCATGATTTAGTCTTGGTAATTAAGCTCTTTGTACTTGTGTAGTGAATAAATTGCATGATTCCTAAATGAGCCCTATACTGGTATACTTAAACCTCTATGTGGAAGTTAATAAATCCATTGACAATCAATGAGAAAAATAAATGCAAACCATAGAAATCTGCAATAATGTCGTCGAATAATAATTTTTGTTTTCTCAGTTTTTGTATGGTCAATTTGAGGGGAGAAATTTTGGAGAAAATTAGAGGAGTTGGGGAGAGATGGGGTTGGCATTGTGGTTGGTGCTGGTGGTGTAAGTGGCAACGGTGGCTTCGATGATCATTGGTGCAGCGGTAGATGAAGCGGTCCTGTGTGGGTGCGTTTAATCATCTCGTATTCTAGTTTATCTTTTTAATTTCAGACTGGATTCCTTTTGTTGTGTTTGTTCTGATTTTTCGTTTGGTATCTGTTGCTTGGTTGGAAAAATTACAATTTTTTTTGGGTCTGGAATTGAAGATGGCTCTGGAGAGGAGATGTGGGTTGAATGTGAAATGCGCGAATCAAATCTAGCCATCCAGGGTTAGGGTTTGCTTGGAACATGAGGTCGAGCAATAAAAAAACGAAAAATGCAAAGGTGGCCGAAGAAGCAAATGGGTCAAGTTTTATACAACATTTTGAAATAACAAATGGGCCCCATCTTTCCACATCACTCACTCACCTCAGCTCTCCACCTCAAATCTGTAAAGATCTGTCCATCAAATCGGTACCCCTAGCATTTTTTCGTAAAAACTAACCTTCTACGTATTCAGATTGCAGCCAAATAATCAAGTTTTTTCATACAACCAACTAAGGCCTTGTTTCCCATATGATTTTATGGGAAATTCCATAAAATTTTGATTTTATGGGATTTCCCATAAAATCTTATGGAAGACAAGGCCTAAGCCTAAAATCCCTATCTTTAATACATTCAAGTCACTATTGCAGTTCTTCTTCTTCTAACATCCAGCCGACAAATCAAATTCCTACTTTTGTATTCCAAATTATGTATGAAAATCTGACAAACGAAATAGACCCTCAAATCCAAATGTTCTCCATCTATAGTCCTATGCAAATTTGTAAAGACTCCACCTAAACTCCACACACAAAGACAAGCAGCAAAACCGTTTCCTCAACATCACCATAGATACATATAAACACACACACACTAGAGACAGAAATGATAGCGTGAAATGTAACCTTCTTTCTGGAAAAATTGTCATCTCATTTTGAGTGGGAGAGAGATCCAATGAGTACTTCAACTATTCCAAAACCCAAAATTCAAAAAAACCACACTTCTTCCCCCATCGAAAACTCTCAACCACCAAATAAAGCACAAGCAGAAAATAATAACCTTTATAAGGTGAGATAAGCAATGAAGAAGAAAATGAAAAAGTTAAAAAATCACACAATTCGGCTAAAATACCAGACTTTATGCATTAAATAACGATCTCATTTGTAGATAATAAAAATACACTTTTTGGCAATAACGAAAAAAACCTAGAAATTCACATATGACCACATAAAATAGTCAAAGACACGCAGATAGTAAGTCTAATAAAGATCTCATCTTTCCTTAAACCCTAGTTCAGGAGATAGGCAATAAAATAGAAGAAAATGCAAAAATTCAAAACTCACACAACTCAACTAAAACATCAAATGAAGATCTATTTTCTACATAGGTGAGATTTTTTGTTTTTGACAGTAACGAAAAAACCTAAAAATTAACACATAACCACATAAAGACACGCAGATGGAGCAAAGTTCAATCAAGATCTTTTTCCAAACACAAATGATCAAATTCCAGAGAGAAATAAATGAATCGCGAAAAAAGTGACCTTTTTTCTCTGATCTTGCTGCATCTCGCAAAGCCCACAAAATCAACGGCTGCGATCCGTCTTCCCCTTCCTCTTGTCCTCCAAATCAGATCAAGAAAACCCTAGAAACTCGCAAAATGGCGTCGAATCGTAGAAAAGTCAGCCGTATTCGCCCTACCGACACCAATTCTCCTTATAATTTCCCCCCAATTCTCTGTCGCGAAACACACACTGTCCCTTCCGCCACCTACCACAACCACCACGCATCCAATTATCGAAAAACCTTCGAAATTTTCAGCAACTGGACGTTAATCGTCGAGAGAAGGATTTAAGGGGAGGGGAGGATGGATAGCGGAAGAGAGAGATTGGGAGGAGGAGAAAATGGAACACTAGGGTTTGGGAGACCTGAAGAGAGAGAAGAGAGAGATCTAGAGGTTTGAGATGAGAGAGAGAGAGAGAAGGAAAAGAAAAGAGCGAGACGTTAACACGGGGATTTATTTGGTTATGGGGAACAGTTGGGGAAATGTTTACAATTAATAATTATTGTTTGGTTCTCTCTTTTTTTTTTTTTTTTCTAATAGAACTCACAATTAAGATCAGTCCAGTAGACTGCCATTAAAATTTAAAATGTACATTAAAATGTGTAAAAAAAAATGTGAAAAAACCTTTAAAGATAAAGGCTGTGTTTGGTTAGATAGTTTAGTTTAGTTTTGATGATGTCAGTAGGTGTAATGAGTGGAGAGAGATAGAGAGAAAAATGAGAAAAATGATGATGTTATAAAAATTAAAACTAAACAGGGAAACGAACAAGGCCAAAATGTGTTTGATTGCTAAAATGTGTTTTTTTTTTTTATCTTTTTATTTGTTTACTGTCATCTCATTAGACTGACAATAGAAGAACACTTAAAAAAATTATCTCCAAAAGTCTTTTTATTGTTTCGTCGTTCGTGCTTTTCTTTCTTTAATGACTTTTTATTTAATTTTACTTTTTAGATATACATTGCGTATCTTTACTTAAAAACTAGAAAAATTTGTTAAAATCTAAAAATAAAATCTAAAGACCAAAAATTACACAACCATTTACAAAACTTTTATCTCAAAACTTATGTCCAATCTAGCAATCAAACAAATATATTAACGCCTTGATTGGAACTTGAGGAAAAGGGGAGAAAGGAAGAGAAAACAAAATGAGATGAAAATGAGAGAGAAAATAGTACTGTGGAAAATGCTAAAATTTTATATTTTCTCTCCAAACCAAATAATAGAAGAGAAATTTTTAAATTTTCCTTTATTCTCTCCTCTTCCACTAGTTCCAAAAAGAGAGTGTAGTGACCTTTGGCCCTCTTCAAATTACTAACCGCACTCCAAAATCAATCCTTTAAACGAAAATGTTGGGGTGTTTTTCGTATTTTCCTCTTTTATTAAACAGAGATTAGGTGAGTGCATTCAAAGAGAAATTTATTTTTAATCTATAAAAAAATATTTAATCTATAAAAAATTTCAAAGAGAGAAATTTTTAATCTATAAAATATTTTTCCCTCTTGAATAGTTAATCTTTCTCATTTTTGTTTATTGATAATTTAAGAAAGGCGTCGAATCATAAATGACAGCTTCACTGAGCGTGGATTAGGTGTCAAATAATGAATCCAAGTTTTTCGAGCTCAATTCAAAATTTGAAAGGATTTAAAACACAAATAGAGCATGTTTGACAAAACAAGATGGGCAAAAATTCAAGTTTATCAATTGAGCGAGTCGCTATTTACATTTTCAAACTCATTTCAATTTTATCCATTGAACGAGTAATTGTTTATGTCTTCAAACTCGTTTCATCAAGCGTTTGTAAAATCATAATATATACAATTGCCGCACGGAAATAAGTTAGTAGGAGTACTTTTTTATTAGGACACAATCAACTTTATTTTGAATTGTTCTACAAAACTCCACAAAAATACTATATACAATGGTGAAGGCAATATATGCTTGTATATATATTTGATGTGCTATCCAACGGTGCTTGCTATTTTAGGGGGCATCTCAGTAAAATTCCAAGGCATCTCTCTTTTATTTTTATTTTTATTTTTTGGATGATAGTCAGTTCTAATCATTGGTTAGTATTCTATTCCTATCATTTCAATGGCAGTGAAAATGACTTTTAGAGCTATGATAATTGATAGCCTAGCTGATTCTTTAAATTAGTATCAATATTTTTTTTTATATAACCAAGTATCTAGATCAGCTTAGGGCATCCTTATTAGGAGCACCAAAATTTTCACCAAATTTAACTTCAAAAACACATTTTACAAATTTAGCAAGTCACTTATCCAAAATTCCCAAAATTAGACTCTCTATCCAAACTTAACTATATTAAACTATACCCCTCAAATCTATAAAATAAAAAATAAAAAAATTCCCCCTAAAAATGGAATCCTCCCACCTGGGGAGATGTTTTTGGTGGTCATTGAGCCACGTGTTCATACCCCCCACCCCTCCCGCTGTTCCGCTCCCCCTCTCTCTTGACGCAACAGGAAAAAAACAATAATAAAATAGAAAGGTTAGTGAACAGTAACTTAACAAAGGTGGGGCGTTACTGTTAAGCCTGATTTTGAAGGATTTTGCTACATTTCACTCATCAAATTTAGCTTTTAAGGGATTTGATGAGTGAGATATTGATGCTCTTACGAATATCTCGACTACTTTTGAGAGATTAATCTCACTATTCACTAACATAACCCCATTAATTATCAGAGTTTTTGAGATACAAGCATACAATCATCAAAAAGAGAAAAAAGAAAAAAATAGTAAGTATTGACACCTAGATGTACATTGGCAGAGGCAGCAAAGGACAAGAGTGGTCAGTTAACCCCTTTCAGCATCAAATTTCAATAGGAATATTACTAGTTTACATCAAAAGTTTGCTAATCGCGTTTGCTTATTTTATTTATTTATTTATTGCCCTAGCCTGTATTAGATATTTGGTACTCCCTCGTCCCTTTTTAAATTACCCTAGGAATACGTGTAATTTCGAACCCCTAAAAAACATATTTCTCTATATATATTTTAATTTGTTTTATACCAAATTAAAGTGCTTATTGAGTACTTTAATTTGGTGCAAGAAAATTTTTAAAACGTTATACAAAATTACATTTTTTAACGTTCACAAAAATACACGTTTCCCAAAGGGATTATTTAAAAAGGGACGGAGGGAGTACTTAGTAAAATAAGGGTGGGAAACAGACTTCTCCCACATTAATTTAGAAATCCTCTCCTGTTTTTCAGAATGCTAATATCTTCCTGCAAACACTCCTCTAGGCTCTAGAC
This sequence comes from Vaccinium darrowii, assembly GCA_020921065.1. Lineage (NCBI taxonomy): Eukaryota > Viridiplantae > Streptophyta > Magnoliopsida > Ericales > Ericaceae > Vaccinium > Vaccinium darrowii. The sequence goes on from CM037151.1 coordinate 44,203,556, forward strand.
ATGGACTCACCATCACCATGACTGATAATCGCGTATAGTTCTAATTCTTGACCCCTCAAATAAAAAATTCTAACTCCACCCCTGTAGAAATGGTATAAGACACGATTGATAAAGACTCACATACTTCACAGGCTCATAAATTGGTACCTAAAAATGTTTCCAACACCAAGAAACAATATTTTGTTTACCACTTTCATTTTTATATGTTTTCCGTTTTGGATTTATCAACCAAAAAAAATAAAATCCTAATCCATGGAAAAGACCCTGGCTTATAGCTGAATGGTTTAGTTTGCCCAAATGTCATGTCTCATGTATGCAAGGAGTTATATCACCCACCCCCACCTGCTGGCCTTTTTGTTTGCAAAAGTTTGGCTTTGGTATCAGTCAAATGACTAATTTCCTAATAATTAGAACATGGTCATAACATGTGAAAATCGTGATACCCAAACTTGAAAGAGTTTGTTTATTCCCAAATGAAGAGCGATTGAATGGTTTTTGGGCACTTATTTTGCAATAATTCTTTCATGATCATATTACGGGCAACATCACATGGTACTCAAGACGTGATCATCCATAGATATCATCATAGAACTACTATAGTAACATTTATCAACGGAATCAGTATGAACTTGTCTCTCATCGACCTTCCGTGTGACGTGAGTTTGATACTACTAATTTAGATGTCGTGCACCAATGGACTTTGTACATCTCTTAAGCCTCCATTCAAGTAATCATACAACAAAACTGTCCAAAAGGATTGGATGGAGGAGCTAGCTAGAAACCTGCCCCAAAGTTTCGTAGGAACATTGTTTTGCTATTAATTTATGAACTAATTGTGACACCATAAAGGCTTGTCTCGATCCCTCAATTATTATAAGAACTCCTACCTTACTGCATAAATGAATTTGTTCCACGTATCATGATATACAACCCTTTATAGCGTAACAACAGCGCGGAAGTAAATCTATCCTATCTGTTCCGGACCATTTGTCTCACATACATATGAGCATAGTAGTAAAAGAATTGTTGGATAACATATTAGCTTTTGTTTAATCAATGGTGTATCCATGCAAACGTGGTCTAAATTAGGTCTAGAAATACCCTCTTTTTTTCTTTTGATGATGCAAAAGGAATACCATATTGTTGGTGGAATAATTATCAATGGGGTGGAACACGTGTAGTCTACTGAATAATTAATGGAAGAAAAGCAAGTGAAAAAGAATTTTTTTAATTTTTGAAAAGGTAGAAAAAGAAACTTTGATGGCAGTGATTGAAGTCTCTCATCCAATGGCAGTATGGCACAACCATCATTCACCAAAAACGGAAAGGTTGTCTGAAAATATCCATGGTTTTTTCCGTTTCATTAGATTCTATGGTGAGAGTGTCCATGCAAGTTACGCGCACCTTGATTATTTACCTCTTTAGTCTGGTCAAAAGTAGGTCATTCACGTCGGGAATATCTTTGAACACCCCACACCCCACGATGACAGACCAGCAAAAAGGCTGCACGATGATAGGACTAAAAAAGTGGTCACGCGTGACAGACCTCAAATGTGGCTGTGCGTGGGAGGATGTTAAGAAATATTGTTCCACATTGCTTCGGAATGAAATGAGTGATTACTTAATATATGCTGAGACTTCTCCACTTATTGCCAATTGGCTTTGAGTTGGATGTAAAGTCACCACAAATATGGAGTAATTACTACTTAGTACTCCCAAAACACAGTCACGTGGTACTCCGAATCATTCCAGCACACATTTATGTGGAGTTCATACAATTTGCCCCATACTTGTACTACTTTGGCCTTTTTAACAGTCTAATATTTTATTTTGGATTGTCCCTTAAAAAGTCAGTTTTGTAAAGTTAGTAAATATAAGTGGGCACATTTAAAATTTTTGCTCTTAAAAATAGATTTCATTTTGAAAAACTAGTACCTGGTTGATAACAATATAATAATGATCTCTCCGTAGAAGATGTTTATGAAAAGTGAGTAAAAGTAACTAGGCATGAATAAAAGTGAGTAAAAGCAAAAAATCATAAAGCCCACGAAAATTTGTGGTACTGTCGTAGTGCTCAAGAGCATTGAATAATTAGACGTGAATATGTGATGCAGAAGAAAGTGGTAATTCCCATAATGATTAACTTTTGTTGTAATTGGGTCGATTCGTATCTCCATCAAGATAGGTGCCCAATTAGACCTTTGGGTCCCATTACTGTAATGTGCATGCTTTCTTGAGATGTGATGGGATGCTTAATGGTAGGTAAACGGACCAATGGTTTTGCATTTTAAAATATGTTGAGGCTCCTTTCAAGTTGGATCCAAACAAGCTATAGCCATCGACTTCCTTGACATTGTCTGCAAAACAAGGAACCAGTTAGGGCCTTCCGGTTCGGTTTAATCGGGGGACACTTCAGTACATAAGTTAGACAACAATAAAGTATTGATCTGAGATCTAGAAAATGGCATACCTCCTTGCGGTTTTATAGAAGGTATGTACTTGCTTCCTAAGAAAATCCGTGCTGAGCATGAGCCCGTGACGTTACCTATAACTACCTCAGGTAGGTGACTCAATGCATGTCGCTCGGCGTCCACGTGGCCGAACACGTGTTTGGAACATTGCCACTGGGACGTCACGGAGAACATTGTTGCATGGTGGTTGTCAATTTGTCATGGATTGGTGTGCTCCTGCCCAGCCCGGTCATACAGTTTCCCAGCCCGCTAGGCATTCAACCCTAGCAAGCCCTGCCAGTGGGCTAACTGTATATGTCTGAGGCCCAATACCATGGTTGGTTAGGCACACTACAGTTTACAGAGTGTTTGGGAGTCGATTACTTTTGAATTATATAAGGATTGTGAATTAATAAAATTTGGATTAAAATGAGAATGGAAAATGATTGTGACACACACACTCAACCACACACACACACTCACATGCGGTGGGTCCCACTGCACGTGAGTGTGTGTGTGGGATTGTGTGTGTGTATCACTATTCAATGAGAATTTGTAGTAGCGTTTGGATGAGTTGTGTAAAATAGATTTTTGCGGAAAGAGTCTTGTGAGTAAAAGTATAATCAGAATCCAAAAATCTCTTCAAAATGTGGTTTTCAGATTCTTCATTATGCAATTCATTTCTCAAAGTGCATCTTTTTACCTTATACGGAGTAAAATAAATAAAAGAGGTGTTCCTAGAGCATTGCTTTAGCAGTCCACCCCACCACTTGTTGTGGGCACCACAACAAATGCATGGATCGCTCATAGCACCGTACTTATAAACTTGTGATGGAGGGGGAGTCCCTAAACTAGGGGTACCCAAAAAAAACAAAAGAGCATTGCTTTAAAAGCACCGACTATATATAATCTCAGACCAATTTGTGGGGTAGAGGGTTGGGAATAGTCCCTTGCACCAACTGGGGCTGAAAGTGAAAGGGCGTTTGGAGCAATCCCTTAAAAGCTTTGAATATACTGCTTCGCCATTTTTAAAAGTCTAGTGTTCCATTTTGGGATTGTCTCCTAAAAAGTGTCCGTTTTATAAAATTAGTTGATATAAGGTGGTACATTTTTCATTTTACCCCTAAAAGTAGATTTTATTTTGAAAATCTAGTGATGAAAATATAATGATGATTTCTCCGTACGTAGAAGATAGTTATGACACTTTAAAAAGATAGAGGGAGTATATGTTTTTTTTTTTATTATATATTTTTATTTATTTGTGAAAGCTTTGAATTAGGTGCCAACAACTTCTTTTGGGTCAGTTCGTACAGAATTTTGCTGTTTCTAAATGGGGTCCCCAGTAGTGGACGGTGAAATTGGTTTATTTAGAATTAATCGAGGAGTGCGCAAGCGTGCCTGGACATCTAGTTAGAAAAAATATATTCTCAAGTAAAGCGTATCTACGTACAATCCTCAGTTATTTCTCATTAAGTCTACAAGAAAGTTAGGCTGAACATTTTGACTTTGAGAAAAAGGGAAAGCAATTAAGAATAAAACCCAACAGCTTGAACTAGTTTGCAAGTTTTTTTTTTTGAAGAACAAAAACATAGAAAAAATAAAAGCCGCCGAAAAGAAGCTCTGATGTTAGAATCATATATACTAGAGGCCGAGGCATACACTCTATGTGTGCAAGTGTAAATATGTGGAGAAGGAGAGGAGAAGTGGGTAGTTTTTCGTAGGGGTGGGGGTAGTTTATTTTTGGCGGGCGGTTGAACAAGTGATTTTACCATTTTGTCCTTACGGTTAATTAATCTTAGAGTGAAAACAATTGTGAAATATAGTTTTCTATAAGGACAAAATTGGAAATTATTTTGGTGACAGGGCTTCAAAAATTTGTTCACACCAATTGGTGTTCTCTCTTTCTATATTAAAATAGATATAAATCCTCTTATGATGATGGTGTTGAAAAAACCCGGCATGAATCACGACCGTCACCGCCGCTCCCGTGGTAACCGTAGAATTATAAGCAATGAGTGATGTGTGTTGACAAAAGTTTTTGTCTCCACTATTTTCGTGGCTGTTTGTTTTCAACGGTCACAATGAGAGTTGTAAACTTGTAAATTTGTAATCATTGGTTCTTCCTCTTGGGACGTATTTAATTGCATATGCTTCGATTGATTCACCCTCTGTCACTTCTTTAACTCTAAAAAACTCTTTTCAGTTGAATTTAATTAGTAGAAAATGATTGACGTAAAAGCGTAAATTAAGTAAAAGATAAAAAAAAAATATATTCCATTACCTATTTTTTCAAAGTTTGCGGAAATAGCAAATTTTCAGGTTTTTCGCAGTGCAGATCTGATACACTTTGTATGATATTACTTTCAAAATTCACATTTTTCTTTTCGTGTCCCCTAAAAGCAATTTAAAAAAAAAAGGAAGGTAAAAATGCATATCTCTACGTTTGTGATGACTTAGAATCGTTTATAGACTAAAGTGGGCAAGATATCTTGAAAAAACAAAAATAAGCTAAGGCATCATTGGCTGAGTTTCCACTATCGTCTAAATGATGTATTTTAGTGTTTTCGGTACTTTTTGTTAGTTGTCTATAGCGTGAAGACAAGTCATTCTTATCGTATACATCACAAAATACTATTTATAGTATAAACTACACTTATTTGACTGCATTGGGAAAACGGTATTTTCAGTGGAAACTCACCTAAAATACGGGTACAATAAAAAAGTTTGGGCAGGTATATTTGATGCAGCATCTTGTAAAGCAAGTTGAATAAAGGTCATAGCTTAGTATACGCTTGTGTCTTTATTCGTATCAATCAGCTTTGAGTATGATCAAAAACAAAAAAAGAAACAACTTTCAACTTTGAGTCATTTTGCAACACCACCACCCATATCACATGCCTAAAACTTGAAAAATTATTCATTCAAGGTTTTAGGGTACCGCCACGTGGTGCTTCAGATTTCTCATACACTACACTTTTGAGACCCAATACTAAGTGTATGTACACCATAAAAAATACATGGTGAAGAGAGGCTCGGGGCATTGCCACATGGTGCCTTAAAGGCACTGAATAACTCCTAAAACTTATATTCGCCGGGTTTGGAGCAGGGATGGAGCCAGGGGCCCCTGCAAAGGAAAAGAAATAAAAAAACTCTTTAGTATTATATAGGAAAATAAATTTTCTGTGGGTTACATAGGCTCGCCTTGCAAAGTACTTTGGGGGGAAAAAAAAAATATCGCCCCTACAGAGTGAAATTCCTAACTATGTCCCTCGTATGGGGTTCCTGGACTCGTGGGAGAGGGAGGGATTATCCAGTTGCGTAGGCTCGTGTCTCATCACGGTTGGATCAACGAGGCCCAAATCCAAACAAAAACAAGAGTGGACTCCAGACCAGGCTTACCCACGCAATTCAACGGGCTATTTCCTTCATGTTTTGTTCTTTTGACAAACACATCTTAACATTTGACATCCAAATACCAATCATGATCTCCTAAGGACTCTCTCACAGATCTTCTCCGTGAGGACCATCCATTTTTTTTTTTCCGGACCAAATTTCGACAATCTGAACCGCTCAATGTGTTTTAAACATGTTTTTTCAAGGCCAACGTGAGGAATCACCAAAACAAAATACTCAAAAGGGATTCATCCAAGCAGTTTTTCATAATAACCGTACATATACAGTTTATCGAAAATGGCTAGAATGAAGCCCTTCCGGGTATGTTTTTTTTTGGGGGGTGATTTCTCGCCGTGACCCTCAAAAACACATTTTAAACACATTGAGCGATTCGGATCGTCGAGATTTGACACCGATCCATGAGGTATTTACGGAATTTCCTTGAGAGAGTCCTCATTAGATCATGATTGTAGGAATTCAACTTCAAGGGACGAACGTCTATTTCAGTAAAATGAAAAATTATATGGTCAGTTTAAACTTCGAAGGCTAAACTTATAGTACTAGTTCGAATTATCTTTTGAATATACTAAACACATGTTTGTTTTAAAACTTGGGATGGACTCGCCCGTGCTCTTGCTTGTACAACCTTGCTTTCACTTTATGAACCATTCTAGTCTTCGATCAATCCAGATGAACTTACTTTTTAATCTTTCCTTTTTTGGTGACTATACTGTACGAGAATAATATACTAGGAGAATACGTAAATTTCACTCCCTCATTTTGCACCCATATGTTTTTTTTTGGTCAACAGATGTGAAAAGTTAAGCTGATTGTTAGTATTTGCTTTTCTAGATTAATAGAATAGAGGAGAGTAGGAAAACATACCGTATGAACAGGGATGGAGGCTTATAGTGGGTGGAGGTGGCGCGGCGCACGTCATCCCTGGTACACTTTCGATTATGTAAATAATATAGTAATTGAAAAAATAAATGGTTTCGATTATATAAATAATCTTTCTATGACTTTCATTCAAAGACCACGAGATAGTTGAATCAAGTCTTTGTTAAAATTACAACAAACAACAAAAAAATAAAATTCAAGATAAAATTTGATTTTACGGTATAATCTCGCTTTGTATTTTCACGAACAAAATATGACAATTATTAATGGGCTTTCATTGAAAAGTGCAATCCTCTTAACCAAAACATGGTTCCGTCCCTGCATATGAATATACCAATTAAAAAAGGAAAACAGAAACTTTCAAAACAAGGTAACGTTAACAATTGAATGGAAGTCTCACATCAAAGAGGCTCCCTTTTTTTTTTTTTTTTTGGCCCTTTTGAGTTTTCTTGAATATAGCCGTTAAGCCATCATCTGCACCTTTTTGTGTCTTCCTCTCCATTTAAAATACCAATACCCACCAAACTTTCTGTCATGTGCTTTACTCCTTTTGTTGCACAACGCAGAATCCAACACCTCACCAAAATAGCTCTGTACTATATGGCTAGAAAAGCAGAAGCTCTCACTCTTTTTGTCCTGCTTTTGTCCTTGATTTCAGGTACTCTAGCACTCCTAGGTTTCACTGCATCTTCAGGGTCCTAGAAAAGCTGATCATTTCACTTTCTTGGGTTTTCTTTCTTTTTGTCATCTTTAGTGTTGTTGGTATTCAATTTTGATTGCCTAAAGTTTAATGGTCTTGTTCAGATATCATTATGTTACTCTACTTTTCTCTTTATAATTGAGCTGGGTTTCTGACCAATTACCCTAAGTTGATTCAAAAGTGCTTAATGTCATTTATCTCAACTGGGTAATCTTCAATTGCTAACTAGCAAAAATTTCATCAAGTTTTGATACCTTGAACACTACTGCAAGTGAAGTATCCACAATCAATTAGTTGATCAAAAAGAGAACTTTAAGATTAACAGCACGAAAGTTAGTTGTTCGAATAGGGGAAATTACAAGTTCATGTCAACGTTTATGGTCTATCGACTACTGGTGTTAGCTCAGTTGTCCACAATCTTGGTACCCGATCAAGAGGTCAAAGTTCAACTCCCCCTTTTCAAGTAAAATCTCCCCTGGACTTCTGCTTGTGATTTGGGTCTCTTGGGCCATAAGGTTTTTTTTTAAGTCGATGTATTTTGAGAAAATGACCTCTCTCATAAAGTGCAATAAATAAGTTTTGAGTTTAAGATAGGAATTTGAACAATGCCTTACGCCTTACGTGTCTCCTTTTGGAATGTGCTACTATTTGATTTAACATAAATTTGGATTGAATCATGTATAGTCTGCGACCGACTTGATTTTATAAAGTTAATGAATATTGCCCACTTAATGTAATTCTAATGATTTTATTGTCTTTTCTAATTAATTTACAACTTATTGTAACTTCCCCTCCTGATTTTTGCAGTTGGCACTTTCAAATTGGTGAATGGACAGGTAATTTCAAACACTCTCCTCATCTAAAAAGAAGAAGAAAAGTATAGCACATAAAACAAACAGGAAAATAACTTGAAATGATTTGATACATGAAACTGATTATCCAATTTGTGTTTCAGAAAAGTTGGTGTGTGGCCAAGCCATCTTCGGATTCGGCGACTCTGTTGAAGAACATCAACTATGCATGCTCCCAGGTTGACTGCAGGGTTCTTCAAAAGGGTTGCCTGTGTTCCTCCCCGGACAATCTTATCAACCATGCTTCTATAGCCATGAATCTCTACTACCAGTGCAAAGGGAGGAACAAATGGAACTGCGATTTCAAGAATTCCGGTCTCATCACCGTGACTGATCCGAGTAAGTCACACTTCCTGTTTTTCTGTTGATGCTTTTCAGAATCAGTTTTCGGTCTTCCTAGTCTACGACGTAAGAAAATGATTTTTTTTCACACTCCCATCTTCTTCGGATAAGATAACGAGCTTCTTTATCCTGTTCCCAAAACACAATATAAAAATTGTTGATTTTTTAGGACATTTTTTACATCATAAGTTCTTCCCCATAAACTTTCAAGAAAACAAGTTCAGAAAATCGACGATTAAACTAGCTAGTATCTGAACTGTGTTTTCCAAAGTTATTGGAAAACAACAAACAAGCTAAACTGATTTTTTCATTTGACATTTTGAATTAACCATCTGTAAATGTTGTTTTGTGACAAAACTTTGTACTAAATGGTTCACATTTTCATTTTTCAGGTTATGACAGCTGCTTATATGAGTAGTGGTTTCCATGAAACAAGTTCTCAATTTTTGTGGATTCAACATATTGCTTCAGATCAACATAGATATTGATTCTTGTTGTATGTAGCCAGCCAAATAGCAATAATATATTTTCCTAATGTTTTCTTATAGCAATTTTTTTATTATTATTATTATGTTTTCTTATAGCTATCAAAGACGTTATTGTTAATGATATGAGCCTATTCCACAAACTGACTCACAACTGATTTATTGCGCTTTCGAGACAGATTACTCTCTCACAATTCATCCACCAAAAATACTAACTTAGGCCAATTCCCGATCTAAGTCAGATTTATGATTTGTGATTCCAGATCAAAACCAGGAAAATGTCCAAATGAAAGTGGACTTGGGGATTCATCAATAGGGCTGGGAATATTGGTGAACCTGCTGTTTTGGGTCCCTTTGCAGAGAGAAATTTCATCAATGCTTGATAGCCAGTGTGATGCATGCATTCCTAACAAGGTAGCAACAAGCTGCGGTGACTATTGGAGTGTTACTTAACTATGTGTACGAAAAGTCCAAAATGAAAACCGTGTTTAATCATCCCCGCTACGGTGCTTGTGGTTTGCATGAACGTCGATCTCCCAACATTACTTGACAAACACCCCACTGAAGCAATACTGTACAAATGGTGAATCTGTCAAACCTCCTAGTGTTTTGCACTCTCTCAAAAAGTTCAAAAGTTAGGCCAAACTCACTCCTGCCTCAATGTTAGAAAAATGGTTAAGCTCCCTTGTATAGGGGGAACCAGATCACCTGTTCCCAAATCCCCTGTTCCTCTGTTGCAGGGGAGTTTGGGCCGTTAGATCACACATAAATTTTTAAAAAACAAAAATAAAATTCATCATTCAACGGCCCAAAACCCCCCTGCAACAGAGGAACATGGGAATTTGGGAACAGGTGATCTGGTATTGTACAGGGACGGTACAGTTGTAACCCTATCCACAATATTTCACCAGAATCATTTTAATTAGCTTCATGATAGCTATACTATGTCCAATAAATCGTTTGAATTTGACAACTTAAGCTTAAAATCATAATCACTATCCGATATAAATTAATTTTTCACTTACCAATCAAAGTCCTGCGAAGTTAATTTTTTTTTGTACGTATATTAATTTCTAAATTCGAGAGCTATGAGACGAACGGTACGAATATTATGAGATCCGAGTGGCGACTAACGGTCTGGATAAATTCGAATTAGTAAAAATGCTTTTCTAACTTTTCTAAAATGTAGTAAGATGATCCGAACCGTTGATTACCGATTGAACGGCCGAAGAAGCTCATTACATGCTCTTCACTACGGGTCCAATATTTAATGAGTCCGAGACGAAGCCCGCAAAACTAAAGTTGTGGGGTATCAAAAATAGCTTAACCCCTTCCAATATTACTCACCCTGGGTGCCGATCCAACGCTCCACAGCCGCTGGTAAATATCGACGGTAACCACAATCCCTATATTTCTCTCGTCTTCTTTCTTTAGTTCCTCGAGCTCGCGTTCTCAATCATCACTCTTGAAATTTTTACAGAACCAAAGATGTTTTTAAGAGACGCTTTCCTGCTCACACCCACACTCCAACTTCGGCTTTCACTCCAGCGTAAGCACGTGCGCGCGTTTTACGGCGATGAGACTCAGGTATAGCCGTATAGACGTATTGTATGTGTTTGTTTTAGTTAAATAAATGGGCCTCGAAAAGGGGTCAGGTTAAAATGTTCAAGTACGGAGGATTTAGGGTTCGGACTGGTTACACCCATCTGGGTTTTTGGTCAGTCGGAAGAATGATGATCAAAAAGAAAAACTGAAGTTTGATCACAGCCATCCTAAACTTACCCTAAAATTGTAGTAATTGCGAAGTTGCTTTCAAATCCCCTCATTAGTCAGCAACTGCGTAGTTGTGTGGGCTAAGTGGAATAACCCTCTTATCCTATGTCAAAAAAAAAAAAAATTGATTTCATATTATGTTAAGAGTCTTTTCCTTTATTTTCCAAGTTCCAGACAAAGCTTTAGATTCTAATGTAATTTTATTATGCAATGTTTTCTGTAACTCCGCCAGTGCCGTGTTTAGAGTCTTACATTGTTTAGAGTCTTACATTGTTTACAGGCTTACAGCCGGTTCCAAACCCGAATAAAGGAGGAGGGTTGTGTGTTAGGTAGCTAACAGCCAACAAATAAAAAGTCCGTTGGATCTCTATGACATGCAATGTTTTCTGTATGAGCAAAATCTTAGCTTTAGAAGAATAAAGATTAGGTATTGTTTTCTAGAGTATATGAGCATAATCTTGCCACACCAAGCTAACCAGCAGTTGGTAGCATTTTTTTCTCAATAAAAATAAATTTTCTGTATCTGTTTTCGCTCCGTAGTGAATAGAAGGATGAATCAGCTGCAAATCTGCAATGCCATGAGGAAACAAGTTAATTTCATGCTTCACTACTACCCTTCTCTGTTTTTGTGAACTGCCTTTATTGTTCTTGTTGGAGCTAATGCTAGTGGTAATCTTTAACGATTGACAGGACGATACTGGTGATATTGATTCTGACATGGAACTCGATGATATTGATTATGACATGGAACACCGTATCGCTTCTGCTATTGAAAATGATGATAAGGGAAGCTTGGTCTCGTTGATTAGAAGCCCGAGTTTTAGATGGAACAATAAATATGATTGCGTAGACGAAATTTTGGAGAGTATCTGTAAGGCTGATGCCGTGAACTGTGCCAATTCATTGCTGGAAGGGGAGTTGGGTCCGGTAGTAGATGTCAATATGCCAATGCTGGGTTCAGGGGGAGAAGTTTTCCCCCTGCATTATGCGGCTACTTATGCATGTCCTGGAGTAGTTAAGTCAATACTTAGCCGTGGAGCTCGAACTGATATTAGACTATATGATCCACTGGGAAATCGTCACGATGGGTTGCTTCCACTCGAGATAGCACTTGATGTTGCGAGGTAACTAGGGAGGGTGTGGGGAGGGAAGGAAGAAGAGAGGAGATTTCAACAAATCACTTCTTTCTTGTTTTTGCATTATGCTTTTTTGTTATGTCTGATTTTTCCCTTTCTTGGTGTATAACTGATTGTGCAGAGACTTCTTGTCGGGGCAGATAGTTTACTCTCCGGGACAATCTCTCTTTCGATTGATAGCATCCCTTTGTCATCCCAGAATGGTCAGTTTTTTTGCCATAGATTTCTTAGTTGAAATAGCTTTTGTAACCTCACCCGACATGTTTATGGAGTTTCTAGAGATGAGTTGTATTGGTATCGTTTTTGAATCAGTACTCAATACCGGTACTCTGCTGATACTTGCAGTAGAACAGTATCCACAATGTCTTTTAAGTTTCTTTTTGAAGTGTCGGATATTCTAAGGCTCCGTTTGTTTGGACCTAAAATATTTTACACCGTAAAACATTCTTAATTTGTGTAAATGATTTTGGTCAAAAATAAAATCGTGTTGTTATTTTCCAGTGTTTGGTTGGCATTTGGACAAAATTCATTAGCAAACAACATATTGCTGTTGAACCCTCACAATCTTATCAAAATTCATCCAATTGGATACAGTAATTAGATGGCGTACATAATCAGCATAACATTCCCGTATTCGGTATATATGCGTATAGATAACATTCAGATGTATCTATATATGTGAAACAAGTAGTTCCAATGCCAGGTGTCTGATTCCCACTCTCTCCACATTTGTTCCAATGTCGAGGAGTCCTGATCTTTGTCAACCTTTGTGTAGGAGGTTGCCAATCACTAAAAAGAGATCGTATGCAGCTGTGGAGAACCCTTGGGAAAATGATTTACGGGAATTCTGGATGCTGAATGAAAGAAGCATGGTAATGTGCACATAAATCAAAATGATTCTTGGGTCTGCCCTCTCTGATGCCTTTTGGCTTTGATTTGAGGGCATGATTCCGCAGCAAACGCGACGGTATAGGGGGATCACTGTTTCAGTGGTATTCTGTGAGCAGCCACTTTGTGCATTTATTGCCAAAGGTTAGGTCTGTCTCCAATCCATCTGTTTCAGTGGTATTCTGGGAGCAGCCACTTTGTGCATTTATTGCCAAAGGTTAGGTCTGTCTCCTATCCTTCCCCCGCCCATACCCCCAATTATTGGGGACTAAATGGGTTATGTTATTGTTGTTGTTGTAGTCATTTTCCTCCATGTGGTGAAAAACATTTTACTTTGGAAAACATTTTACACATGGTCTAGCCAACCAAACAACAGAAAATGAGTAAAACATTTTACAGGAAAATGTTTTACATCCAAACAAACGGAACTTATCCAAAATTAAGGTGTGGCTACTTCTTGCATAGATTTATGCTACCTTATTTTGTCTTTAGAGAGAAAGATACATGACATGAAAAGGCATCTTATTTTCAATAGTTGCTTGTATGCTTATTTTGTCATACTTGTGCTTTATAAAATTAGATCTCAACTACCAAACGAGTAACCAGGTAAGTATACTTGTATGCATCACGATTGCAGAAGAAATATGCAATGTTTTTTCACCATTCTTGCAGCTATGCCCAGTCCAATGGATTAGAAATATAATTATTCATCTAGCATGTCCTAGTTGTACCCGTATTCTAGGTTTTTTAATTTTCTTGATTGGCCATATCCGTATTATATTTGTACCCCGTTCCATATTGTTTTCCTGCTTCATTGGGCGACTTGTTCAGTTTTCCCATCCTATATCAGTTTTTGCTGCATGAAGTTGATTAAAAAGTTATAATGCTTTTTCTGTGGCAATTTGTTCACAGAAAAGGTTTTTGACGGCTTGTAAGTTGCTTGCATGGTCCTCCAAGAACGTTGCAAAGGAGGCTTACTCTTATGTCTCCAAAGGAAAGCTCACCGAATTTGCTGTCTTGCTAATGGTCGCTCGCGAAAAGGTGTTACTTCCTATCACATTTTCTAGACAAGACGGTGATAGTTGGAATGGAAGTATGACTATCCACCAACTCCTCAAATATGAATATTGGTCACTATTCGACGAGGGGTTCAAACCGGGCTCACATGCGAAAAGGAAGCTAACTTGGGTTTATTGGAAGAAAATGAGTGTGTGGTCAACTGCACTTGTGCTTGAAGTTTTTGTGAGGGCCGGCAATGCTATTGAGGAATATATACAGTTAGAACATCACAGTGTATGTAGATTACTACCAGCTCCATGCTTCGTTTGGTCCTGTCTTACTTCGTTGCATGATTCGTAGGTGCATGAAATCAATAACAATTAGCCATACTTGTTGCAGATCAGAGAGAGCATCTCAATCCACTGAATTTTCTTTTGGTTTTGTGATAATATATGTAAATGTATTAAATAACGAACCTTTTCCCCTACCCGAGTCAAATTGATGGTGCACCCTTGATTCCTCCAGTTTTAAGGTTTTAGTTGTCTGATCCCTAGATCTACAACCTCACACCATGCTCACACAAACATCCATGTAGCATAGAGTATGCGTGCACAAATATTAAGGTGTTTATGGTTCATGCAGGAAATTGCATATCTGGATCGTCTGGTGTTCCCTCCCTCACATGCACAGAAAGTACAAGTGGAGAAGGATGTTGCTTTGAGGCTTGTGGAAGCTGGATTTACAGTGGAGGCTGGAGAAATTAATTTTAGCTTCGAAAACTGGTTGGGGAGCGCTCTAATTTGCCTTTTTCATTGTTTTTTCTCCTCTTTAAAGCAAACCAACCTGAGTTTTATGCCCTAATCTATTGGGGTCAGCTACATGACCCCATTGAGTTCTGTCAAAGGTTACTTGTTCATTTAGTCTTAGTAGACTCGTATCTTTGTGCATTACAACATCCAATGTCAATTTGGGTCTTCCCCTCCCAATAGCGTTACTATCCAATATTATCCTATCAACTCTCTTTACTACTGCATCTATAGGTCAACGGTAGATATATCCAAACCATCTTGGTCTATTTTCTCTCAACTTCTTCTCTATAGGTATACAACTACCATCTTACGAACCGTTTCATTTCTAATTATGTCTCTTCTACTCTTATAATACATCAATCGCAACATTCTCATTTCAGCTACACTCATCTTGTTATTTTTTCTCCTCTTCAAGGTTCTAAAACTCGCTAGGCACTCCAGGGCGGCCGGGCACCTTCTAGCTTTCAGGGCCGAGTACTCGGCGCCTAGTCGGGTCTAGTTGGGTTAGTCGGGCTAGTTAGCGAGGAGCCTTCTAGTGCCTAGGCGGCGAGTACTTGACCTTCCAGACCTTCTTTTAGAACACTGCTCCTCCTTATGCTCTTTTACTGATCTTCTTATATGGATTGTATTTTTCAAAATAAGTTCCCTGTTATGTCCTTAAATGACCGAATAGAGACTGAGACCTTGTTCATTTTGGTTTTAAAAAATCACCCCCTCTCACAGCACAGTCCCCAATAAATAAATATTCACTACAATTATTACTCTCATTTCTCTATCTATCTCTCCAATCATTACCCATAACCCACCCCCCCACCCCCCCCCCCCCCCCCCCAAAAAAAAAAAAAAGTCTCATGAAGTTATTTTTCCCCGATGACAGGATGAAAAAAAAAAAAAAAAAGTCTCATGAAGTTATTTTTCCCCGATGACAGGATGAATTCTTGTGATCCTGTAAGTACCCTTATGAAGTACCAAGAGAATGCATCTGGTAATTCGTTGAATTCTTTTTAACAAATGCTAGTTCTGTTTCCGAATAAGCTATGGTGAATTGGGAAATGGTATGCTTGCTCCTGATGATTTTTTATTACAGAGAGTTGGTCTCAATTTTCGCATCCTCACTTCTCCTGGCTGCAGCAGAGGAATTTACAGCCAAGGGTTAGATTTTGTTTTGTTCTTTGGTGTAAAATGGTTTTTGGTTCAAGTGTTCTCAACCTAGATGCGTTATGCCTTCTTTTCCTTTTTCAGTACAAAGAAACTTTATGCTATAATAAACTGCCTTTACCATTTTGTTAGTAAGGCTTTTGGCTACCTTCAACAGCCTTTACGAAGAAGCTCTGTGCTATAATCAACTCAATGTGTTCATGACCATGACCCTTCTTAATAAAAGCATGAAATTACAATGTATTGTTAGTGATCCTTTCTTTCTTAAGTAGTACTTCCTCTATTCCAAACATCTCGCCTTCGTGAGTTCTTTGGTTTGGTGCAAAGAAACCCAAAAAATTATGTACGAAAGTACTTTATTTTCTTATCTCAAAATTCCACAACTTTTCTTAGAGGCAACAATTTGGGATGGAGGGTGTATTTTGACGAGATTAATACATTTTGTTATTCTTATACGTAAATATGTGTGTTCTCTTATTTGAGCAGAACGGAGTCACTCCTTGCGATGGTTATTGGTCTTCACAGTCAACTTATCCTTTACAAAAAACACATAGCTTATTCTCCATGAAGAAGTCAATTGACAGGAATCACACTCCAAAATCCACCTTTAGTTCTCACTATTCAACAAGTTTGGATGTTCAAGCAAACAAGCAAACGAAGCCAATGGAGCAGGGTTTTTCCAAATGTCTTCCAAGGGAGAAGCTTGCAAGCATTTCAATGTTGATCAAGAGGAGGATAAGAAGTGCTCGACTCTTGTAGGTGCATCTTTGGAGGTGTCAATTAATACTTTTGGTATGGCTTTTTGTTCTTTTATTTTGGTTTGGAAAATAACTTATGTTGTGCTTGATTCTCATATTGTTTTCATTTTTGGCGGTGTTTTCGTGTGTGTTCTCCATGCATTCATGCTTCCAAGGCCATCATGTGTATATGGCTGTTAGGTTTGTATACATTATTCTATATGGGTGAAAGCAAGCAAAGTAAGAGGGATTGCCTATGCAAAATGAAATTTTCCATATCGAGCTAAATACTGCTTATTGTTGATTCCAATCTCCATTCTTTTCCTTCTCTGAATGAAGAGGGGACTTCAAGAATGACATTCTTTCCAGAGGAGATCTTGGGGGACCCCCTCTCACTCACTAGCGGACCTGGGGGAAGAAGCTTGACCGTACCACCCCTCCCTCCCCACTATAGCCGGTCTTACTCTCAGAGTTCGATGTAGATGTGAACTCCTCACAAGGTTAGGTCTTAGGTAGGAATCCCTATTTTTAAAGTCCTCCGACTTTTAGCCCACTTGGATTAAGAGCGTAGAGCTTACCAAGGTGTGGTTCTCAAAGCAAGCAAGCAGTCTAGCCGCCCTCACCATGGCCTCACCCTGAACTCGCTTCCTCTTAATCTTGTCCTTCTTCAGACAGAAGAGTGTGGCTACTGAAAGCTGGACTGCTGCTATAAGATTTCACATCAGCTCTACCAACAAGACTAGCTTTCATTCCAATTCTTGTGGAAGCCACAATGGCTTGGAGTACTCTAGGCTTGGCTAGTTGACTAGAATTGGAACAAAGAACAAGAGATCAAAGTGATTCGTGTACGCAAAACTGGGCAAATTGTGAACTTGTGTAAATGATCAGCATAATTTCTGAACATCAGAGGTGAGAATCAACTCTTTCCAAGTGAGATGATATCTGGTCATCTGGCTCGGAAGCATGCTGATACTTCTACCGCTCAAACCAACAACGTAATAGATTTCAACTGAAAGGAGCTGAAAAACAAAACTTACATTTTCCATTATAGTTTAGAAAATGGGCGCTTATTCATTCCTACTCGTTCAATCATGCGAGACCTTTTTTGAATCTTGATGTGAAGACCAGGATGTTACTTTTATATATTATTTGTACATGTTATTTGAATTTCATGATCTCATTTCTTTCCCCAACTTTGTGTGGGGCAAAACTTGCAGTCCTAGTCAGTATCCAACACACTGATAACTACTGCCAGATTCTAGCTACTTTGCGAATGTCATTGTTTGGTCGTTTTTTCGTGATAAAATGAAGATGTATCATTTGTTACCATTGTAAGGAGTTGCACTTTCTTTCCCTTGTAGGAAGATATTTGCTATGTTTACTTTTAGAAATGTTGCCTTGCGTTGATGAAGTGAGAGTTTAAATGATGGGAGTTTCGCCTCTGCAGAATGTGGAAGACTTCCCCGCCGGTTACATCTGAAGGCTCATCGGCAGGTTTGTATGCAAGTGTTCGTGTATGCACTCTCTGTCTGTGCTTTCGTGACTTGTGAGTGCATGGGTAGGTAGTCCCTGCACAACGTAACTTATTACAATGTTGGTGTTGGACCCTTTTGATGAACGATGCCCATTCTAGCTTGTAATGTTGGTATTGCTGCTTATGTGATCGTCACATATGAGTTGATTGTAACTTGTGTGGATTTTTCTTTCAATGTATTTCGTCGTAACTTGTGTCGCTGAGCACGGACGGCTCGGCAGGGACAACATGCATGCTGTTCCTTAAAAGAGACAGCACACCCCCCCCCCCCCCCGCTTTCATGTCACATTGTCTATTTTGAATATTTTCTGAAAAAACGATGCAACATTCTCATTTTACTCCTCTTTTTCTCTTACGTTTAGTAATTTGGTTTTCGAAGAAACATCTCATGAATGGGCACTATCGTAAAGTTAACAAAAGTACTATTTAATCATGATGTCTTTTTAAATAGTTGTTTCCCAAGAAGGCCCTAACAAACTGGAAGGTCTATAAATACGAGATATAAGTAAATAAAAAGTGGTACAGACTCCCAACAAGGACTAACAAGTGGGTATAGAGGGAGGAATAGTTTGGTTTTTTTAATTAGATACGTAGTATATTGCTTTCCTCTCAAGTCATCATGAAGAGAGAGTGTGACTCTTGATTTATTTCACTACAGAGTATAGAGGCTTATTATCCTCTAAACCTATCTAAATTCCAAAACATAAGTACCCCAAGGATTGGTTAAGTGGGAGCATGGTATTGAGTAATGAGCTTACCTCACAAGCTTCTGAACTCACGCCATCAGCAAAACCCGCAGTACCCTAAAAAAATCTACACCACCACCACCAACTTTGGATTGGTTAAGTGGGAGCATGGTATTGAGTAATGAGCTTACCTCACAAGCTTCTGAACTCACGCCATCAGCAAAACCCGCAGTACCCTAAAAAAATCTACACCACCACCACCAACTTCAGGACCCTATATGGTACCAGTCAATGTGCTCGTAAACTAGCCTAAATATCCGATTATCAAGTAAAAAAAATCTACAATACAGTTAATTAGTCATTCAAGCTTCAAGTGTTTCCAGTTCACTTCATTCCTATTCTTGTGAACACACACATGAATTTCTCAAAGGATAAATACATTGGAGAGAAAGTGAAAGCTCTTTTTCCATCACCATCCACCAACAGCTTTCTTGAGGGTTTTTTAAGCAAAGTATTAGCAGTGTATCGGTCGAACAATTTGTTCCTTGCATATTTTTAGCGCAGCGTATATTATTCGGAAAACATCCGCAGCTTTAGGCAATTGTTGAATCAGTGCCCCAGAACTAACAAGATCATCAACATGACCGGAGTAGAAACACTGAAATATGCAACAGTGTATAGTATATAACCATGTTTTCACTCTTAAGTTTCATAAATAATCGAAGCACATCATCTCCCTCAATCTTATAAACCCACTTACAAATTACGAGACTGTACTGTTACGATACAAATTCTTGCTTCGATTATAAACCCACTTACAAATTACGAGACTGTACTGTTACGATACAAATTCTTGCTTCGATTCCAAAAACTACGGTGATTAGCTTCCATTATTTTTTTTTTTGGGTACTTCGGAAGTTTCCAATTTGCGACCTACATAACTGTCCAACCAAAGATTTACCAGTCCTGGCTTGACACACCAAAGATGACCGCAATGGCAGCAAGAACAGCCTGCATATATGAAGCAAAAGGGTAAATCATATTGCATTAAGTTCAGTATGTCTTAATGTTTCTCCAATAATACAGAATTTTTCACAACGCTAAGTTACCTAGTACGTATAAAAAAATAAGGTAAAATAGCAGGACTTCCAATGTTTAGCAGGAAGGACTCCATAAAAACGCAAGGGGTAAACTCCAGTCTCTTATTAGAAACCACAAATACATGTGCATGCGTCAACACCCCCTTACAGAACACCATGTGGTTCACTTCAGCCAATGTCGCGACGACTTGAGTATGGGTGCTACTTGCTAAGCTATGTTACATGGACTACGTACAAGTTTTCGGTGAACGAATGTGCCCAAGTGTCAAGATTCGTACATGTCCTATATCCAAGGAGGCGTCGACGTGACAAGATAATATTTTTGTTAGATTTAGTAATCTTATTTTCTAGGATAGAAAAGTGATCCCTATGTAATATTCAAGGCACAATATGGTAGTTTATGAGTAGTCATATACTTGTATGCTTGTTGGGTGGATGTCCAACCAAATATGTCAGACAGATATTCGGTTTCATACACTTGTCCGAAATGGGTCCTGCATCCATTTCAAAGAGTTAATCGGGCATAACTATTGGTTGTGGTCCAATAAGGAAACTTCCGCCTGTTGGAGGAGTCCCTGTGACAGTTTTCAGCCTGTATAATTTTTGGACATATTGTTGAAGCCAATCTTTACTGTTTTTGGCATGAAAATTCCTTATGAAATGAATCATATATCCATATTCAATAACTAATTTCGATTTCATTAGTTGTCATGTCTATCACCTTATAACTGAATTAAACTATGTTAATAACATATACTACCAAGCATTAATTACAACAGCATAGCAAAGTATACTCTGTAGTCGGTACTTTTCAAATGTTTGATTGCTTCCTTACAATCCCACATATCAACTTGAATGAAACCACCATGCTAATGTTACCATGCCATAATAAAATACCCCATAGTCTGTTACCTAATGCTTGATTTTTTCCGTACAATCCCATATCTCATCCAAGTTCTACTTGTCAAAACCAAACAAAACTCCATTATTATCCAAACAACACTTAAACAAGCTGGTTCTTCATCCTAAACGTTCTTGGAAGCTAAAGGTGAAAAACATATCAAAATTCCTTAAGTAACAAGACTCACGTGGTGAATATTTGCAACAAAATCAATGACGAAGGGAAATACGATCTTGTACCCCGGGACTGAAAATTAAACAGAAATAAGAGAGGAGGACTACTCACCCCAACTGTGCAAGCAATGTATCCGGGTTTCTCTCTATAATCAACTGATCTGACACAAAGCAGAATGATTGCCCCAACATACCAGGGGATAGCAGCAAGGAAGAAACCAATGATGAACCTTCACAAGACAGACTAGTCATTAGAATCAACCATAATGAATAACTGGGAAATTCCAACAGAATGAAAGTGAGTCAGATGCCATCAAAACCTGAGTTTGTCAGGTTTCTGAAGTCACAAACCCTGGGTTATTATGATACAACAAAAAGTAAATCCAACCTAAATATATATGTCAACACAAGCTGCATGGCACTGCAACTGCTGTTGGATTATTTGCTTGTTTACCAGACAGCATGAGCTCATTAAGTTACCCTTGGTGCAAAAATTTTGAAATGGTGACGTGTCATATTCCAGCAGAAACTTAAAACATCTCTTAGAAGTCAGCACCATTTTGGGGTAAGAACTAGAAGAAAGGATACCAAAAGGACCTAAAGAATCCTAAATGGAGCACCTTTCATCACGACAATAAAACGTAAGCAGAAAATCTGATATTCCTCATACTTGACCCACCAAAAGCGCATGCACACAGGGTACCCTACCTCACTCCCTCTCTTTTTGTAAACAACATCAGTCTCAGTTTTATCACAAATGCCAAACTTCTTGACCAGCAGAAGTCTCCACTTTCAAGCTTAACATAGTGTAACTGAGCACCATGTGACCAATAAAATAGAGCAGAGTGGCATAGCTAATTCCAAAAATAATTCTAATTTCATCCAAGTACCTAACCCAGCAGGGCTCAAAACTTAAGCCTCAACCCACTTGTCTTCCAATGGAACTTCCATGTTCCTGAATAAAGATGCAAAACTCACCAAGAAAATTCACAAACCAGTGCCATAATTATTCAATCACAGCCTCATTAACACATCAGTTACTCAAATACAGATACACCATCAAATTGATAACTTACAAGAACCAGCCAAACCCAATCCCACAGCAGGGAAGGCGTCGCTCTCGTACAGGTCTTCCTTCAGCGACAGCATAACCTGAAGCAGAATCACAAAATTTAAATTCACAGTGAAAACTAAGTAAATGGTACAGAACAACCCAGACAATTGGAATTTAGCCAAACGACGACAGTGGAAATACATAGATTAAGATAAATATGCTTCGTAGAAAGTCTGGAGGACATGGAATACACACCTACCAGTCTTAAATCAAAACTGCAATTTTTTACCTACTACCTGACCAATGAGATTTCTGCTCACTCACTTACAATCTCTGTCACAAACAAAAAGCATAAATAGATGACTTTAACCTTAGGATTATAGTGGATTCCAAATGAAGGGATTTTGACATTATAGCTCATACTACGGTTGATATTACTCATTGATTTCAATATTGAACCTCCGAACTCCAATATGATTGATTTCAAATAACTACTCCCTCCGTCCCAAGATGTTTGTCCGATCCGCAAAATGAGGAACTAAAAATAGTAAGTTTTTTTAAAGAAAAATTTAAAACTTTTTTCATAATAAGTTAACAATGCTCGTTGATATCTAGTAAATACTAAATTGTAAAGAAAATATTGAATTTTTCTCGAAAATTTGGACGGGAGGGAGTATTTACTATGGGTACATTGAAATCCTTCAGGTTAATTATAGAAATAATCCAAGAATTTCATAAGTACATCATCTATACCATCTTTTCACCTCCGGCTATGTTTTTTGTGCGGGAAAGGGGGGCAACTTTTTCACATTCTTTTCTAGTGTTCAGTGTGACAAAAATCAAAAGCCAACGTAGACAATTTTCTGAGGTTAGTAAAAAATATATGATTTTGGAAAAAAGTTTTTGGGCGATGAAAGCTACCACCACACCACTGCTACGCCACCCACAACCACCAATGATGCAGCCACCAGGCCCACCACCCAATAGCACTGCCACTGCTACCACGGTACCACCCACAACATCACTAAATTAGCCCCTACCACCATTTCCTGGGTTGTAGCCAAAAACAAGAAAACAATTTATTTTTCCCCAATTAACAATTACTGCAAAAGCAAATGTAGCCTAAGTTTTGCAACCCAACTATAAATAACCACTAATTTCATAACTTCAATCATCATATCCTTCATTTCACAATGAGTCTATTAGTTTACAAGGCTGGTGCTGATCGTTTGGGGGCCAGAGCCTAAAGCGAAAATCATAGATGAGCCCATTTATGAATTTTTACGAACAAAATACTAAGTAGGAGTAAATACATTACATTTTCCCATAGCAAATAGCCAAATACAAGTATTTATCAGCCCGAAAATCCCAAACAAAAGCTAAAAAATACAGGATTTCAAAAACATCACTTAAATTACATTAATAACCCAGGTTCCGAACATTACAAGATTTCAAAAGCATCACTTAAATATCAATACTTTGTTGTTTTCGCAGCAAACGTACTAATTATGCTGCACAATGAATGTCATGTCCCTTCATGTTTCAAAACATTTTCTAGCTTCGCACATATACCCAACATTCATCCCTTGTAGAATTTAACTTTTACGGATCAAACATAAAACCTCCAAAAGCGGCAGCGACTTGAGTTGACCAGTGCCGGCACCGTTACTTTAGATCCACCAAACCAACAGAGTAACCCAACTAGGATTGAGATTAACCGACCCAATATGTGTTCGCGCCTACAAAACATGTATGTATAGAGAAGGAAAGGGGGATGAATTGGTACCTGGAACGGCCTGATAACCCTGAGCGTAGTACGGCTCGGAGGCCCCCGGCGGAGCAACCGGCTGAGGGAACCCCATCGCCGGCTGCGGCGGCGGGTAGGTTGGCACTCCCTGGAACGTGCCGTACTGTGGCGGCGGTGGCGGCGGCGGCTCCTGCTCCGGCTGCCGCTGGTGGTGGTGGTGATGAACCTTCGATTCTTCACTCATCTTAACCTCAATGAAGTTGTTGAGAAATTTTTACACTTGGGTTTGGTTGTTTCTTCTTGAGTAAGAATTGGGATGGACTTGGGAAGGATCAATGGGAGTTTTATGTGGGGTCTATAAATACCCAAAAAAAAGATGTAAATTACACTTGGGTTCCATTTCTTTTCCACTCTTCTAGACTTCTTTTGGTTTTCATGTTTTCTGAATTTCTGATACGTTCGCCTTATAGTTTTTGAATTAATCATCAGTCTCGACGAAAAGAGTCTAGGAGTAAAAAATTACGATTTAAAAAAAGTTCGCCAAAGATGAAAATATTCTAGAATATTGTCTTCTTTTTCCTTCTTTTTTTTTTTTTAATTTTTATCTAAAGTGTGTCTTACATGAATTTTTTTATTTATTTCGGCAACAGTGTTGTCTGATTTCTCTCGCCAATTCGATTAATTAACCCTAAAAAACGATGAAAACTAAACAAAATAATACAAAAAGTAAAAAGTACTGAAAAAATAATTAAAAAAAAATTAGAAGAACTAATTTTTGTCTATCTTTTTTGCAGAAATTTGTTGTGCGGCAACACATGCAACGTTTCATTGCACCTTAATGCGCATTCGATTGCAGGAGCGATTAGGCAAACTTGAAAACGTTTTGCAAACATTTTTCGTGAATGTGACAACAAAGAGCAGGTGTAAAGAGCCCTACTAAAAGATTATGTGAATTAACTAAGGGAGTTTTGTTTTAAAATTACCTTAGTTTTTGTGTTCACACATTTTTATGTGATGTATTGTGAGAGGATGACTTGTCTTGGTTTTTGGAAAAAACTAGTTTTGGAAAAAAACTGGTTAGTGGAACACCCCCTTAGGTTGTACCTCACCCATAGCCCAAGTTTAAATTCAACTTCAGAACTCGCATCCAAAATCATAATCAAGTGCTTGTTGATTTGTTTTAGGATTTTATTTTCGTGCTTGTGAGTTTGGAATTGGATCTTGGTGGATTTGGGTGAAGATATAATTTCCTATGGCACCATTTGACACTACTTGGTTCAATGTGGCGCCTTCTATAAACATAATGGACCAAAGTTGGAAAATTGAGGGCATTGAATTCAATAACATTGGTGAGGGGGTTAATGTAGAACATAACAAAAATTAAGATAGAGAAGTGTAACTTATTCGCACGCCAACGTGAAGCTGACTAATCAGAGCCGTCCACTTGTAGTTGTGACTTGTGAGGACTTGACTTAAAATCTATAGGATTCGCGGGAGTGAGATTTTGTTCTCCCGACAAAACCTCTCGCAAGTGGTGGCTAACTCTCTAGCAGAGTTTTTTTGGGTGCCTCAAAGTGCATTTTGGAACCGAGTCTCATTTCTCATGTAATAGATTTAGAATGACGAATAAAAAAAAAAAAAAACCTCTCTCCTATTGGTTATTGGTTGAAATGATGTACATCGGTCATAACTTTTCAATACACTTTTTTGTAAGGATGACATCGCTTTCTAGTGAGACTTACATCATTTCAACCGATAAGAGAGAGGTGTAATTGTACTTGATTCACTGAGGTCCGGTTTGGTTGCAAATTAATGGTTTTTGGATTTCGTTCACCAGCCTACTATTAGGGGCTATAAATGAACCGAGGCATTCGTGAATTGTTTGAGACTCGACTAAGTCAAAAGACTTATTCGAGTTCGATTCGGGTAATAAACGAACTAAACTTGAGCATCAAATTTAGACTTGTTTAGTAAATGAGTTGAACATGACAGTAGTATTCGACTCAACTAGGTTTGCAAACCTGAAGTATATATTTATATATCACAAGAATTTCAATTGAATATGTATAAACTCTCACCGTATGTAGTGAAATTTTTGTAATTTTTATGTAAATAAACATTTAAAACTACTATAAACTTAAATTTTAATACGTTTTTATACAAATTTATGTATATATGAATTTATTTATGCCAAAATAAAAATTATATTTGAAGTTTTAGACTTATACCAGAGCTTAAATATCAAATATTTTTACTCATTAACGCTCTTGAATAAGTTCGAATTCGATTCAAACCTAGACAAGCTCAACTCATCAATTTTTCATTGAGTTTGAGTTCGGGCTTGAGTTCATTTAAAAATTTGACGAATGAACCTAAACATTCTAAAACTCGGCTCGATTTGACTCGTTTACAAACCTACCTATTGTGCAAGGGTTGTTTTGGCATTAAAAATGTGAAAAATTCTACTCCCTCCCTTCTTAAAATGGAATTCACCGCAAGAATACGTGCAATTTTCAACTAAAAAAGTACTTCAATTTTCAACTAAAAAATAATGTACTTTCGTATAGTTTTAACTCTAAATCTATAAGTTGTTGAGGGGAAACATCGAACCCGCCCGGGCTCTGGCTGTCCTAACAGCCACCAGCCCAGGCCGATCAGACTCCTGCTTGCTAACTACTTGGGGCCAGAACAAAATGGGCTTCGGGCAGGCCACCAGCACCACCTGTCTTTCTTACATACGTACAACAATCGGCCGATCCACAGTACACACAACACGCAAAGAACAATCAAGCCGGAAACGAACAAGGCAAGACAAACATTTTACGTGGTTTCCCAGTTCAACTCCATAAGTGGAAACCAAACGGAACAAGGCTTCACAAACCCAACAACATTACAAACTGATACCTGCAAAGGAAGGCAAATGGGAGTTCTATTCGCAGAAGCAATTTGCACGATGGTGCAAATTCCAGCAATGTCCGCCTCCCATCTAATTTCAATTGCCTGATTCTGAACCCATATCAGAGGATCAGTTTTATTCAACATTTACACATCTAAATGCCCACATATAACTGTTTTGACACATAAGGATGGTCTCTAATAATGAAAGTCGTTACAAGATTTGCAGAAAATTAGTTGGCTTTAGGAGCCACATCTTGCAACCCACAAACCATATTTGCAGGGACGGCTACGTCAATCATCTTCGGATATTGCAGGTTCAAATCTGTATATAATTAAGGAACACGTTAGGAACGTTACACGATCATTTCCACTTGTCAAGATAAATCAATATTGTAAACTGGCAATTGAGATCTTGCAGCAAAAACTACTTACTCTTCATGATGTTCTTGAAAGTTTCCTGCAGAAAATGGGAAATAATAAGGAGAGAGTATTCACCATCATGAAAAATAAATCAGCACCAGAAAACTTAATGTTAAAAGGCAAAATGGAATGCAACATTAATAGGTTTTCGGGTTCAAAGAATTGCATCAACCTCTTGAGCAATCTTTCTTTTAAAATGCATTTGAAATTTCAATAGATGTCATGTATAACCAAGTTCATACTTCAACAAAAGCAAGCCAGTATTTGTTAACAACTTAACACCAAACCCGATTTGATAGCTCCTTGCTATTCAACTAACAGAAACACTCTCTGAAGAAAGGGAATCACCTCATCTTTTGCCAAACGCGGATTGTACAGCATCTCCTCCTCTACAGTTGTAACCTGAAATTATTGGGGTTTATATCAGTACTTATTTACCGAACATGTATTTGTCCAAGGGAGAAGAGCATTGAACATATCCATAGTTCTTACAGTGAAACCTTTGTAGTCATGAGCAGGATACAACAATGTGTCCTTGGGCAGCGTAAATATCTGGTTAATAAGATAACACAGAATGAGCAACAAGGGAGATAAAAGGGAAAGGGAAAAAATGCATTCATAACATATGGCTCTATAATTCTAACTTCTACTTTTTCGCTGCTCAAGTAAATTAGGTAGATTTTCCTGTCCTTGCCTGTGAATGCACTGATTTATATAGCTGCTCCGAACTTCCACCCTGCAGAAAAAGCAATTATTAAAAAATTAGCTTATTGAATTCTTTCCATCGGAAAGGAGACTGCAGGTGTGCAATAAAACCTTGCCCATAAGGCCGAAGCATGGCAGCCACACATGTCAATATTAGGTCTTGTATAGGTGAAGAACACACTAAAAAAGCCCCATCCCATGAGAAAACAACACCCCCAAGATACCCACGTTTATGAATTTTAATTTTAATTTGACAATTTATCGAGTAGAAGTTTAAGTCTGAAAGTCGAAAGTAAAAAAGAAATAACTAAGGTAAGCAGGCACCATAAAAGGGTTCATTTATTTCTGGAATTCACAACAAGTTCAAGGATCTAAAAGCAGGAAAGGAGATGTTAAAATACAAAAAAAGTGTTCTATTTGAACCTGTTAAAATTCTCTCTAGCCCCAATTTCTTTTCACACCCGTTTAATGTTTTTTCTTAGTACCAAAATATTCTCGTCTTCAACCTAACTCTAAACCTAATTTTCATTTACTCATGCATCAGCAGGCAGAAGCCACAGTTAGCTGTTGTCCCAGTCCTCCCTTGCATTTTTCACCCCCATACCTGGTCTCGTGAGATTCATTAGAAGGGCTGACAGACTAATAGTGCTGGTCAAATCCCACCGATCCAGTCCTAAATTTGTGCAGTGTTCTAAAAGTTGGCCACCTAGGCCGACTCGTCCCTGCCTAGGCACTAGGCGGTGGTCCAACGCCTAGATTAGAAGCTGACTAGTCGGCGCCTAGTCCCCGCCTTGGGCGCTAGGTGCCCCATTTCCACCTGACTAGCGCCTAGTGAGTTTTAGAACATTGAACTCGTGTAAGCATAATGGTTTATGTTGAAACCACGAATAAGTCGACAGTTTTTGTTGCGGAAATAAGACTTTATCTTACCCCATGAAAGTCATGAACTCCTATACGTATAAACACAAAAATCGAGCAAAATCTTGATACCAACATTAACTTTCAAATGAAAAAGATAGGAAACTTGATTAGGTTCTTTTGATGACTGTATTCTGCATGCTTCATAAGTGGAGGATCTGTAAACCTGTGTAACCACTCCCACAGTCCCACTATAGGAAAAGAAACTGCACCTGAAAATCTGTCCTCCCACATCCACGTATTAATAGTGCGTCTCCCGTGAAAGCCATCCTCGGATGGGCCTGATTGGGCCCATCTCCAGTAACATAGGTGACACATCCTACGGTATGACCTGGAGTAGCACGAACCTGCAAGCAAGTTAATGACATATTATTTGATAAGATTGAAAAATGGACAAGAAAGATAAGGAAAAAGACAGATTTTTATGACCATGTGATATCCACATATATACAGGTATATTAACAAAACACTCATATTGGGTAAGTAGATCTTCTTTCTCAAATCAACTCAATCACGGGCTATAATTCAAGATACGTTGCAAGATAACATATGTTGCTTTACCATCCTGACTCTATATGAAAAAAGAGTGATTCTTCGCCCTGTAACAGATTCTCTCTCATTCGTCTCATGATTTTGTTCGTTCCTGCGTTATCTGTCCTAGTTTTATAATGCATTTACCTAAGCATACTCACCTCAATTCCTTTCAGTTTGCTTATATTTTTTTTCTTGTACTAAACCCAACACCACAAAGAAAAAACACTCTGGCACAAAGCTTGGTTGGTCTTGTTCCTGTCTTGTGAAATTCTCAGTTTGATCTCATAGGTATGTATTGATGACGCAAGCCACACCCAACATCCCTCCACTAAGTTTAGATACCTAAATACGTAACTATTTTAAATTCACAAATTCTTGTTCACGCAAAACTTTTATCAATTCAATCTCTTACTCACTTCATACCTCCAAAGTACGTCCTTTCAGTGTAGTAACTAATAACATCCCCAGAAGTTGAATTCCAAAGCATTAGATATCAATTTCACACAAAGTTATATGCCCCATTCTCTTGAGCAACGTCAACCCTTGGATTGAACCACAACAGTTGCTTTCCCTTCATCAGTATTGGAATTGGTAACTAATAAGAGAAGTTATATGTACTCTCCTACCACGAGGAGAATGGTATTGCGGTTTTACACCATATAGCTTGATCACTTTCTTGTTTGATAAGTGCACCATTTACCTTGATCATGTCAAGACATTTCTTGATTTTTCGAGTAACTAAACTAAAACAGGCATAAACAGATTAAGTGCTATGTCACAATCAACTTTTGCAGAAAGAATCAACATGGAACAAGCAAGTGTGTGCCTACCTCTAGAAAGAGATCACCAAAACGAATTTTATCACCAGCTTCAACGAAGAGATCTGCTTTTGCGTTGCTTGCTTTGGAAATGATGGATTTCACACCAGGAGATTTGGTCTACAAGACACGACACCATAAGCAAAAATAACAATGAAGTACGAATTTGACCAAAAAAGACAAAAAAATCACCCCAAGCAGATCATCTCTTGAAGTAGCAAACATATTACAAAATCAACAATCGGAATTGGAAGTGAACTACCTTAATGAGGCCAGTTCCAGTGACATGATCGGCATGCACATGGGTATTTATAGCATAAATGAGCTTCAATCCCAGATCTTTAACAAGAGAAAGATCTCTATCCACTGTCTTGTCTACGGGGTCAACCAACTGCATATAGGTACTGGTAAGCATATACTGAACTTGGCAAGCAAAACACACAAGCGAAGCTAATAATATTATATGCATGCATGTTCTCACTAATCATGCACATCACGCATCCACAAATACAATAGTCAAACATTTGGAGGTTTAAGAGTAAGCACTAAAGAATGATTTGGTCAAAAAGCAAACAACAAAACAAGCTGACTTAATTTGAAAAATGGGTTCCAAGACAGTGTAAAGTAAATACTCTTAGAGTAGCGTTTTCCACTGAGATAAGTATTAGACTTCAATTTCTATGGAGTTCAAACATTTGCATCCTGAATGATTGTATCCATTGCAGAGTCTTTTTATTTGAAGACTTCCATTGCAGAGAGTCTTTTCACGTTATTCAACACCATTTTCAACTCATGATAAAGCAATCAGATATGATTTCATTTGTCACTTCCTCAAAAATTTCAACCTTGACAATAACTATTGGTCCTGCTGCGATTGGTCCACAAAAGCTTGGAAGCAAATGCCACAGCAAAAGAAAATTCTTGTCATTTCCAAGGATAATTTATGTAAAAGCAGTATTCATGACTTGTAAGAAGCATTCCAGTACATTGTTTTACACACTTTACTCTTGCGTAAGTTATCCATTTGTCAGGCTACAAACCATATCATACTCGCACATTTCACCAACAAGAAGCAAGTCATTTGCAAAATCAGTTGACATCAAGATGATTGGGAATCATACCAGATCTCCTAGCAATAGAAGAATCATAGATTCATAATGGCCACAGATTTAAGAAGTTAATAATGAGAAGATTCACAAGAGCCAATCTCATGCCCATTATTGAATTTCAATGAAATTGGTTTTACCGATGAAAAAAAAAAAAGAAAAAGAATGACAAGAACAAAAACTGGGTCAACTTCTACGAATAGCTTACTTGTTTCATAATCCGTCAATACCCCAATTAAAATCACTGCCCCCCACAAAACTGAATATAACCCAGAAGCGATCACCTCATATCTATTAACACTTACATAAACAGGTACATAAATCATCTGATAAGATCACTTCTTAAAATTAAAAGAAAAAGAGAGAATGAGCTAGAAATGGATCACTCCGCGGGGATCAAACCTCCAACTAGATCACTTCGAGGGTACCTAGCCTCCAAAGCCTTTAGGCAATTGTAGAACTATTCTTGCATAATAAGCCATACAGAGACTTTAACGGCATCTACAATGTTTATATAGACTTCCACCAAATTACATCACTGACTATTATACCATAATATTAGACTCTTAACACTTCGACCTTAAACCATGCTAGAGACTTTGGCTAATTTAAAAAAATTGGTGTTTTGTTTTTTTTCATTTTGTCCTTATTCAAATTTTTTTTGCATTTGTCCGTGTTCGGTCGATTTTTTGTGGTTTCTTGGCTTGTCTCGACAAAATGAATCTAAAAGGTATAAAATTGTTACCCAAGCTTAAAGTTTTGTGAATAAAGACGAAAAATAATCTAAAAAATTGGTTTATTTTGGTTTATTTTCAGCTTTATTAAAAAAACTATTACTTTTGACCATAATTTTAAACTTTTTGGATTTGACTCGATGAGATAAATTCAGAAACCACAAAATCTTGAAGCAAAACTAACAAATGCAAATTTTTTTGAATAAGGACAAAACCAAAAAAACCAAAAAACTAGTTTTTTCAATTTAACCAAATCAATAATTCCCATCATGGTCACCAGATTTCAATCCCCATTTTTGCATCACATATTAGTAGTTGTTGTGAGAAAACTTCCATGATCAGCGACTCATCAAGGTGAATAATATCCAGCAACAACCGGTGAAATAAATTTATGACAAAAGTTCGGTGACACATAAATAAAGACAACATTTTTACAAGAAGAAAAAAAATAGGACAAACATAGGTGTCTATAATTGAATAGTATATACTATGGTAATAATAAATAAAAAGTTAGTCAGATAAGAGGAGCCTAACCAAAGCGGGTTTTTCAGGGTGGGAGACATCGGCGAGGAGGTAAGTGTAAGTGGACGATTCAGTCTCGAAGAGCTGACGGAACAAGAGCTTCGGCGACTGAGAGGACGTCGTGATTCCCATTTGCGATCTGGGTTTTCTTGTGAGGGAGATGAGAGGGAGAAGGGTCGTGGGTTTTGGAGAGAGAGCGGAAGAAGAGAGAGGGATGCGCAGAAACCGGGATTGTAGCATTTGTATCGTGAAAATCGATGATGAGGAATTTGTAATAAAAGGGATTGGGTGATGACTAGAACGCCATTAAAAGATCAAGGTTGGTGACATCCTCACTGGCTTCGGCCACTGGTTTTGAGAAAACATGTCCAGCCCGACCAATCTCTGCTTACTAGTGATATTTTGGGGATCTACTGATTGATTTTCACAGTTAAATAAGCTTTAGCAGGCTAATAATGTGTATTTTTTGTTTTTTTGTTAACCGTTTCTTTTTATATCTTTTGTCAATGATTACCGCTTCTTTTCAATAATTACCCTTAACCGTATTTCTTTTTCCACTCAAGACCCATAACCACACAAGGCCAATCAGCCCCACTATTCGTACAGATGAAAGTGTAAAGATGGGGTACAGATAGGTCATGAATGATCCGAGCCGTTTAATTTTGAATAAAACAGGAGTTTCAGATCGATCACTTATGCATTTTGGATTGAGCTGATTTCTCGTGGGGCCAATTGAAAATTTATTTTAAGATGAATGAAAGCTTGGATCATTTTATGCATTTCGGATTGAGTTGATTTCTCGTGTGGGACCCAGAAGTGAGTCTTCGAGCCCATCTGTACCTAGGGACCTACTGTTGAAAATTTGTCTTTATTCAAAAAAGTTTTGCATTTTGTAATTTTATGTCGATTTTTTGTGGATTATTGAATAATCTTGACGAGAGGAATATAAAGAGTAACAAATTATTAACCAAACTAATTTTTTTGTGAATAAAGACAAAAATAGTTCAATAATTCACTAAAATTTAGATAATTTTTTGTCTTGAGCGAAATTTTTACAATTTTGATAATAATTTTTTTATATTCCTCTCGTTGAGATTAACCAATAACCTACAAAAAATTAATGCAAAATTAATAAAATGCAAAGTTGTTTTGAAAAAAGATAACAAAAAAAAAATCCATTTGAATTATTTTTACCAAAATATATCTAAATTATTTTAAACGGGACACATTCACAATCATGCTAAACCCAAAAATATTTTCTAATAAGAGAATGGATAACTGAGCAAAACAAATGCTCCACATTGATGTGAAAAAATAATCAATCTTCTAGCAAGGATTCACCCACTAAAGTATAAAGGGTGGCTAATTGGGCTAATTCTAGTAATATTGTTGTAGATAAATATCTAGAATTTGAAGAGTCATATACCAAGGTAAGAGAAGTACTGTAGGACCAATTTAAATTTTTACTTTATCAAGTACTTATTTACTTTACCAATTTAAACTCTAACACGTTACTTTTAAAAATTGTCAAAATAGTGTTTTGCTCTATCCAAAAAGATTGTGCGGAGAAAAGACCGTGAATTGAGTTAAAAAAAAATAGGAGTAGTATTATTTTAATCAATTGATTATTAGGGGCCAAATTGTTCTTTTAAATTTGCATGCCTTTTCATTAAAAGAAAAGGCACAATACATTTGTGGCCACTCATCTTAGGAAACCCCGATTTGTACTTATCTTATTTCGACGGAGAACTCATGCTTTTTTATATTCATGGATCTCATATTTGTACTTATCTTATTTCGATATGAATTATACTGTGCTATCATGTTTCTTCTGTTCATGGAGGAGCTCTAACCGTCCATACTCCGAGTTTAATTAATATTTCCAATTAGCTTTTTTTAGTTTTTCTGACGTGTTAATAAATCGGTCAAATCAACAAACACTCTATAAGCGAAGAATAATCAAGTAAAGAACACAAACAGAAAAAACATAAAAGATCTTACGCTATTCTCCAAACTTGAAACTGGCTACATACATGAGTTGCACTAGTTTTTCAAGCGGCTGTAGGATTTTAACTCAGGGGTAATGTATAAGAATGTAAATAAAATTCTTATTGAGCCTAATATATTTTGTTGAAAACTTATATATTTACTTGGTTGAAAACTTATAAAGCCTAACATATTTTATTTTATTGAGATATGTTATCTACGCACTTCCTAATTTTAAGAGAATTTAAATTATTTCGGACTCATACAAATATTCCAGTGTAGACAATTATAAAGAAAAAATATTGCTATATGCAAGAAAAATAGAACAGTTTTTAACATATTCCATTCTCTCACTTTTTTTTTTTGATAAGTACTATACTTTTATAAAGCTCCAATCAGTCAAAAAAAAAAAAAAAACTCACCAAAGAGATAGCTCTGGCAAAACTACAAACCAAAAAATAACTTTAACAAAGCCTAACTATGCTAAACAAGAAAACAAAACAACCCTGTACATGAAACTACTGTTAACTTTCTCAGCTTTGGAAGATATAATTCTCTGGCAGTCCCCAACTAGCACATAAAGACCTGTTCCCCATAAGCCTTTACCCCTTTTGTTGAACACAAAAATGCCCTGATGGAGTTGATAGTTGTTTGAGCCATGTCGCATCCCACTCCGGCAAGACCTGACCTGCCCAAAGTGGTAAGACCACCCAACAAAACCTGTACACATCTCGGGATACCCGCAACCAAAAGAGATAATATAAAATAAAAAAAATATCTACAACCCTCAAAAACTTTATACAAGTCCAAAGTACTGGACCACAACACAACCACACCATCGTCGCAAACCAATATGTACAAAGCACCCCAGACTGACAAATGCTACAAACAACTACTAGAAACTCCTGACTGGCACTGTAGTTGGACCGACATCTAGCTCATCCAGGTATCTGCAACCAAAAAGGTTACAGGAGAATGTACGTTAGCAACACAATAAAAAGAAATGTCCAAGCTCCTGAGATGGATTGTAGTTTAAAAATCAACCACTGTATAAATATTTCAACCAACTTTCTTTGTTCACAAAACCCATATCAACAACACATCAAAAATGGATTCTCAATAATCATATTTCCACCCATTCCTCGTAACAGAAATCACATAAATTTTTACCAAGTGCGCCAACGAGTCGTCTACCTCACGACCGGGAGTTATGACGGTACCGTGACCTCGCTCACAGGCTCACATATAGTGGCGGTGACGAGGGCCATTCTTTATCACCAATGGTAGGTGCAACCCAGAA
Organism: Vaccinium darrowii; assembly: GCA_020921065.1. NCBI lineage: Eukaryota > Viridiplantae > Streptophyta > Magnoliopsida > Ericales > Ericaceae > Vaccinium > Vaccinium darrowii. The sequence continues at coordinate 44,239,313 of CM037151.1, forward strand.
GGTAAGCAAAGCTTACCGGCAAGCAGCAACCAAGCTTGCACATCAAACATAACGCAAGCAGCAACCAAGCTTGCACAACCACAAATAGCAAGCAGCAACCAAGCTTGCACAACAACAAATAGCAAGCAGCAACCAAGCTTGCACAACATAAAGCAAGCAGCAACCAAGCTTGCAAACATTGGCACAAGAGGCATAAAACATTTTCCTTCCACACACCAAAAATCATTTGATCCATCATAAAAATTATTTGATTCCTCCAATCAAGAGTAAAGCCATCATACACTCAAAAATAATCATCAAAGGAGCTTTCAGGAATAGTAATAATCACACGACAAATTTGAAAAACAAAACATTTCTTATTTATTATAGAAGCTGTACATCCTCACCTGACAAAAGACCAACTGCTAAAATCTCTATCCTCTACGGTCTGGAGACGTAACCGAGATCCTCCTCACGCTATCCTCACCTAGCAATATAATTTAAAAGACATCTATAAGTCTCTCGTTCATCCCCCATGCTTAAATGCAGATGAATTGCATGAATATGCATAGAATCACATAGCAGCCTTATGATCTCCGAATTTACAGAATTAATCTACGCATCCTTTTCTCACGAAATTTTTACCACAAATACTAGACACATGCAGGAACATCATAGCAAAAATTCAGAATTTTCTGAGCTCAATAGCTATTTTTAAACCAACGCCAAACAGACCAGTCACTTGCTGTAAAATTACAAAAACAGAATTTTCTTCAAATTTAAACCAAAACCTGCTATATCTCAGAAATAATTGGGCTATGAGGCTTATAGATTCTGAAATCCCTATGTGTCTAGTTTCTAATAAAACAAGGGGAATGAAAATTAGAGTTTTCTAGGCCAAGTTATGCCCATTTTCGTAAAACATGGCAGAGCTGCCAGCAACAGGTTCCCACAGACAGCAGTTCAATAAAACATTTTTAATAAATTCTACGCTTCACGAAAAATTCTGAAAATTTTACACGATCAAGATAACACATAAATACAACTAAGGTTAAAATATCATAATTTTTGGAGTTAAAATACCATAAAAACAAAATTCGTACCTTTCTCCAGAATTTACAAGCTTCTCACTTCTTCCTCTCTCTCTCTCTCTCTCTCTCTCTCTCTCTCTCCCTACGAAATTTAGGCAGAAATGTGGGAGTCTTGGTCTTTCCAAAGTCTTCCAATCTCATCCATTAAGAGGTGAGGTGTCCCTTTTTGCCAAAACTTTCCATAAGTAGTAACCTAATCCTTCCCCCCCCCACTTGACCTTTTCTTTTTTTTTTTTACAAACCACACGCATAATTGGAACACAACATAATAGGTGTAGGTATTTAAGCTATGCATGAACTATTAATAACATGACATGTCATGCACCGAATGATTTATGAAATGAATGCGTGCACGAAATGCGCTATCACGTGAAATACACATGCATGTTAGGAACGGATGTCACAACTCTCCCCACCTTATAAAATTTCGTCCTCGAAATTTGCTTACCTTAAACAAACAAATGTGGATACTGACTCCTCATTTCCTCCTCGCTTTCCCAAGTAGCTTCTTCAACCGAGTGACTACGCCATAATACTTTTACGAGTGGAATGGTTTTAGTGCGTAACACTTGATCCCTTCTATCCAAGATTTTCACTGGCTTCTCCACATAACTCAAGTCTTCTTTAAGCTCAATAGGTTGTGCTACCAAAATATGAGAAGGGTCAGCTACATATTTCCTCAACATTGAAACGTGAAAAACATTGTGCAACTTTGATAACTCTGGTGGTAGTGCCAACTCATAAGCTGTAGCCCCAATTCTTTTGATAATTTCATACGGCCCAATATAGCGAGGACTTAGTTTCCCTTTCTTGCCAAATCTCATAATACCCTTCCATGGCGATACTCGCCTTCCATGGCGATACTCGCAGGAATACATGATCACCAACTTCAAATTCTAAATCTCTCCTTCGTGTGTCCGCATAACTTTTCTGCCTGTCCTGAGCTTGTTTCAATCTTTCCCTTATAACTTTTACCTTATCTGTAGTGATCTGAATAATTTCTGGCCCGAGCAACTTTCTCTCTCCAACTTCTTCCCAACATAACGGACTTCGACACCTTCTACCATACAAGGCTTCATATGGAGCCATACCAATTGTAGACTGGAAACTGTTATTATATGCAAACTCAATCAAAGGTATGTGTTCTTCCCAACTGCCTTGAAAATCAAGCACACAAGCTCGAAGCATATCCTCTAAAGTCTGTATAGTTCGCTCTGATTGCCCGTCTGTCTGAGGATGAAATGATGTGCTAAATTTCAGAGTAGTTCCCAAAGCTTCTTGCAATCTCGGCCAAAATTTTGATGTAAAGCGAGGATCTCTGTCAGACACAATTGAAACTGGAGTACCATGCAATCGAATAATCTCATCTATGTACAATTTCGCATACCTATCCATCGAAAAAGTCATTTTTACCGGCAAGAAATGTGCAGACTTTGTCAATCGATCCACAATAACCCAAATAGCATCGTGTCCTTTCGGTGTACGTGGCAATCCTGTCACAAAATCCATGGTGATATGTTCCCACTTCCATTCAGGGATAGGAAGAGGTTGTAGCAATCCGGCAGGTTTCTGATGCTCCACTTTAACTTGCTGACAGACCAAACATTTTCCTACATATTTGATTATATCCTTTTTCATACCCCTCCACCAATAATTCTCTCGCAAATCCCTGTACATTTTCGTACCACCTGGGTGCATGGCGTAAGCTGAACAATGAGCTTCTTCTAGTATTTCCTTCCTCATTTCGCTATTGTATGGCACACATAATTTATTCCCACGTAACAATGCATCATCCCTTTCCCGAATCACAAAGTCGTTTCGAATTCCCGCCTTTACCTCAGCTTTAATTCTTGCCATGTTGCTATCTGAATTTTGAGCCTCCCTAATACGATCAATAAGTGTCGGTCTCAAGGTAAGAGTAGCCAGCAAAGACCCACATGCACCAACCGCCAGACTAACTCGAAGAGATTTCAACCCAGAAAACAGATCAGTACGCATTAACCGTAGATATGCCATAGTCCCAGAAGATTTACGACTTAGAGCGTCAGCTACCACATTAGCTTTTCCAGGATGATAATTTATACTGCAATCATAATCCTTGATCAACTCCATCCACCTCCTTTGCCTCAAATTTAGATCCCTCTGAGTAAAAATATACTTCAAACTTTGATGATCCGTGAAAATCTCACACGTAGCACCATAGAGATAATGCCGCCACAACTTTAAAGCAAACACTATAGCCGCCAACTCTAAATCATGGGTAGGGTAATTTCTTTCATGAGGCTTTAACTGTCTGGAACCATATGCAATTACCTTTCCACATTGCATCAGCACACAACCCAAACCTTGATGTGAAGCATCACTATAAATCACAAAACCATCATTACCAGAAGGAAGAGTAAGAATAGGTGCACTAACCAACCGAAATTTCAATTCTTGGAAACTCCGCTCACAACGATCTGTCCATTCAAATTTCACACTTTTCTGAGTCAACTGAGTCATTGGCCTTGCTATAAGCGAAAAGTCTTTCACAAATCTGCGATAATATCCCGCCAAACCTAGAAAACTGCGAACTTCAGTCACGTTGGTTGGCCTCTCCCACTTCACTACTGCTTCAACTTTCTTAGGATCCACTTGAATACCATCACCTGAAATGACATGCCCCAAAAACACCACACTGCCCAACCAAAATTCACATTTACTCAACTTGGCAAACATTTTCTTATCCCTCAAAACTTGCAAAGCAGTCCTCAAGTGCTTGACATGTTCCTCCTCACTTCGCGAATAAATCAGTATATCATCAATAAAAACAATCACAAACTGATCCAAATAAGCTTTAAACACCATATTCATTAAATCCATGAATGCAGCAGGGGCATTTGTCAAACCGAATGGCATGACAACAAACTCATAATGTCCATACCTGGTTCGAAAAGCAGTTTTTGGAATATCAGACTCCCTCACTTTCAACTGATGATATCCTGATCGCAGATCAATTTTTGAGAAAACTCTAGCACCCTGCAACTAATCAAACAATTCATCTATCCGAGGCAACGGATACTTATTTTTAACTGTAACCCGATTCAATTGTCTGTAATCTATGCACAACCTCAATGTACCATCCTTCTTTTTCACAAATAAAACTGGTGCACCCCAAGGTGAGACACTGGGCCTAATAAAACCTTTATCCAGTAATTCTTGTAGTTGCACTTTAAGTTCTTTCAACTCCGCGGGTGCCATCCGATAAGGTGGAATAGAAATTGGTAAAGTGCCTGGCAAGAGCTCAATTGTAAACTCAATTTCCCTATCCACTGGAATACCCGGCAACTCATCAGGAAAAACATCTGGAAACTCACAAACCACTGGTATCGCTGAAAGTTCATTCCCTTTTGACTCAGTATTCACAACGTGTGCCAAATAACCCTGACAACCCTTTTCCAACAACCTCACAGCTTTAATTGCAGAAATGATACATATTGAAGATTTAACCCTATCCCCTTGAAAAGAAAATTCTACCTCCCCTGGAACTCTGAACAATACTTTCTTCTCATAGCAATCCATATATGCATGATAAGAAGATAGAAAATCCATTCCCAAAATCAAATCAAAATCCTCCATGTATAACGGCATTAAATTAACCAGTAACTCCTTCTCTCCAATTTTTATCTTACAATCCTGATATACATTTTCTATTCGTACCACCTCCCCAACCGGTGTAGCAATAAACACATCATAATCTAATGGTTTCGATGACACTCCGTTCATATGCATCATGAATGTTGGTGATATGAATGAATGTGTAGATCCAGGATCTATAAGTACTTGAGCATTTCTATCAAAAATAGTAAGCATACCTGCCACCACCTCTGGGGTAGCCTGAGCATCCTGTCTGGACATAGCAAACACTCTCCCATTAACCGCCGGCCTCCCAACTGATCCCCTGCCACCTCCCTGACCTGACCCAGAAGGTCCAATACCTGTATTTTTCGCACTGCCCACCGATGAAACAACTGTTGTTATTTGTTGATCACAATATGTTGCTATATGGCCCGGCTGCCCACACCTATAGCAAGTCACCCCTTTATCAGGTTGAGGACAATCCCTGATTAAATGACCAACCGCCCCACATCTAAAACATCTTTGACTTCCCCCACGATTACCATTTGTGTTACCACCAGAAGTGCTTCTATTAAATTGATTTCCGCCAGACCTTGCACCCCGATTTTGAGAATGAAAACTCTGTCCACGAGAATTTTGAGGTCTCTGTCCACCACTCCTAGTGACACCTGACCCGAAACTCCCTCCTGATTGGCCACTGAACTTTTGCTTTTTATACCGCTCTTTCATTTCTTCTTCCTCCATCACATCTTTTTCAATCATCTTCGCTCTATGTACTAACTCCGCGTAATTAGTAATCACCCCTTGCCCAGTAAGTTCCCTTCTAATCTTAAAGTTCAATCCTCTTTGAAACCTGCGGCACCGTGTAGCCTCGTCAGGAATTAACTGTGTTGCATATCTTGATAACTCTGTAAACTTAGCCTCATATTCAGTTACACTCATCTTGCCCTATCGAAGGTCAGTAAATTCATTCTCTTTCTCATATTTGTAGGACTCCGGGAAATACTGTTCATCAAAAGCTTTTTCAAACCGTGCCCAAGTAATCCGCTGTGGTACAACCGGTACAACTCCTGGCACTGGCATGGTAAGTAACCTCTCAGTAGCTTCCCACCAATGCAAGGCTTCACCTTTGAACATAAATGTCACTAGATCAACTTTCTCATCATTAGCTACCCCCATCCTATTCAGAATACGCACCGCATCCTTCAACCAATTTTCTGCCTCAGCCGGGTCAATAGTTCCCGAAAATTCCTTAGCACCCAAGTCAATAAATTGCTTGGCCAATGATGTGTGGGGCCTCCTTCCTTGTAACTCAAGCAACTGTGCATTTTGTTCTGCCAACCTCATGATAGCCTCAATCATTCTACCATTTGGATCAGGTTGATTTACCTGCTCTTGTTGTTCCCCTTGTCCCCTCACATTAGCTGATGCAGGCACATGAGACGATGCTCCCTCATCCATCTTTCTCAAGCTGTTTAAAAACAAACATGAATATATATATATATGCATGGATTAAACATGTATGCATGCACCCACTACTATCTCCCCCGTGGAACCCATCTCGACACTCTAGGTACTACCTAGACCCAAAACTCAAAACGACACTGTCTATGGTCCACCACAAGTGCCACACTCTAAAGAGTCTACAGAACCTATACCCTATGCTCTGATACCAAAATTCTCGCATCCCACTCCGGCAAGACCTGACCTGCCCAAAGTGGTAAGACCACCCAACAAAACCTGTACACATCTCGGGATACCCGCAACCAAAAGAGATAATATAAAATAAAAAAAATATCTACAACCCTCAAAAACTTTATACAAGTCCAAAGTACTGGACCACAACACAACCACACCATCGTCGCAAACCAATATGTACAAAGCACCCCAGACTGACAAATGCTACAAACAACTACTAGAAACTCCTGACTGGCACTGTAGTTGGACCGACATCTAGCTCATCCAGGTATCTGCAACCAAAAAGGTTACAGGAGAATGTACGTTAGCAACACAATAAAAAGAAATGTCCAAGCTCCTGAGATGGATTGTAGTTTAAAAATCAACCACTGTATAAATATTTCAACCAACTTTCTTTGTTCACAAAACCCATATCAACAACACATCAAAAATGGATTCTCAATAATCATATTTCCACCCATTCCTCGTAACAGAAATCACATAAATTTTTACCAAGTGCGCCAACGAGTCGTCTACCTCACGACCGGGAGCTATGACGGTACCGTGACCTCGCTCACAGGCTCACATATAGTGGCGGTGACGAGGGCCATTCTTTATCACCAATGGTAGGTGCAACCCAGAAGGTAAGCAAAGCTTACCGGCAAGCAGCAACCAAGCTTGCACATCAAACATAACGCAAGCAGCAACCAAGCTTGCACAACCACAAATAGCAAGCAGTAACCAAGCTTGCACAACAACAAATAGCAAGCAGCAACCAAGCTTGCACAACATAAAGCAAGCAGCAACCAAGCTTGCAAACATTGGCACAAGAGGCATAAAACATTTTCCTTCCACACACCAAAAATCATTTGATCCATCATAAAAATTATTTGATTCCTCCAATCAAGAGTAAAGCCATCATACACTCAAAAATAATCATCAAAGGAGCTTTCAGGAATAGTAATAATCACACGACAAATTTGAAAAACAAAACATTTCTTATTTATTATAGAAGCTGTACATCCTCACCTGACAAAAGACCAACTGCTAAAATCTCTATCCTCTACGGTCTGGAGACGTAACCGAGATCCTCCTCACGCTATCCTCACCTAGCAATATAATTTAAAAGACATCTATAAGTCTCTCGTTCATCCCCCATGCTTAAATGCAGATGAATTGCATGAATATGCATAGAATCACATAGCAGCCTTATGATCTCCGAATTTACAGAATTAATCTACGCATCCTTTTCTCACGAAATTTTTACCACAAATACTAGACACATGCAGGAACATCATAGCAAAAATTCAGAATTTTCTGAGCTCAATAGCTATTTTTAAACCAACGCCAAACAGACCAGTCACTTGCTGTAAAATTACAAAAACAGAATTTTCTTCAAATTTAAACCAAAACCTGCTATATCTCAGAAATAATTGGGCTATGAGGCTTATAGATTCTGAAATCCCTATGTGTCTAGTTTCTAATAAAACAAGGGGAATGAAAATTAGAGTTTTCTAGGCCAAGTTATGCCCATTTTCGTAAAACATGGCAGAGCTGCCAGCAACAGGTTCCCACAGACAGCAGTTCAATAAAACATTTTTAATAAATTCTACGCTTCACGAAAAATTCTGAAAATTTTACACGATCAAGATAACACATAAATACAACTAAGGTTAAAATATCATAATTTTTGGAGTTAAAATACCATAAAAACAAAATTCGTACCTTTCTCCAGAATTTACAAGCTTCTCACTTCTTCCTCTCTCTCTCTCTCTCTCTCTCTCTCCCTACGAAATTTAGGCAGAAATGTGGGAGTCTTGGTCTTTCCAAAGTCTTCCAATCTCATCCATTAAGAGGTGAGGTGTCCCTTTTTGCCAAAACTTTCCATAAGTAGTAACCTAATCCTTCCCCCCCCCCCCCCCCCCCCCCCCCCCCCCCCCCCCCACTTGACCTTTTCTTTTTTTTTTTTACAAACCACACGCATAATTGGAACACAACATAATAGGTGTAGGTATTTAAGCTATGCATGAACTATTAATAACATGACATGTCATGCACCGAATGATTTATGAAATGAATGCGTGCACGAAATGCGCTATCACGTGAAATACACATGCATGTTAGGAACGGATGTCACAAGCCACTTGATTTGTTGGGGGTTGCTTTTAGTTGAAACACCCTGTAGCTCGTTTCCCTCCATATCCCATATACAGTGGCAGCCAAGGATCCCTTCATAACCCTGCACTTAAACCCCTCTCCCTGCATATGTTGAATAAACCATGCCATAACATTCGACAGATGATAGAGAACCCTTGTATTGGAAGACCTTCTCCATACTTCTTGCCATACAGCTCTAGAAAAAGAGCAATAAAAAAAGAGGTGGTGGTGAGATTCATTCGCAATCCCACACGGTGAACATGTTGCATCAATAATCATAACCCAAGAGGCAAGTCTATCATTTGTACTTAATCTCTGCTGAATGAAATGGGGGTGATTTTGGATCGAATTCATACAGCCGTCTGATTGCCTCGATTCCCGCGATGGCCCACTCGGAATTCGATTCTGAGAACGATAAACGGCTCGGATCAATCGGATGAGACCCACAACGGCGTCCGTCGGTAAGTGGTCGGCGCATGTTGATCGGTGCAGCTAGAAGGGTTCAAACGAAACCATCCATTAACCTGTCCTTTTAGGCGGCTAACATAATTCACTTTTGAAAATTACAACCCCGATTGCTAAAGAAAATGTTTAAACATAAAGTACCAGGTTTTCCTCCATATTTGAACATAATGGTGCCCGTCAGTCAGTCACTTGCCAGGGTGGGGGTGGGCCAAATGCATCATGCTGTCCGGAAGCCACCATCGTGGCCTCCATGTTCAAGAGGTTAAGCAACTCCAGCCTGTCCTCTTCGGTACCTTTTGCCATGAAAATATTAGCGTCTACCGGGTTTTCCTTCAAGTACTCCATAGCCCACCAATACAAAGGAGGACGAGGCCGTTTGTTAAAGTACTCCATGTGGTCCAGCATCCTTTGTAACTTCGAACATAGTGTGTTTTGTCCGTACTAGTACATTGTACGGCCTTTGCGAGTTCATGTATCGCAAAATTCTGTCCATGAATTGGGACAGTTCATCTGTAGATGGGGTCTTGCGCTTCGTTCCACAACAACAGACCCAGCCAAGGGCGGATCTTAGGCTTAACTTAGGTGGGCTATAGCCCAGGTGGAGTTTTAAAAAACAGGAAAAAAAACAAAATTTTATATGTAAAATTTTATCCTACCAAATTTTAGCCCACCTCATAGTTTGGTCAGCCCATGGTAGATTTGTGTTCTCGATCCGCCATTGGACCCAGCTCGTATCAGAGTTCGGTGATGACATCCGTGAAGCCATTGCAGTTGATGTGGTATGCCCCTAGAAGATAGTTACACACACGTCTTAATTTTTTCACTTGGTTTAGTACCAAAACAAGATCGTGAATCAAAGAAACCCGTATTTCTTTGATCCTTGTAATGGAGGAGTTAATGGTGGGATCAGAAAGAGTGGTCTCAGGGCCTCGTGACTAAAATATGAAGATGGATGATAGGGATTTGGGGATTTTGATTTGTAAAATTAACATGACCTTAGAGGACAGGAGTGTGCGTGGGGTCATGGAGTGTTACCCAAACTCATATGTTTGTGTTTGTTATAAGTTAGTTTGGCAGCAAGTTTCATGGCAAAGGTGTGGCATTGGCAACTGGCAAGTGACAAAGTTGTGAGCCGACCGACCGATTTTGAGCATGGCCTGGGAATTTGTTAAATAACATAAGCTTATCGAACTGAAGAAGTACACACCGCGCGCGCGGTGTTCACTTAACGAGCTTGAAAGTGTGTGTGAGTTTTAATTCATTTATGCAACAAAACTAATTGTGTACAAGCTTTTATCGAGTTCAACACGAGCGGAGCTTATGCAAATCGGGGGGCCCAGTCGTGAGGGGGCTCACTACAGTCAGGGCCGGCTTTGAGTTTCTTGAGGCTTAAAGCGAACTTTTTAAAGGAAAAAAAAAATGGGCCTTTAATCTTTTTTGCATAGTGAATGATATTTGAGAAAAAAAAAACATTCATAAGGAAGGCAATGCAATAATTTGAGACCATAAGTACCCATAATCAATTGCCATGACAATACATTAAAAATTGTCATTTAAAGATTACTCTTCTCGCGTTTTTAGCAGCAAAAGTACTAATTAAACTTGCATAAGTAAGGTTCTCCACCATAGCCTTTTCAATAGACAACATAGCCAATCTGTTCGGTCTCTCTTGTGACATCGTCAACCTAAGATAAGTTTTGATCAACTTTAACTTAAAAAAACCCCTTTCACCAGAGACAACTGTAAATCGGAATAGTCAACAGTATTCCGTATGGAATCCATACATTCAGAAAAACAAACTATCCATTGTCTTCAAGTAATTGAGGACATCAATGGGCTTTCTTAGCTCTTTTGGTAAAATTTCTCTCAAGACTTTCAATTCCGAACATAATCCTTCCCATCAATATCAGAAAGCTCATCTCTTTTCAAAATATCTTCAAGATTACATTTGGGCCCTTTTACTTGGGTCTTATTTTAAATTAGGCCCTCAAATTTTTTAGACAAATTAAACTTAATTTTTTTATTGATACCTAGTAACTATATGGACCTATATTATTGGGCCCCCAAAAATTAGACAAAATTTAGAGGCTTAAAGCGGTTGCTTTACGGGCTTTAGCCTAGAGCCGGCTCTGACTACAGTGGTGTAGCGAGTCACATCCGATCGTCCATCTCAGCACCAACGACTTAGATTTAATTCGAGCTCCAAATGATCCGAGCTAACCATTATTTAGATTCAAATCTGAGTGCCTATTGCCGAGATGTACGGCCGGATGGACGCACTACACCCTGTAGAGCTCATGTACTTCTTCGTTTCGTTTGCCAATCTTATTTTTTTTAGACTCTATAAGCCTAGGGTCGTACACCCCCTAAAATATGTGTACGCTTCCATAGAGAAAACTGCTCTAAACACAACTAAACGAGACAAGGTCAACATATGGAACACAATTTTGGAAATTAAATAATCAATCATGGACAATGATTTTCTCTGATCCGGGTTGTAATTGTTTTTGTTATCTACTGTATTACACAACGCATCTTATGAGATATTCTACGTACCTCTCAGCATAGGTTTTTTTTTTTTTTTTTTGATATTTTGCGATGTCTGAATTGATCCAAGCGGTTGCTACATCCTTTTCTTGATTTCTCCAATCCGATCGGCTTCCCCTTTCCAGTCTACCCCTTTACCGTCCGATCGGGGTTTTTCCGTTTTTCTCTCTCGTTTGGATTGGGCCCCTGCTTTGATCTTCCTTTCCCCATTCGATCCAATCGAACCCCGCTTTTTTCCTTGGATTAGTGTTTGCATGTTTGTTTGTCTTATTCTGCTTAGCTCCTGTTTTGGCACAACGCGGATGATCGGCCATGACTTGCCTAGTCCAGGGCAGTGCTAGATGCTCGGCCACAGCCACGTGGTGTCTGCCCGGCGCCCCAAAAGTGCACCATACGACACTAATGCAAGATTCTTGCCACTCGAGTTGGACGAAAGCCTCATCTATTTAGCACTCTCTTTTCTTTTCTTTTTTTTTTGGTGAGTAAAAAGTTGAGAGGGAGAGATCACAGTTGCAACTCCCCTTAGGAAAAGCGGCTTCCAACAACCATAAAATATTCAGCCAGTAAATTAGTACCTTCCATGGAAGGAGCCAAGCTCACTGGGGCATCCTTTCGGAGCAACCCTTACCCATGAAAGAGTAGTCCATCACCAAGGTGATGTGCAAGCTAGATAGATGGTGTCCAATACACAACGTGCATCTGGTTTACAAAGACTACTACTTGCAAACAGGATATATCCGAACCGCCGACAGTATACTTGGGGAGTATCACCCATGCACCACTTGTTATCTTGGCAACCACCACCACCGGTGGTCTAGCACCCCTTTGTTCATAGTGGCTAATTCCTATTTAGCTGGCCCGTCAACTCCATATCAAGATTCAACGCCACTTTGGTCCATGATCGAATACTTTAGGATTATGATTTTCTTAGTTTAATACTAAGCTACTAACTTAATTTGACTAATTACATTAGGTAAGAACAATTCGATAAAAACTTCTCTGCGTACACACTAAGTTTGCCCAACCACTCCAATAAAAGACTAAATTGATTGGAAAACCAATCTCTAGAGATTGAGTTGGTAGTTTTTTTATAAGCGGATGTTCGGGCTAGCTTGCGCGCACCTCGACTAATTTCGGACTCTAGAGGTAACGACTGGGCATAATCCCCTAGTGGCCACAAGAGTTTGCTGACAAAGGAAATCGAAACTGGGATCTTAGGTGAGAGTAAACCCCTAAGTCTTAAGGAAAGACCACTTTGTCAACCCATTGGAGTTTGAGTTGGTAGTTCTTTCGGAATTGGATCATCTCAAGTTCTGGACGATACTATTCACTATTCAGTATACTATGACCCCTTTCGGATCCACTTCAATGATCTGAACTTTTCATTGTTAGAGATTGTTGCAAACATCAATCAAGGTAAAAACCACGTTATTCAAATATCGGTTGATATAATTTTCGAACATACTTATCTTGAGACAAATGAGTTTTAAATTACTATTCCAAATCCATCGATCCTAAGATATTTTGAAATAACTTTAACCATTATTTTTTATCAACATGATTTTTGATTTGATTAATATTTTCGAAGTCCTAAAAAGAAAACGATTTTGCTTAATGAAATAGATCAAGAAATGGATTTGGGGGGCCTGTGGTGACCAAGTCACCACAGGTTGTGTAGTGAGCCCAAAACGGCGTAGTTTTGGCCACTTTTCATTCTTACAAAATTCCCCACAAAACGACGTTGTTTTGATAATAAAAAAAAAAAAATGCTTTGAAGGGTAATTCCAAATTTCCCAAGGAGTTCAAATATTGCATTTACGGAAATATGGATGAAGAGGAGTTATTAAAATGCATTTACGGAAATATGGATGAAGAGGAGTTATTAAAATGTTGGGATACTTTGAATTGTGCACGATTTGTGGATGATTATGTTTTGCCAATTCTTATGGATTTGTGAACGATTTAATTTCAGTGGTTTTTACAGTCCAAGTAGAATAGTGAATGTGTTTGTTGAACAACACCATTGTGGCTCTAGTTCATTTAATTTTTGATTTGGGATTCCCATGAGAATGAGAATGATAGTGAGGGATGTTTGATTTATGGTTCTGGAGTAATGGAGTATGACATATTTCCAAGTCCTCTTTGTTTATAGTTGGTGTTACTTGTGAAATCTGATTTGTGATAGCAATTCATTCTGTTACAGAGTCTTTAGAATGAGCACCAGACTTCGTGGTGTGGTAACAATCCATTGAACTGCTTTTGAATGAAAAAATTCCATAGTTGATTTCTTTGATTAACTTATTTTGATAGTTTTTTGTTTGCCCAGGTGATAGTCATTGAGAAAGATATTTTTTGATGCCCAGGTATTGAGAAAATTTTTCGCATTAGCATAGAATTTTTCCGAATTTTTGATGCCCCCAGGTATCCCCACGAGGCAATCTGTTGATGGGATGGTGTTTGATGTATTTTTTTGGAAGACATAATAAAACGGCGTAGTTTAATAGGCAAATAGGGATGCAGCTCATTTAGCAAAACAACGTACTTTTATAGGAGTTTCATTTATCAAAACGACGTTGTTTTGTGGAGAAAATTGTAAGAGTGAAAAATGGCCAAAACTACGCCGTTTTGGGCTCACTACACAGCCTGTGGTGACCAAGTCACCACAGGCCCCCCGAATCCTCAAGAAATGGCCTAAAGATGGGCTTAGCATGTCCCACAAATGAGCTATCCTCAACCAAAAACGGGAATATCCCATTCCCCATTTTAGTTTTGGTTCCATAATTCCGAGAAACATGCTATTACCAAATTATCGATACATTATTTCATGTACACCAAATATACGCCGACTTGTGTAAAACTCATTTTAAGGTCTCAAATTGAAGGGTCTCATACTTATAATAAGAACCGTTTTAAGTTGCTTAAATATTATTATTTTATGGGCCTACAAACAATCAGTTCATTCGAATATCTGTTACTCTGTAAGATTTAATCAATTCATTCACTTTTTATCTCGGCGAATTTAGGGACGAAAATTGATCAACTTTTATAGGTATCTAAATAAGTTGATTTTTTCTAAGAATCCTTAAAAACATATTTAAACACCCTTAAATATATGTCTTAAACAAATTCAACGGCCTTACGTGGGATTACTTTTCGAATCCCATACAAAGTGTACACCAATCCTTAAAATTTTTGGGTAACCGGCTACTTAGGGCATCTCTAGTGCACTACCTAAAATCACTACCTAAAGTGCCCTAACTAGTTAGCAAAGAAAAATCTCAAAAAATGGTCTCTAGTGCACAAAAATTGGCTCCTTAAAATCCTAGGTGGCATCTCTCACTACCTAAAGTGCTCTAAGTGACTACCTAAATTTGGGGAGTGACTTAAGGAGAGAGAAAGAGGAGAGAGATAGAGAGAATGGAAGGAGAGGAGAATTTTGTGGGACCACTTGGCACTCCTCACCACTTAAATGAGCCCCACTCTAAAAGATAATGAACATTTTTAGGGAGCCCCATTAAATGAGCCCCACATGTACTTAGGTGTACACTTTAGCAAATATTTTTTAGATAGTGCATTAGAGATGGCCTTACACGCGTACTAACAGTTGGCAGCTAAATTTCGTACGAAACCCACTGAAATAGTGTTTACCCAAAAAGAAGAAAACAAAACCCATTGATAGTGAAATGAGTATGGATAGTGACTTCCACCCTTCTTTTTTTTTTTTTATAAGTTCACTTTTTTTTTTTTGGGTCTTTTAGTAAAACATTTACACATTAAATTTTACTAAAAAGCAAAAAAAAAAAAAAAGTGTGTGAAAATTATTTCTCATAAGAGGTTGCCTTATTCACGGAGGGTCCTAAGAAGGACTGTTTACAGAAGCCCTAAAAAGAGCCCCACTGACACCTCATCACAATAATTTCTGAAATAATCCAAGTTGTTGTTTTTTGGCTCCAAAATTCAATTTTGACGCACCTATTGATGCCAGGTCAAGTTGATTTTTTTTTATATACACACTACTCTGGGGCCGTACAAGATGACCGGTTTAGATTATTGCGATGAAGCGTTAGTGGAGCCCATTTTGGGAGTTCCGTAAATAACCCGTTATTGCGATGACATACCTCCGTTAATAAATACTCCCTCCGTCCCAAAAAAAATGTCCAAAAATACTATTCATCCTCTCATAAAATTATCTATAAATTTTTATGTATAATGATTTACATATCCAATATAAATCTTGTTTGATAGATCTTATTTAGTTTTATTAAACAAAAATTTTAAATCATAAAAAGTATTATAAATTACGAAATATAAATTTTTTTTTTAAATGTGTAAATAGTATTTTTAAACATCTTTTTTGGACAGAGGAGTATATCTTTTTTTTAATAGACATTAAAATATCGAGATGAAGCTAAAAGCCTAAATCTGATGCATAAAAAGTGGCACTTAGCTGAGGTGGCATTTTCTTTTTCTTTTTCGGTGATATCCACGTTGCATGTTGCTTTGATCGAACGGTCCATGGCTGCCCATCTTGAGTCAAACTTCTTGTCGTATTCGCTGTGAATCACAAATGCCCAAGGCGATTTTATTCTCTGCACCTGGGTCTTAGCAATGAAGCTTATTGCTCCAACAAGTGTATATTGTGAACCTGGGGCTCTATTGTTCTTTAGGGACAACAAGTCCTGTCAACCCATCCGAGTCATCCATTTCAACAATTAACAGTTCAGATTCATAGATACATACTTATCGGTAATAATGCCCTTTAACCGGTAATAATGCATTTGCGAATCTGAACTGTCGATTCTCGAAATAGAAGCCTGCCAACCGTTCATACCCATATATTATGGTTAGAAGGGCTACCGAGGAAGAATATTTAGTACTGTAAAAATAACATCACATGTCTAAACTAGCAATTTGATTCACCCAAGTGGTAAATTTTTGAAAAACTCAAAATTAGTCGAATTGCAAATAAAATGACTTGGCCATGTTCGTTGGGAGTTTTGAAGGAGTTTAGTTTAGTTTTGATGATGTAAGCAGGTGTAATAAGTGGAGAGAGATAGAGAGAAAAGTGAGAAAAATGATGATGTCAGCAAAACAGAACTTGACCAAAGCCGGAGCAAAGCTCCCAACCGAACATGGCCATGAACTTCTCAACCTCAACATTTGAAATTCCCCTGTTGTTACATAGTACTCCCTCCGTCTCAATTTAATAGTCTCTCGTTCTATTCTAACCGGATAAAAAACTACTTATAACTTGAAATCGGTAATGAATTTCTTATTCAATATGGATATTGTTTGATAAATCTCAACTAATTCTATAAGACAATATTTTCAAAATCACGTAAAGCAATGTAAATTACGAGATATAATCAATTGAAAAGTGACACGAACTTCTAAAAAGGGCTATTAAATTGGGACGGAGGGAGTAATAATCTAATAAACAATTGACAACACAGAAAATGCAATATTTGCACCTCAATAGAATCGCCATGTTTCGTTTACTCCTTAAACAATAACTACCACGTCTATGGTGATTTGTCAAGATTATGTGAACGGCTTTATAATAATTACACACAAGTATATTATATTACACGAACTCTCTCATATCGTCTTTTTTTTTTGTGAGAGAGTTTATACACAATCTATATATGAATGTAAAATACTATTATTTTACTGACTCAGAATTCTAGTCCAAATTGTCATGGTGGGGTTGTTCATGGAAGAAGTCTCAAGTTGTGTAATAAGTAACGCAATTAAATGTTCAAAATAACACGCCATTATTAAGGAAGAAATTAGTCTACTACGAAAATATGTACATAATTTTTAAATAAAAAATAAAGTACTTCTATACATAATTTTTTTGAATTTCTTTGCACCAAATTAAAGATCACAATTACTTCTTTAATTTGATGCAAAAAAATTTGAGGAATTACAAGCAATTACTTTTTTTATACTACAATAATAAAACGTCTCTTCGTAGAAAACTAATTTTTTAAGATGGAGGATACCATATCATATACTCTATCTATTCCAATTAAGCCCTTTATTTCATTTTTGGATGTTCCAAAATAATAGTCTCATTTAAAAAGTCAAATAAAAAAGCATGTTAAAAGTGAGATTTAAGGGGTAAAATTGAAACTCACAAACGGGTCCATTATCGTGGAACGAAGGGAGTATATGTTTTTGTTTTTGTTATGTACACTCCAAGTAGTCAAATTGTTGAAGTTCACTTTATTCGACGGACGGACCTAGGGTTGCTGCTGTGTAGCCCCATGCGCAACACAGTGCTGTGCATATTCAGACTGTTCGTTGCTCAGATGGACGGTCCAGATTTCACCTCGGCATCTTTGCATCCAAACCATTTGTTGTTGTGCGTGTAAGATGAAATCTGAGCTGTCCATTCGAGCAATAGACGACTTGGATGTGCACAACACGATTCTATGCACATGTTGCATAGCAGCATCCCCTCTTCCTCAACGGACAACACTGAATCCCTGAAAGCGGGGCAGTGCAGCAAATGTGCTGCACCATGCAGCGCAAGATGATCTAGATTAAAATAAAACTCTTCTATGAAGGAGAGGGTCTCTTCCATAGAAGAGTTTTGTTTAATCTGTTGAAATCACTTTTGGACCGTTGGAATGCCGTGCTACACAGTGCAGCACATTTGCTGTAGGGTTCCTGGGTTCGTGAAGGCTAAGAGGGTGTTTGGGAGCCTGCTTTTTGGCTTTTCATTTTCAGCTTTTTGGTTTTTTGGCTTTTTGAATTATGGCCAGAATGAGTTTTGAATCTGGGTAAAGTGTTTGGGAGAAATGTGCAAAATGTATTTTGTAAAAACAGAGTGTTTGGGAGAAGAATGATGAAAATGAGTTATGGATTAATTTTTTACCATTTTGCCCTCATTTATTTATTATGATATTAAAAATGTGTATGAATTGAATATTATTTTTAGTAAGTTTTTTAACTTTGTATTGGCAAAGATTTTTTGTAAACCTTGTCCCTTCCATTTTTTTTTTTGTTTGAAAATATTTTTGTGTTTTCGATGTTCCCAAAGAAAGGAAAGTGGGTATTAGAGTAATATCTCTACCAGCCAATTTGCTATCTTTCCCCTCTCTCTCTCTTTCTCTCTCTCTCTCTCTCTGTGCTAGAGAAATCAGTGATATCTCTATGAAACAAACCCATTCAAATTAGACAATGGAGGCTCAAACACACCCCTGGAAAATCCTATGGAAGATCCCATAGAGACATTGAGATGCTTTTTCTGGAGAATCCATAAGAAAATTACAATTGGTAAGTTGAAAACCCAATTTTAGACAGATTTCTTGAGCTTTTTTTTTTTAAAATCAAAATTCTGTGTGTAGATGTGTTTTCACTGTTCAAAAACTCTGAGGAGGAAATCTGTCGATTCTGAGTAATAAATTGTCTTCTGCTCTATGCCATCTTCTCTCGATTTCTGATGGATTCTTGGTGGCAGCAGAAATTAGGCTTGAAATTTATGTATTTTGCATTTAGCAACCAAGACAGAATCTGCTCTACCTTTCCTTCCCTCTGGTTCGTGTGTTGTGTGGAAGAGGACAAACATAAAACAAGGGTAGATAAGGGAGAGATAAATGAGGGGAGAATGAAAAACGGAGAATGGGAAAATGAGAATGCAAAAGGAAGGTCTGACTGGTTTTTGAGTTTTTGCTTCTAAACCTAAAAATGGCAAATGAGTTTTGGAGAATGGTTTTTGGGAATGAGGCGCCCAAACAACCAAAAAGCAAAAATGGGAATGGGAAAATACAAAAATGTGGCGCCCAAACAGGGCCTAAATCCCTTCTACTTCCAAACGAGAAAAACTTGGGTGCAAATATGATACCTGCAACGCCCCATCATAGTAGTGTAGTTCAAAAGTGTTTTTGGACTCTTTTACTTGTAAGAGTGTACTATTTATAATTCGAACCATCTAAAATACTTTCAAACGTTCAAGATGCTTAGCAGATACCGCCATGGTACCTGTCTTGTCTGACACTTCAGTTTTTCTCCTTCCGAATGCATATCCACTACGGATTCCAAAATATTTTTTCTCAAAAAACAAAAGAGGCGTAGTCGACGTGGTATTGCACGTGGCCTGTAACCGCAACCAGCCAGCCAGCGCTGCACCAATTCGTCAAATACACGAACCGGTCTCCTCATCGTTTGAACATCGCACCAGTTCCGCCTCCCTCCCTCTTTCTCTCTCTCTCTCCCCTCCATTATTCGTCTTTAAGCACTAAATTGGAAACCCAAATTGCGCGTGATCGGATGAAACATCAAATTCAATCTCGTCCTCTCAAATCTCTCTGATATCACACCAACTTACTGTACCCACACGTATCGCACACGTAATAAATGCAAATGCGGTGGATGTTTTCGTGTTACAAAATCAACAGCCCATTCATTTCTCAGATTCTCAGATTTACTTTCATTTACTTCGACCAGAGTTCTGATCAGTGATCAGTACTTGTGAATATCGTACTTGAATAAGAATTGAACAAGAATCGACGGTTGATATTGAATTCGGGATTGAAACTGAAACAGATCGAAGAGATATGGATATATTTGAGGCGACGATTTTGCATCATGTTTGCATTGTGCTCTTTCTGCTGTGGTTACTTTCTTGCCTCAATTGGTCCCATCCGATTTTCTACTTCATCTCTCTGGGCTACCTTTATCTGGTAAGTTATTGGGTTCGTTCAAATATTTGTGTTCTATGTTTTAGTGCCGAAACGGCTACAATCACTCAAATTCCATAGCCCTTTGTTGGGAAGAACAATCGACAACTTTCAGGTTGTCCATATGTAGGGTAGAAAAGGTTCCATTAAAGGAGAGAAACTAAAACGATAGTAAAAGAAACAGCGAGAAACTCCGGTCAACGGAAAACAAAATAAACTCTGAAACAGAACAAACTAAAATTTGGGTTTATATGAAGTATTTTTGTAGTGGGTTGTCGTCTCTCGGATGCAATTATTCCTATGTGGGTGTTATTATCTTTCAGATATTGCTGACTGATTATGTTCTCTTCTTTCCTGATAAAATTGCTTCACCGATGTTTTAGGATAGCCAAACCACCAGTTCGAGGACGTTCAATTGTCCGAAATGAATTTATAGACTCGGCCATTTATCAGCATCGAGTTTGTAAAAAGAACCTAATTCCGATTATGTATAATCAATCAATGGCCGAAGAATATGAACTTTCTACTTGATTGTCACGATTTGAATCTTAATTAAGTTGTTTTGGGTCGTTTACCATGTAAATCTCTTATGATTGCTTTATTTTCTGTTCTCATTTCCATTCCAACATAAAACACACACACACACACACTTTTGTGCTTGTGATAGTCAGATGTGTAATGTCTTGATTTTCACACTTTTGTTTCTGTTTTGGGAGGTTCATGAGCGATATGAGATGAGATTGAGGAGAAAACTGCGATTCGAGGAAAGAATGCAATCTAATCAACGACGGGTAAGTCGCCTTCTTTAGTTTTTATCATTTGCTTCAACTAGTTACTGTGATATTTTCTCCATTTTGGTTGAAGAGAATGAAAATTTGAGGCAAAGGAAATGAAATATTATTTGACTACTATTGTGAAATATTATTTGACTACTGTTGTGCGCTCACCACTTGACTTAGGAAATGAGAAAATTGAGGCAAAGGGAAGGAAATATTATTTGGCTCTCATGTTTTTGTGTTGTTTTCATACGTATACATAAGAAGGAAACTCAATGTGGCACCTATTTTCGTCAGTCAGAAACGTCGAAGTTTTAAGATTTTTTTGCTACATGAGCAGGTGCGCGTGCGAGTTTATTGCCTCTATCCATTTGGGTCAATGGTTAGTCACCTTTTATTTTTTTTCCAGGTCCTTTCTGATTCAGAAAGTGTGCGCTGGTTGAACCACGCAATTGAAAAGATTTGGCCTGTTTGTATGGAGCACATTGTTTCACAGAAAATTCTCCTCCCCATTATCCCTTGGTTCTTGAACAAGTACAAACCATGGACTGTGGTATGGGTTCCCTCTCCCCTTCTAATACACTTGTCCATTCTCTTTGACGCGTTTATCTGCATGTAAATGGCAAATTTTATTGAACCTATGAGCAATCTCTTCATTTGAACTTTACATTAGTTGAATTTGAAAAAAAAAAAAGGAACTTTACATTAGTTGGTTTGTTGATTGGTTCTAATTCTCAATCTTTTAAGAACTGACAATTATTTTGGTATAAAACGTAGAAAAAATCAGTGGTTGAACATCTGTATATGGGACGATCACCGCCTATGTTCACCGAAATGAGGGTCCTTCGCCAATCCACAGGTGATGACCACTTGGTATGTAATCTCTTTCTACTCCTAGTGGATTCATGTATATATGTGCTATTTGTGTTCATAATATGTTTCTTAGCCAAAGGAATTTTGAATTTACTATATTCAGGTTTTCGAGTTGGGAATGAATTTTCGGACTGCAGAAGATATGAGTGCAATACTTGCAGTGAAGCTATCAAAGAGAATGGGTTTTGGGATGAGGACAAAGTTACATTTGATGGGCATGCATGTTGAAGGGAAGGTAAAAATACTATTCTTTATTTCCGGTCTTTGCTGAACTTGAATATAAATGAATTGTCAAGGTGAAGGCTATAGAAATATTTGCTTTGAAAACTTGAAGTTTGTCAAATTCAAAATACAGTGCCTTATCTTCCAGTAGCAACTTAATTGTGCTTTATTCTTATATTGCTATGCCTCTGTAAAGAGAATCCTCAGTGACCTGTATATTTTCACCATTGTTGTTGGAAAGTCTCAAATATTATTGTCGCGGTTTGAAAGGATGATTCACTCGAAGATAGAGATTCGGTCCATGGCTTTGGAGTGAGCTCGCGGTGCCAAACGTGTGAGTTAGAACAGCGGAGGAGCACCATCAATTAATTACCGAAGAAAAATGGAAAATTAGTTTTTTGTTAATTATGGTATCTTTAACTCTTACCCAAAAAATTGTATCTTCAACTGTAGTTTTTATTTTTTATTTTGTTCATGTTGGAAAGGTTAGAAAGGGACTGGATTACTCTGAAGAAGAGTTCGTTACTAATGGAAGAAAAAGGATTGGGTATCCGAGTTAGTTCAGTGGGCCGATTAGGTCCTTTTTACATGACAATTCTCATTGGTGACGGGGAGTCCTCGTAATTCTGGCCTTGTATTCTTCCTTCACTGCATCTGAAGTGCTGTAATCTGTAATATACAGAATCATCCAAGGAAATACTGAAATGGTATTATGTCCATTATGTTCATATTGTTTCGCCAATAGGCCCAAAACTCACAATCTCCATTTTCTTGTTTATTATTATTTTGGAAATCAGACTCGTTATTTGTTGACTTTGATGCTTCGTCGGACTGCAAAACCTTGTTGCACTTAACAGAAAGATCTTTCTTTGACTCTTCTAGGTCTTGGTTGGGGTAAAGTTCATTCGGCATTGGCCTTTCCTTGGCCGTTTGCGGGTATGCTTTGCCGAGCCACCATATTTTCAGGTGACTGTGAAACCTATTTTCACCCATGGGCTTGACGTTGCAGAAGTTCCAGGGATTGCTGGATGGTTGGTAAGTTAATTTCTTGCACCATGTACAAATGGCTACTTGGATCTCTCTCTCTCTCTCTCTCTCTCTCTCTCAATGTCACTTTCTGAATTACTAATGTACTTTCTCGTCCTTGATTAGGACAAGCTTCTGGCACTAGTATTTGAGCAGACACTAGTTGAGGTGAAGTCTCTAGCTTTGACATTCCATTCTCTTTATTTGATCAAAGACATTACGAGTGGGGGACTTAGTCATATAGGGTTTAGATGTCAGAAGTGTCTCGTTAGTAAGAGGTTTTTACCTGAATCTTCTCCATTTTTGCAGCCCAACATGTTGGTTGTTGATGTGGAGAAATTCGCTTCACCACAGCCAGGTAATCTCTAAGGTTAAAGAAACTAGGACTACAGGTGTACTTTATTCATTTTCAGAACAAATGTCATTACTAGGCAATTAGGATTGTGAAACATAAATTGCATTCAAATATTTGGAACTCTAAGGGACTATGCCCAAAAGATAGACTGAATCCTTTGCAGATTGTGATGAGGTCATCATTCTTGTTTACTTCTGGTACAATTCTTCTACACAAGTAAATGCTGTTCATTAGGATATTTATCTTATTTTGATTTGGAGATGGAAATTCTGGACATTCCTGTTGTGTAAGCCATATTCGGTGGCTAGTTTTTTTTTTTTTTTTTCCGTTCATGTTGTGTATTCCTCTGACCTTTTCAATTGGACCCTTCTTGAGAGAATGGTTTATCCTTTATCATTCAGAATTTGACGTTCTTCTTGGCCTTTTTGCTGCTGCGCACCAACTGCTGTGAACAATGTTTCAGTGATATTGATTTTAAGCTGCTGGAAGAATGGTTTATTGGTGAATCATAGCAGTGCTATATTTCTTAGCTTAATTCTGCTATGTGCAGTAAATACATGCATTTTGGAAATTTCTTAGAAATTTATTGGATCAGTGTAGTAGCTTATTTCATGCATTTGGTAATGCTAATGCAACGAAGACATTGTTTTTGTTTCTACTTATACTTGTTTGTATCAATTTCCTCTGTCAGAAAATTGGTTCTCCATCAATGAGAAGGACCCAATTGCCTATGCCTTGGTGGAAGTCATTGAAGGAGCTGACATGAAGCCATCAGATTTAAATGGTTGGTTTAAGAGACACTTATCAAACTTCTTGACACATTGGTTGTGCCGAAAGTTTTTTAGAACAATTTGGAACTGCTTTGCAGGATTAGCTGATCCATATGTTAAAGGGCAACTTGGTCCTTATAGATTTAGGACTAAGACGCAATGGAAAACACTGGCTCCGAAATGGCACGAGGAATTCAAGGTCCCTATTTGTACGTGGGAGTCTCCTATTGCGCTAGCTATTGAAGTACGTGACAAGGACCAGTTTAGGGATGATACCCTTGGGTAATGTTTCGATAACTGTATTTGATGTCTCACAGTTGTAAATGGTCTTTGCAAATTCTTTTTAATGTATCGACTCTTTATTCTTCTGCAGAGATTGTTCTGTAAACATTAGCGGCCTTAGGGGTGGCGAGAGACATGACTTGTGGCTGCCTCTTCGGAACATTAAAATGGGGCGATTGCATCTTGCCATAACTGTACATGAAGGCATAAAGAAGGTACTTTTTTATTTTCTTGAAGTTTTACCAGGTTAGAAATGAAATAATAGTGGAATGCTTCTAATGCAGTCCTTCAGAAAATTATTCCCAAAGGAATTGACTCATTATGAAAGTAACAAAACAGTAGGTCAATAATCGTTGTATGAAACCAGATGAAGTGCTTACAAGCATCTGGTACACTGAAGTAGGAATTTTGACCGAATCACAACACTTATATGTGCAGGTGCCAGATCTGCTATGTGATGATTGCACATCCAATGATGAGAACAAAAGAAACTCCACTGCGAATGAGTGTGCTCAGAAAGGCTCTCTTTTGCCTGGAGATTCAGAGAAGTCTTCGAATGTGGCAGATAAATTTGAACCCATTGACATTGAAGGGCAAAATGAAACTGGGATATGGGTCCATCACCCGGGAAGGGAAGTTCCACAATTTTGGGAGCCTAGAAGGGGGAGGAGTAGGGTCCTTGATTCACAAATTCGCGGGAATGGTGGAAACCTAGAATCACCATCAGCTCCAGGGTCCTACAATAATGATAATAACAGCACAGATGGAAGCCAAGAAGGTAAAAAGGAAATTTCGACAAAAAACAAGGTTTTCAGGGGTCTAAAGAAGATTGGGACCCTGTTTAGCAAGAATTCCAAAAAGGAGGATATGTTCAGCAGGACTGATGGTCAGATCCATTCTCCGCATCCTAATCTTAAGGCTATTACCGCAAAAAAAGGTCACGTGAAACTGATTGTAGACAAAAAAATGCATTCTGCACCAACGCCAGTTGACGTCCCGATATCAGAAGGTAAAGTCAGTCCAGAGACATCTTCCCAGGAGAGCCCAAGAAAGAAACATGTAAAGGATAAGGCAAAGGACATTTTCAAGAATGCCGGGAAATCTGCTCGTGTGGTCAAGCATGCATTTAATTGGAAAGGGCCAAAGGAATCCCAAGGGGATTCGGGAATGGTGGTGACAAAGAGTGACATCTCTGTCAGGGCAGAGTCTTCCGATGAAGAATCTCTTGCATCATCAGTTTGTAACTCTGAAGGGAATCCAGCAATCCCCAAAGCCTTGTCTAGCTGTAGGAATGATTCGTTCAAATCCGAAGAACTTCCTGATCCGAATGCTCCATTTGATTTTCCAATAAAAAAAGACAGTCTTGAAGGCACTGAGAAGATGTCTTTTGCTGGGCAGGGTGATGAGAAGATAGGTAATGATTACCCATCTACCATGTCGGAAGAAAGCAATGACCTATTGACTAAGGGATCCTCAAACTCCAAGCGTCAGGAAGATTTGGAAGTAGATAAAAAGGAAGATTTTTCCATTGTAGAAAGTCGAAATTTAGATAGTGGTGGTTCAGCAGTATAGGGAATTCGTAGAATCAGACGAGGGGGAAGATCAGGAATGCTCAATCAAGTTAACATGTTGTATGTAGATACGGTTAGAACGGAATTCCTGTACCATAGATGTTGTCTGTACAGTGAACTTGCAGAATCATAGTTTTCATGTGCGAATATTTTCGTATAGTTTTTTCGTGTTAGTGCAAATGTAATCCGAAGAAGCTGACAGAGCACTCAAAGTTTGTAATTCTGTCGAGGAAGGACAGTGATACATATGAGAAAATTTATACTGCGAATCGTTTGCTTTCTGTACGACTTACTAGTTACTATGCTCATCTTGTTGAATATGGACTCTCTTTTATGCGAAAAGCTACCTTTTGCAATAGCACCATTTTTGGGGCTTCATTTTCAAGTAGTGTTTTTTGAATCTCTTTACCTTCCTTTTTGGTTCAAGCAAAAATGATTTTAAAATGCATTTATGGGTTGCCCCAAGGGGTTGGCAAAGTAGTCTTGCCTTGGGACTTAGGGGTTCACTCCTACCTAAGGTCTCAGGCGATCTCTTGGGCCATTGAGATTATGCCCGGTCGTTACCTCTAGGGCCCCGGAATTAGTCGAGGTGTGCGCATGGTGGCCTGGACATCCGGTTATCAAAAAAAAATATTTGCTTTTATGCTGTTCGATGGGAATGTATACATGGAATTGGAACAAAAAATAATCAAACCGAACCTGGTTTATTGAGTTTTCTTCTAGTGTTCATATCACAAGAACTTCCATGGACTGATGTTCATCCTGCTAATTTCTACAACATATGTGAACTTTCTACTGGCAGATGCACATAGGTTCCCATGTTGACTACAGCTCACATACTACTGAAAGATTCAAATGCCTTCCAGAGGCAAAAACAATACCACACAGAGCCCTAAAATCTTCTGCTTCCACCAGCAAGTGTGCCTCATGGTAGAAATACCACAGGCTCGTTCATGGTTGACTTGTGCAGCAGCCTCTTGTACCGCATGCGTTGCCTTTAATCATGTTATTGAATCTAAACTAAACCAAGCTAGATCACCACAAACCCTGGGCAAAGATGAATTTTCAGGTTCTGGGTCTTATGTTCTGTATCTTGATCAGAGGACGAGTCCAGAGCTTGATCGGTTGATTCAGTATGAGCTGATCCTCTATGCAAAGTGCTTAGCAGTTGCTTTGATGGCTAGTGTATCAAGTAGGATAGCATAATGAAATACACCATTAAACAATCTCACTGTTTGCTAGCTTAGTTTTCCACAATTTCTTCAATAGAAAAGCAGGCATAACTGCTATGTCCAGAGAACAAGCACCGGATAATCTGCATCCACAGTCCCCTTTTTGGCACAAATTCATGCCTAACCATTTGCTTCAAAACCCAATCTACATCTTCCACAAGATTCTTTTTGCAAAGCCCCTTTATTATCGACTTAAAAGAATCAAAACTCGGACTCACACCCTCCGATATCATCTGGCCCATAAAATCCTTAGCCTCAGCGTGCTTCTTGGCATCGATTAAACCATACAAGATCTCCTGATGAGTGGCCTGATTTGGCTTACACCCTTTAAGCCTCATCTTATGCAAGAGCTCCATCCCCTCATCAACTCTCCCTTGTTTCCTTAGACCCGAAATCAAGATATTAAACGCGACTGTATCAGGTTCTATATTCTCCCTCTCCATCCTCTCCAACAACCAAAATGCTTCCTCAACCTTGCCTCGATCACACAACTCATCCATGAGAATAGAATAAGTCCTCACATTCGGCTTGCACTTCTGTTGAGGAAATTCATCAAGCACCTTGAATGCACCATCTAAATCCCCACGCCGGCATAACCCTTTAATCATAATGTTCAAACAACAAGCATCAATCTCAATACCCAACTTAACCCCGCCCAAATACACCTCATGAACAATATCGAATCGTTTTGCATTCACAACCAAATTCAAGACAAAGTTGAATGTTTTCACTGTTGGCCAGCATCCATACTTTGGCATATCAAAAAGGATCTCGATCGCCCGGTCCATGCGTCCGGCCACATTGCCGTATACCTTGATCACATTATAGAAGAAAGTCTCAGAAATTCTACAAAGACCCTTCTCAGATTTGATTCTCTCCATTACATCATCAATGGCGTCGAAGTTTTTGGCTACGGCAAGCTTGGTGATGACTACAGAGTAAAGGGCTTCATTGGGTTTGTAGTCTTTTCGCTTTGAGATTTGAGTAAATACAGAGAGGGCTGAATCTGGGTTTTTTAGGGTTTGGAAGATTTTGACCACTTCATTTGAGCTCAACCAGTCTTTTTGGTTGAGCGTTGGGGGGTAATCTGAATCTTGGGATGCGGATGAAGAGGAGAGTGAATGAAAACGGATTGAAGTAGTGGATTGGAGGAGGAGATTATGGTAAAGTGAAGGAGATTGAAAAATTGATTGGTGGGTTTTGGTAATGTATGCAATTACTGAACGTGAAATCATTTTCTTGTTGCTGGTGAGTCTGTTGAGTGCTTTACCTCACTCTCTCTTCATACGCATGCACACCCTTCTGAACAACTCTCCAAGTGACTGCAACGAGAAAAACTTAGGCGGTATATGTGTTGCCGAGTGCGTGTCTTGGTCATTCAAAAGTATTTTGAACGGATTTTTCCCAACCCTTCCTTTCTCTTCCTATTTCTCTCATTATCTCTTTAAAATTTGGGCTGTTCAAAATATTTTTGGTTGACCGAGATGCGGGTACCGTCACTTGGCACTCGTCCAGCACCCAAGTTTTTCTCCCAACGGCGAATGTAGGAGAAAATTTTGGGTGCCGGTAGGATAGATCCACGTGGTGCCCGACACCACACTGAGATCTGTGGTGGCATTTTTGTAAATTTTGGGGCCAAATTTACCGTTACAGATCTGGACCGTCCAAAACAGGTTTGGACGGCTCGGATGTGGTGCTAGGCACCACGTGTATCTACCCTACCCACATCCAAAATTTTCTCCCAATGTAGAGCATTTCAATGGGAGACTTTAAATCTCACATGGCGAACCAAGATTATTGAAGTCAACGCCAACTCCAATTCAGATGTCCTTTGAAATGTCAAATTCCACGTGAATTTGGCATAACCTTTTCTCGTGTCATTTTTTAAAGCAATGTCAAACCATTATATGTTAGATAGAAGGGAGCTTCTATTCGCAGCCCATTTTCCCTCAATACAGGCCATCCAAAATAAATACTAAAACCTTCCTTGTGAAAAGACCATTTAGCCCCTCAAATACCAAAACCTATCTTCTTCTTCCTTCACTTCTTCCATCGTCCTCCCCTGCCCTCCTCCTACCCCTCAAATCCCTCCTCCTCCTCCTCCAGCCATTAACCCCATTGTCCTCCCCTGCCCCTCATCTCTCATCTCTCTCAATGGAGAACCATGTTTAATCAATGGAGGGATCTTCCAAAGAGTATTGGAGCAATTTACAACTCCAAATCCACCAATGAATGCACAAATACATACTAAGAGTAACCCGGACATGAAGATTTTCGAGCAAAAAACGACCCAAGAGTAACCCATTGCTTTTTCGATTTTTTAGCCGTTGTTCGTTCGAAACGGTACACGCAGTCCCGAAAATCGCAATACATTTCGGTAGTTAATACCCGAAATTTACCTATAAAACCGGGAGTTTATATCCGAAATTGGTGATGGTAGTTAATATCCGCAATTGGCCATAATTCAGTAGTTTGTATCCGAATTATGTGTTTAGTTTCGGGAGTAAATATCCGAAATGTGCCAAAACCAGAAGAGGGTAATTTGGGAAATTTTATGGGTTATGTGAAGCAAAAATTAAGATTTGCCACATCAGCAGGGTTTTATTTAGCAAATGGGCTGTATGTAGTTTAAAATGGGTTGCGAATAGAAGCTCCCTAGATAGAATAGAAAAAATGAAAATTTAAGAACAAGACCTTCAAAGTTTGACAACTCCAAATTCAAAAGTAAACTTGAACGGGGAGGATTTTCTGGATGTCAAATTTGAAGATGTCAATTTGCCTCATAATCCTTCAAAAAATTGACACCTATCAATATCAATTATGGGTGATCATTCACTCTTTGTTTCTTTTTGATATTCTATTGTCCTCAGATGAGTCTCTATGATCATGCCTCGTCACCCCCATTTGGCTTAGCAAAAGTTAGTAGTTGTCGTCACTTACAACTCATTACAAAAAAAGAAAAAAAAAACACAAATGAAAAAGTCCGCGTAATGTTACAATACATGAAAACTTTCCCCGAAACGATCCAGGAAGGTGAAATTAATGGCCAAGATTCATGTGTTTGTGAATTCGAACTATTGATTTCACTTTCCTAGACCGTTTCGGGGAAAGTTTTCATGTATTGTACTACTTCTCTTCTCTGATAGAGGCTCATTTTATGGGATATTTAAAAAATCCCTGTCAATACTTTTGTAAGTCCTTCATGTCCAGCACAATGCTTGTTTATAACATAACCGAGTACTCTACCGTTAAGTTAGTAACCCAGGAGTTGATGTTTTCTGGAGGGAGTCATCTGCATTGTAGGAATAAACAAAGCACTTTTTATTTACTTTCTTAAACTTGCAATTTTGTACTGCCAACTATATGAATCATTTATGATAAAAGATAAAACTGTAAGGATTGCTTATACATGTATCTGCTATTTTCTGATGCATCACAAATGAATGAGGAGAATAACTTGATTATTGAGGGGGGGAAAATTCTATACAGAATCTCGCTGTATGAACATCTATTTTTTCTTCTTCTTTCCTGCAAGAATTTGTTGAATTTGTAGTCTTCGACTGAAAGCCTCGTTGAAAAGGAAACGAGTCTGGAAAGCTGAGATGATTGGGAGCCATGCCAAAGAAGCTATTGGTGCAAAAAGAACGACGCCCATTCCATAATCATATGCTTGAGCAAACACCTGGGTGAACTCCCACAATCCTGTCTCGTCTATCTTTGGCCTCACGGCTTGTGAAACCTGAAAAGAACCACAACAATCAGATTGTGCGGTTAGATATGATTCAGTTTCATTCTTTTCGTGTCAACTTTTCTAACGTGGAACCAATCAGCTGTACAACTAAGCCATGATAAGAAGGTAAAAAGAACAGGAGACATATGACATTTCTTTTATGTGTCTATTCAATTCAAACGAAGAAAAAAATACAAGGGAGATACTATTTGAGTAAGCTTACCAAGATCAAACCCCATCCTGTCGGGAAAAATGCTAGACAGCACACAATCAAGTCCTTCAAAGAGAGTTCACAGACGATGGAGAGAGTGATTATGGTAGCGATAACACCAAGGAAAAGAATTGCTTTGAATAGCCTGAACGCGAGGTGGAAGTTAGCACTGAGTAGTTGCCTCCCTATGTTCACTACCTGTATTGCAGGGTAAGATCACAAAGATTACTAAAATGCATCACAATCTCTGAAGTGTAAAGTAATGATTTGGGGAAAAAAGAAAAAAAGAAAAAAAGAAGAAGAAGAGAATTTAACGAATTTTACAGTTGCATAGCAGGGATCAATGTTGAGATATGAAGGCTATATCTAAAGGTCCTTGTAGGTTCAGAATTATTGGTTAGTTCTTGTGGTAATTCAAAATTGGTATACTAAGAAGGGAAAAAACATTAAACATGTGTCCACACGGAATCAAGTGAATAAACTCCATATAAAACATTGAAGTTTGTCGTAAAATACTCCCGAGAGACTTATTTGAAGGCCACAACCCTTCGTTTACCGACAGTTTCCTTCTACTAAAAACAACACAACTCCACCTAACAAGGCTTGAATTCATTTCTTGATAGTTCATGACCTTAATCTCTGAGACTCGTCAAGTTGAGGCATGCCTTCAAACCTTGTAACATTTAGTCAGTTCTGATTTTGAGGTTTAGTTGCTATTAGGCTTGCATAATAGAATTTTTGTTATCAGAACATGCTGGATGAATGACACTACAAAGAAAAAATATAGGAAGGACAAAAGATGGTTTTCACGACTAAATATAGCGACAAATCACATCCCTTCACTCAAATGTTTATCAACAGTTAATTAATCTCGTACCAATTCAACTAAAAAGTACTTCAAGACGAACATGAGTTTTAAGCATACGTCTGTGGTGCCAAACTATACATAGAAAATATAAAGGCTGTAAGATTTGGATAAATACATTTTTTTCCAATAAAAAAGATGCAGGAAAAGGACTTTACCTTGACTAGCACAAAAATCGCAACGATGACCACCCATGAGAGCACATAAACTATGAAATTTTTGCTTGTCCCAGATATATCAAGGTGATAGACAAGACCATATTGGTACATGAAAAATCGAAGAGATAGCAGTATTTCGATCAACCTAGAGCCCAGCCCAGAACGACGAAGATGGGCTTGCTCATCATTCCACCAAGACTGCCAGCTCTTATCTTGTTGAATTCCTATTCCACCCTGATGCTTGATCCACTTGTTCCATTCTTTCCAATCGTCCACTATCTTACCCCAGTGGAATCCAGAAGGATTAAAGAGAAACGGTGCAAACAACCACGTCAATGACATGAACCAGATCGCATATGTGATCAAAACATAGGCCATGCTGTTTTGATAGGACCTCCTGAACAGATCATAAACGACCAACAGAAGCAGCAGCTCAAATCCTTTCACATAGTGGCTTCTTGAATATAATCTGTAGTTCTCGGTAAAGCTGGCATGAAACACCACAACCTTACGCCCTGTTGGTCTATATCTGGCACCCCCATGAAGAATTGTCCGACCATAATAGTGAGCTTTTGTTCCAAGGGAGAAAGTGAAGAAAACTGCAGCCAGCTGTAATTGCATGAGGACAAAGTCTTTGATTGCATTGAGAAATCCTCTCTCAAGTCCAATCTCCATCACCATAGGTAAGCCAGTCAAGAGTCCAAGTTGTATAAATGATTGGGAGGCCAGAGCAGTTTCCAACGATGGTATGTTTTGCATTCTAGCCTCAAGGAGGAGTGCTTTTTCCAAACCACTGAGAACTAGGTATAGCTGCCCGTACAGGAACAGATAGATTCCAACAACTGATATCTGCAAAAGTCATTCAAGTAGGCCCATATATCAAATTGCAAAGTTAATACTCATCAAAACCATCTTTGAAACTATAACCAAATCATCACTTCTGTATTTTGATTTTCCAGTTACGTGAAAGCAGGATATAAACCTGATACTTGTAAAAGATAAAAACAGGTTTCAAATGTCCTCAAAGATTAGCATTTAAAATTGCAAGAAACAATTTTTCTGTTTAGGGGTTATATCACATGCTCAGAAACTCAAAACATCAAGGACCGAGGACGTCCAAAGGTCCACATCCCAAAATGCCTTTTTTCGTTTCTTTTCGTTCTTCAATTGTTGCGATGGGTTAGTCTTTCGTAAACTAGTACTTTTGGAGATCTTACTTCCACTTCAAGTGCTTTTCCTGGCATGTTTTCACCAGTTTAATAATTTCCAGTCCTTAAAAAAAATGAAATTAGCCAGTGCATTTGTCTTTGAAGTTCAAAGTAGTATTTGGAAAGGTTAATTTTGGTGATAAACTAGGTAAACTAGGTCACTGTTTTGAATGAAATATGAGTCAAGACAATATAGTTAGATGCCTTCACGTTCATACAGTACTAAAGCAAGATAATATCCAGGATTCAAACAAATTACCAGGCTATTAAAGTAAAACCCAACGGTTGTGTAATAACAGGATAGCATCCGAAAGAAATCAAATCGACGTCCAAGGCGGTATATGTCCCGGCTTAGAGTTTGTTCACTATTTCCATTTGTCACTTTGGCTTCAAACTTTGAAATCTGGTTAAGGCCTACATCACGACCTTTGCCAACTTGAATATACTCATGATATGTGATATGTCCTCTTCGTAAAGTAGAATTAAATCCTGTAATATATCAACATTGTTTGTAGTTACACATTGGACCCAGAAACATTGTTTGAAATCAGCAATAAGTGATTAATCGGTTCTTACCTGCAAAAACATCTTCACTCAGGTTAATTGTTTTTGATGCTTTGCTTATGCCACCTCTTGTTAGGTGAAACACCCTATCAAAAAAATCTGGATGCCCATAATGGAAACGAACCCTGAATATCAAACATGTGGGATGCAAGGTTAACTGACTAAGCATTACCACATTCATGTAGATCAGTTAAGAGTAAAAAATTAACGATAAGCGGCTCCAACATCACACGTTAGTATACAAGGATTATCTAAATGTTAACATATAACCAAGTACAATATTGTGAAATCACATGATCATTGTCTACAGTTGGGAAGACTCATCCTGTCAGCTAGACGGAGAGCAAAAAAGTCAAACCACTTGTGATGTTTTGTGCAAAGTAACATAAAACCAACAATGACAAGGGATTTGTTACCTGAGAGGATTTGCTAGAAGCCTTTGACCAATGGTGACAAAACTGGTCTCCTGATAAGACATGAACCATGCCAACGAAGAAACACTGCAATATGAGACAAAGTAAGATTCTGTCTTTGAGTTCCAAAATAGCAATTAAACTTCTCATAAACAAAAAATTTAGAATTTATGTTATATAGACTCCGCTATATCTTACATGGACTTTGCCACAGATAATGGTGAAGGCTTGTGTCCAAGTGCTGGATTCATCTAATTCCTAGGTCACACAATGAATTATCTATATTTCATTGCTTTATTATCTATATTTTTTTGTTTTATCTTTTCTTTAGATTTGATGATAATCAAACTTCTATAATGCAAGCTTGTTAAGAAAGGTTTATATCACGTAAACCATAATTAGCCTGATTAACTGACTCGTCCTTGAGAGTTTTCCTCAATTTTCCGAGGCATACATGTAGTCTAAGAAAGGACTTGAAAGGCGTTTAAAAGTTTCTTTACTCATGGTTGCTTAAAAGAAATTCTGATTAAATTCTTCAACAGTTCTATCATGAAGGTGATGATGTGCTAACCATACGGAGTGTATATCCATCTAACCTTCCTGTGAATATGTGTTCTCTCATGCCAAGAATAGTAGGAGGCCGCTGTCGGTGCTTTAGAAATTCTTGTAATACATTTCTAACTTTCAGAGCTTCTTCCATGTAATTATCCTGCAAGACAGACAGGCTAAGCATATAACAAGAAAACACATATAACCCGTCTTGTAGGAGTCGGAATTTAGCGTACTTGATTCATATCAATTGCCTGAAGAGCTTCACCACGTGTGAAAATAATGGCATGATTTTGATTTTCAGGTTTCCCCTCTCCAATATTTGGTGGACCAGGAAGTTTTATGCGATATATCTCCTGTAAGTGTTATAACAGTTAAAAGCATGACAAGCATGTAAAAATAATTTCCAACATCACATGAAAAGACGCCAGACATTCTTGATCTAATCAAATCTCTGAGCACAACTTGGCACATAAACAAAACCTTTTAGCACTTTCCTTTGTTTTTGCCACTTTGCAAATTTGATTGAGAAAACATCCTAATTAGATTGGAAGAAGTATGAATGCTTAGGCTTTTGTGCGGAAACGAATCTTATTGGAAGCTGTTAAATTTCTTAGAGGGTTCCAACCTAAAACCAATTGGCAATAGGTGGAGTAACCCCAAGAATTTATTAACCAGGCTTGGGTGGCTTAGATGAGCAATGTGGGATAATTTAACACTCCCCCTCACGTGCAGCCCGGATGCACGTGGAGGTACGAATTGAGAAAACTGGGAGATTTGACTCGGGCAAAGGAGACTTGACCACGTGAGATGAGGCCACCCAAAACCTAGCTCTGATACCATGAAAGCTCAGACAATTCTATTCAGCGTAAAAAGGCAGGGTTTCATTACAATATGTAACATATATACAAAAGGGAAAAAAGAGAAAAAAGAGTAAATACACCAAGCCCCCTTAACTCCTAACTATTTACACATAACACCTACAACTTAACATAAGCATCTCCTAGTGTTTATGAGTAACTAAAGAGACCAAGAGTACCAAAATATTGCAATTGCCGTTGAGAAAGAAAGATATGCTTAACTCATGAAAGCTTTGTCAAATCCATCTCCTAAGACTTATTCCTCAGTATTTCTCAATTGGTAAATCATGAAATCATGTTATTAGTCGTTCTTCCTTCAATTCATTAGCCTCCAGAACAAGGATTCTATATCAGTCGGATGTTTAGGTCCTAGGAAGCCTATATAGCTCTACCATAATAGAGCTGACTGTCCTAAAAACTACATATTAATCAACTCATTTTGACTTCAGTAATACATTGCATCAATCCACTACCTGGTCAAAACCACTGACAGCTTTAACCAATATGGATGAGTAAACCTTCTGAGGCCGAGGTTTATTTGCAACAATCTCTTCTTTCTCCTCCACATAAGCCACACGGAGAGATGGGTACCTTCAAACAACAATTCCAAAATTAATATCACCAAGCTTTTAAAATTGATATACCGCACATCTCTCTCTCTCTCTCTCTCTCTCTCTCTCTCTCTCTCTCTCTGTGAGAGAGAGAGAGAGAGAGAGAGAGAGAGATAGATATCATTTTTTGTCACAAAGGATTACCTTATCATCAACTCAAGTATGTCTTGGGCTAGGGGATCTCCAGATGCTTTATGTGTTCCAAACCTTTGACATGAGATGACATATGTAAATTTCATATCTGCAAGTGCATCTAGTTGAGCTGATAATGTATCGTTCCCCCTTTCAATGGCTTCATAACGTTCAAGAATATCTGGATTACCAGTTTGGGCCACGTGTCAAAGAAAACAACCAAAGAATTTAGTCCTCTCTAGCCTTGTTAATAGGCCCCAGATTGAGCTTTCAGTTGTCAAAAGGAACGTTGAACCATATAGTGGAATTTCTTAACAAACCTTCGTCTTCAGCCATGTCGAGAAAAGCTTGTAACTTCAAGGCTTTCCTGTAGTACATCATTCCTCGAACTGTTGTGCGCAAAGAATATAAAAGGTAAAGGTATGTTCAGAGGACAACCACTTTCCTACTAGTTACCAATCAGCAATAACATTAAAAAAATAATAATTACCAAAAAAAAAAAAAAAATTTAAAAAAATAATGGATGCTTGTCATACACCTGTTCTGCTCAAAGTTTGCCCTCTAAAAGAAGCCCAATTCCTGAGATCTTCATCATCAATTTCAACATCCAGTGCGTCCGAATTTTTCCTCCCCATACGTTCTTTAAAGTTTTTCCACTCATCTGAGAAAAAATATGAGAGGTGGAAACAGTCAAGAGCTAAGACTTCAATGGTATGTAATAAAAAATCAGTTTTGGCACTCCTAGTTTTTCTGTGCAACCTGGATATATCTTTTGCATATAAAAGCAGATGGAAACTTCTTCTTGGCTTGAATGAAGTTCTTGTGCAGAAAATTTAACTTCTTCCTTGAAATGCGGAGTTAAAACACTGTAAACAAAAGACAACCCACTGAGTCAGGAGCACAGGACGATTGGATTCGAGTCAGCTTTCTACATAGGAAAATGTACCCCTGCCATATAGACTAGTGGATATCCTCTCTTCTCCACAAGAATGAAATCTAGGAATCAGCATATCATCTATATGCAAGTATTGCCAGCATCAAGACATGAAACTGATTAATGGTTCTGCATTTTATAGTTCAAATTAGTAGTTCCACCTAGTGTGATACTAACGGAGATCTTAGTAGCTCCAACATTCACAAACTTCCACAGAAATATAAATACACTTACTTTAACAAGATCAAGCTTTAAGAATTGACGAGAGGAATAAGAAATTATATTCAGTAAGACACAGAAACCACAAAGTTGTTTACATCGATTTCCTAAATCAACAAATTCATAATGCCATAGTGGCAAATTTGGGTAACGAGCCCCACTTGAGACTATTGAGTCGCGTCACTGGGTTTGGCGGTAGGCACTTCAGGATTTCATGGTGATTTGATTTCCCATTCAGTCCAAGACGAGATGCCCCTCTTGGGGAATGCCAAACCCAGACCCTGTGCTTAGGAGTCCGGCACAACACTGGCACGCCTGCCTTGATGGATTTGTTTCTGGGATCCCAAACCCCAATGGAGACTGCTCAAAAGTTGCCATGAGTCCATTCCATAGGAACAGAGCTGTAGAGAATCCAAGGTCAAGGGAACGTAATAGATGCTATGTCTGGAGAATGTTTATTCATGTAACTGGCACAATGACTCAGAATGCTAATATAGACGTCGTGTGTGCATTCAAACCATCCCCGGTGAAAAGATGGGACACTAAGTGAGCAACCCCAAAGAGAATTGGATCAGGCTCTAGGCCTTAATGAGGATTATTTAGAGTCTATATTGGAGATTTGGGGCCAATGAATGGTGCCATCAAGGCAAGCAATCTGGTTTGCGGGATGATCCCAAGCATGAGTTTGGGACTCATACTGTTCAGACCACGAGGCCATGACTACTCTTCTGGAGAAGGACAATATACCTCGTGTGTTAAGAGTAACCTAATCAACAGGATATTATGGCCAAAAGCTTGCGGCAATAGGCAATGCCACACTAATGGGCTATAGTGGTGGCATATAATCATTCCCTTTGTCATGCACCGTGAGCTTTCCATGTTGGTTGGTGTTGCGTTACTTGGGGTCTGCACTCAAGACATTGTCTGTACTTGGACAGTACGTCAATATGGCATGATGTGAATATGCAATGCCCTGTGGTGGTTGGCGACATGCGTGCGCTTGCACTGGAGCAGCTTGTGGAGTTCTGGCACTTGAGAATGAATCGTTAGTGCTATGAGCCTATGACCTACATAGGAGGCCTGAATGCGGATACCATTTTTTCTGTGCGCTAATTTGTTACGGAACCCATGTTCTAAACCATTGTACACTTAAGTTCCAAAATATTTAACAAGACACACACACACACACACACACACACACACACACACATATATACATAGAGAGAGAGAGAGAACAAAAGTACTTAAAAAATGCTTAATAATACTCCTAATGTATTTCGCCAATACTTATTTGATAAACATTAGACTATGTTTTATTGAACATTTAGCGCTGGAAAGGAATTTGCCCTTGTCTAAAACTACTTGAACATAATTCATAGTGGAGCGCGAGAAAAATACTTCACCTGAATGACAACATGTTACGCACTTTGGGAGCACAAGGGATATTCATATAGAGAGATGTAGCAAAAAAAGAAATCCGTCTCCGAGCTTCTAAATTTGAGGGTAGGTCCATAGCAGTATCTTTGATAGTAAGCAGCAAAAGAAAACGCTTGATCTGCCATCCAAAGATTGACAGCTTTATCACATGTATTATTCGCAAGCCTCTGTAAACATGTCTTTGGTGTGCAAGTGCTCAAGCGCATATATATACATATTTAGCACATATGTGCCTTATCTAATAGCAGGTATCATAACACAAAGTCCTGTATGAGCTCCAATCCAGATTAATTATTTTGACCCAATATCAAACCAAGCCCTGGCGGCAACACCTGTAATTTGAAGTACAAGAAGGAAATAGCATGAAAAGTTGTAAAAAGATTCACCCGCTCATTTAGAAGCCCACTATCTGGCAATGGGAAATGGATTGAATGCCTTGATGCAAATAATTGCGGTTCAATGTGGCTGAAAAATTCAGTTTCATCGCCCTCTATTTCTTCTAGGGAGTAAAGTGAATCCAATACCCTTCATAAACCAGAAAATAATTTAGTAAATGGAATAAAATGATCTGGGAACGGAATATATCCTGAGATGCATCAAACCTGGAACCATTTAGCATCATATTGCCTGTTACAAGCTCAAACATATCTTGGAGTGCTTTCACAACTTTACCATGATGGTCTTCATTTCCCTCAACCTTAAACGTGAAATATAGCATCACCAAGGGTTAAAAAAAAACGCAGAAAGTATAAGCAACACTTAGATTATTATTTATCCCAAAAAACTTTCCAAAAACTTAAGCTGATAGGAAGTAGGCTAGAGTGCCTAACCATATATGTGTGTATATCTAGCAAGCTATTCAACACCCTTTCACATTCAACCGTATCTTCCACGTGGAGATGCAACCATTCATACATGATGAAGAGAATAATGGAAACGGGAAACAATTACAAATGAAGACTTGAACCAAAGACCTCCCAGAAAACCAAAGCTCACCAATTTCCCCAAAAGCATAAGCTATTCAACTACATTTATCAAGCTATCCAACAGTAACTACTCAACAATGTACTAAACTTCCCCTTTGGGCCCTTGGAATTTTCAGTCTTGGGTCCCTTTAATCTTTGTAATTCGTTTTCAAAGATTAATAAATTCTTTGCTTAGCCAAAAACAAAAAACAATAAACTAAACTTTTGCAACAGTTACCAGCAGTTCTACTAACTCGATACATGAAGCCTGTAGAGCTGGTAGTTCACTCATGTTGAAATTTTCAAGAAGGCTTAATCGTCCAATCATTTCCTCAATCTCATCAATTAACTCTTTAACAACCCTGAAAACCAATACAAAATTGTTTTAAAAAGAAGCATGTTAGAAGCTTGAAGTACATAGCAGGTATTGTATGGTGCATTAGCCATTAGGTAACCATTTGAAGACATCATTACATAAGCTGTAAGAGAGCTTGCATACACTTTTAGGCCGACATTCAGACTTTCTAAAACTTTTAGATTAGTGGGTACTGGATAGTTAACATAGTATAGACCTTCAGCTCTAAGGTCCTGGGTTGAAGTCTCTTCGAAGGTGTTAAGGTCCGCAGTATGTTTGTTTACGTGCACTCATTTAGTATTAGCTTGTGTACCACGGCCTGATGATTCATATTGGGGAGCCCATACCCAAAACAACTTCAGCTTTTGTACGAGGCAATTCTTCAAATTCGAAAGAAAAAAATCCCAAGTGAAGCGAATACAGAAGTGTAGTTTCATTACCTTCTCTCCAGATCACCAACCACAAGCATCTCAAGGATATACTTCAGAGATTCATAACACTCCTTTACTGCACAATACATGTCATTGTCTTTTCTAATCTGTCTATAAAGATTCTCATCCTTCCCAACAAAATTGCTTGCTATGCTCAATGCTGTTGAGAACTGTCAAGCATATGAAAAGGCACACATTCAGATTAATCACAACAATAGCACTGAGTTGCAAAAAGTTGAACACTCATAGCACACCTTATTTGCTAGAAGGAAAACTGGCCACCGAACCACACCAGAAAAAAGTTCTGATGTCACAGGTATTTTCATCAAATCCATCTCCCTGTAATGAACAAAAACTTACAAGACTGCAACTAGGATAAGGGAATGCAAGAACAGTTTTTCAGAGAAGAAATACCTGTTGCTTATCAAGTCTTCTTCCCGAAAGCTGCTGATAATTTGGTTCCATACCAGCACAAACTTGACAAGACTATTCTTCTGTGTTTCTGATGCCTTAGATAAGATCCAACCAATAAATTCAGTAAAACCATTCTTAAGGCCAAATAGTTAGCTACACATCATAAAGTTGAGATGCACATACTACCTTGAAAAACCTCCGTCGGAAGAGACGTGTTCGCTTGTTGTCTTTATTACTTGATGGGGGTGGGACAAGGCAAGCATTGAAGGCAGAAGGCAAGGACTGGAATCTGCTTCTCAGCATGCCTAATGTCCGAATCTAAAGGGAACAGATGGGTAAGGAGACTTTCTATTTTTTATTTTTTGGGTAATCAAGGCAACTTTCATACTGCTTAAAAAGAGAAGCTAGATGGCATACCTCTCCAAGATGATGCAAGATCCCATACAGACAACCAAATATCGCACAGAAGATAGAATACCATATCTGTGGGTCCATAAAATATACCTGAATAATAACAGAATTATTATGTATGCTCGGATTAGTTAAGTACTCCTCTGAGTACAAAGTTATATTATCAGAAGAATCCTCACTATTAATTTCTATTACATTGGTGGAAATACTCCAGATATAGAAACAAAGTTAAGACCAGCCCTTACTGTTGGTTCAAACTTTGAAGCTATATAGGATTGATTAGAAGACATTTAGAAAACTCACAAGAATTATGGGAGCCCAAATAGCGGTGATTGCACCAGCATTACTCTGGACTGAATTGAGTTAAGACACTTCAAGTTAGATATGCAAAGAATGAGAAAGGTGTTCCACTTTAGTGCACATTCCGCAGAAAGAAATTGATAGTACCTTTTGGGAAAAGCTCATGCCACTCATAGTTTTTAACCCCAATTTTCATGATTTGCCTCGTCGGCGCAATAAGTGGTTTTATCTGCATATTTCACATTGGAACAAAGAAAATAAACCAGCTTTTATGCAAATATTCCCTTTGAATAGTATCTCATCAAAAGAGACAACAATTGAATTCTGGTAGCGAAGATTCCTACTGCTGAGTGGTGAGAAGCAATGGCAATGTAATTACCTCAAAGTTGTAGCTAAAGGAGAACTTGCTTAACAATAACAGCACCCAAAATAGTGTATACCTACAAGTAAAGAAAGAAGACACACCTCAATAGGGTTCCACACTCCGGAGCGAGAATAATCAAAAGAAAATTCTATGGCAGGGATGAAGGAAATACTTAAGTTGGGAGAATTGGCTTTCTTGCATTCCTCGTCCAACATACAACTTAGGCTAAACCATGAAATGAGCAAAAAGTAAGATCACAAAGTTTATAATACCAATCAAGGAAAAGCAAACATGAGCTGATGATTACAAACAGGAATCGTATGGCCACGGCATTCAACAGAAGTACCAAGAGATACATGCTACTGCTAAGAACTTGAAACAAGGACTTGAGCTACATAAAAAGAATGAACTTCATCTAATACATCACTCTATAGGGGGAAATAATTCTTATGATCGGTAGTAGTTTCATACGACCAAGGCAAAGAGAACTGCAGATTGAAACAGTTTATTGTGCTGAACATATAATGTTATGATCACAAGGATTTCTCCAATTACCCAATCTACGAGACTTACGAATTAAGATGGTGCTAAGTGCTAACAACCCCTATTGATTAAACTAGTACGTGTGTATACAGAACTGGTGTCTCAGATGACAATCTCAAGCTTATCTATGGCTCATTAACTGTATATGGTAAGACACCTTCAAGGTTCTAAAACTTGCTAGGCGCTCCCAGGGCGGTTGGGTACCTTCTAGCTTCCAGGGCTGAGTACTCGGCGCCTAGTCGGGCAATTAGTCGGGATAATCGGTCTAGTTGAGCTAGTCGGGCTAGTCGGCGAGGGGCCTTCTAGCGCCTAGGCGCCGAGTACTCGGCCTTCCAGACCTTCTTTTAGAACACTGGACACCTTGGCAAATTGGTAACATGTGTTACAATCCATACACAAGGCTAGACCACCAAACAGAAACATTGAGAAAAATACAGCTTATAAAAATGTGTGCATGACCATTATCATCAGCCTTTACATTAAATTGATCACAATAATAAGAACAAATGCAATTGATTATTTTCGACAGTTATTCAGTTTTCAGCTTTTAAAATGCATTAGATACACCTTCATTAATGCCAGTGTCTCCACATGATCAAGTTGATTGACCTTACTGATGCTGCTTTGACTTATTGGGTCCAAAAAAGGCCGAGGTCTAGTTCGTAGATCTTTGGAAAAGAATAGTCTACTCTGATATAGTGAAAATTATGACCTTTTGACGTGAGCGGGCTCGAAATGAAAACATAGCTTAAAAATATGAGACGTGTTGATCCAAAAGCATTGGAAATGTAAAGTGGCATTATGGTTGAATCTTACCTGAGTCCACCAAGACAAAATAGCACACATTCGGAAATTTGACGTCTCAATGTATCTGCCCACCGCGGGTACAAGAAAGAGAACCATATGTACTGCATTGGTCATCAAGTAAAATGCAACTGCAACCATATAGGGGGAATAGCACCATTCTCCAAGCCAAGTGCCATATGGTGTAGAGTAACAAGTATATTTTCTTCTAGAGCCAGCATAACATACAGGAAGAACAATTATCCATATCACTGCAGAAGCAACCTTGAGCCCATGTTTTAGAATTTGAGAGGAGTCCATCGAGCATTTCCACGTAAAGGCTATGTCAAGAATAGCTGTCAATATAGACACTCTTATCAGACTGCAGGTTAATGGGACAGAGGTAGGGTATGCTTTTCTTAGTTAACAATGGAATCTCCCAAGCTCAACCTTCTGATAGGAGGTCAGTAAGGAAACTGCCAGTGCCTGCTTAAGAAACACCTAAAATCTGCAGAGTAGAGACAAATCCTAATAAGCTGATTCCCTCTCCAACTATTCTACTGGCCTGAACACATCCTCACATGGAACGGAACAGTAGGGGGAGCATTCAGACTCTGGAATTTACCATGTGACTAACCTTCTATTAACACGATGTAAGTGTCCCCTACATCATGAATACATTCTTCTCTTCTACAAAGTTCTCTCAGAATTTTTGTACTGGAGCTTTAACTCCTAAATAAGAATAAAACTCCCATATTACTGCCACTTAGGGGATACCCGCCCCAGCTAAGGTTGCATTCCCTAGTGAAAATAATGAAGTCCAGTCTGTTCACATACCTATAAGCAAATCACTTATTAAACAAGAAATCCTTTATGTGACGTGTGGAAAATAATTATTTTTCTGAGTTCCTTGTGTCCTGAACATGAGAATTAGACTAATCTTAAAACTTATGATTGTCCATGTACCATAGATCTGCGATGTAGTTCATAAAGGACTCCTGAAAAAAGTTTCCTTTTCTGTAATGTACATTTATTC
Source organism: Vaccinium darrowii (assembly GCA_020921065.1). Lineage (NCBI taxonomy): Eukaryota > Viridiplantae > Streptophyta > Magnoliopsida > Ericales > Ericaceae > Vaccinium > Vaccinium darrowii. The sequence goes on from CM037151.1 coordinate 44,284,134, forward strand.
GCTACCGTTACTACTTGAAAATATCTAGTCATGTAATCATTATGTAATCATATCAAATACTTTACTTAGTTTCCGTTACTACTTGAAAATATCTAGTCATTTAATCATTATGTTATCATATCCATTACTTAGTTTATAGAGATGCTTTATCATCTTGGACAAAAAATCAAATAATAGCATTTGCTTGCCAAAAAAAAGCTCAAGCTGAATGCACTAGCAGACCTTGTATGAGTTTAAGAATCGCTGATGTAATAAAGATACTCATAACGTCCTCAAGAATTGTTGCATCAAACACTTCGAATGGGGATTCCACTTCATGAGATGCCATGATTATCATTGCCTAGGAAGCAGCAGAAAACCTCTTAGCAGTGAGCCAAACTTTATTAGATACAATAAGTAGCTGAATTTTTGTTGACTATTTCAGGCACCTGAAGGGAGAGGATTAAAAAGCTCCACATCCTATCAAAGCTCCTAAAAATCTGCAAAAACGATCGCACCTCTACGAAGTTTGTCTTCCCTAACCATTTTTGCTCCTTCTCTCCATCAGTAGTAGCCTGAAAATACAAACGGATTGGACTAAACATTTTGGAAGCAAATGAGATATGAGAAAATAAAAGCATGCAGCATGACTTAGTGTTTGCTCGAGTCTGTGACTGATTAAAGAGTCTAAGTAGTATTTAGCTTAGAAGGAATAAACTCATGACTGGAAACTATCTGATATGGTTTCTAGTTCCAACCACCAAGCTGTCGGAGATTTATTCCCTGTTGGACTACAAAAACAGCGTAAGTGAAAAACGAAGACCCAAAACTTAACTTTGTACTTTGGCAAATGCAGGGGAAAGAACAGAAGATGTAGCTGATGGAAATGGAATGTTGGGAAAACTAACTCCATTTGTAGCCCACACATGGATGGAGTTTACTAATATCCGATCCTATTATTCTTCTAAGATGAAGTTACTTTAACTTTTGGTTTCACACACATAGATATAATTTAAGGAATTTCCATGCTCTACTCGCAAATCCAAAGACTAAAAATTAAAAATCAAATATGAAGCATCTGGCAAATAATAAATAACAACAATTTCTTCTAAGATGCAGTTACTTTAAGTCTTGGTTTCAAACACATAGATATAATTTAAAGGAATTTTCATGCTCTACTCGCAAATCCGAAGACTAAAAATTAAATCAAAAGTATGAACCATCTGGCAAATAATAACACTCTCATGAATCTCAGCAATTTTCCTCACCGTGGCAATTTTGGCAATTGGGCCCAAACATAATCACCTACTTTAAGGAAAATAATTTTATTCTATTTCATGCAGAACTTTTAATGGTCGAGATTTGAGACCCAAAAGAGAGAGAAGCTGTGTTTTACATGGTGGAACTTAGATATAAAAAGCAACAATTCTAAATCACTTCAGACTATACATTTTGATTTTGTGATGTTTTATGTGGAAGCCACCTATGAAAAAAACTTGAATAGTGCACACTGCCAGTGGTCCTGTAATCATGTGCACCAAATCAAAATGGAAAATAATGAAGGAAAACAATAAAGCATCCAATCAAAGTGACAGAACGCTCCAAATAAAATACCCATGAGGGGTTACGTATATATAGATAAACAAACGTGCCAATTTATAAATACATGGAGATATGGACATTCACTACGCCAAAAAGGCAAATTTCATGTGCAAAGTATAAGAGCTCACACAAAAAAACAAGAAGTGGAAATATGCTCTTATAAAAGATCAAGACAAACGTATTAACGCTTCAAAACAAGGAAGTCCAGGTATCTACAGGACAAATTTGGATTGGCACATGACATTTACATACTTCAAACACATTCAGGTAAGCAAGCACAATATATAACTCCAAAAAAGGTATGCCTAATTAAAGTGAAAAAGCACATTTCACCTCTAACTCTTCGTCTAGATTCTGTTCATTCTTCTTTTCCTGAATATCCTTAACTGATCTCTGACCCTTTCTGACCTTCGGATCGTTTAACTGCGGTACAAAGAAGAAATTATGGTCCCGACGCATGGGCCATCCTATTTCGAAACAATCAGGAGACCTGCAAATGCATACGTTGTAAGAAAGATCTTGAAAAAGATAGTTTACCTAGAAGATGACTGACCAGAAGCACTAGATGCAGAGTTAAACATGTGTCGAGAAATATAAGTCTAACCAGAAGTATTCGTTCAAATCGTCATAGTTTCTCCATGTAGAATAATCAGCTGTCCCGTTTTTGCTCTTCATAGCTTCCTTGGATGGTTGATGGGAAAGTACAGGATATAAGTTAGATAAAAGAAAGAAGATACACAAATGCATCGTAGTTAGGCAAGTGGAGTGGTAGCCTAGTGGTTGGCATCATGTACTCCCATGCATTTGACTGGGGTTCAAACCTCACTAACTACAAGTAACACTGCTGACTCACAAAGAGAAAAAAAGAAGAAGGGCTGCAGGTAGAAGCTTGAAGTACCTCATAGACAACCGTGTAGATTGGGGTAACTACATTGTTAAGAAAAGACTCGGAGCCTCCTCCATATGCTGGCACGACCTTTTCCCCTGTAGTCATGCTAACAGCGCCTGTCAACATACCATGCAGCTCATACGCCATCTGAAATAGAAAACACCAAGAAAAATCAAAATGATAAGAAACGCTTAATATTCATTGGGTGTAAGTGGGGGCGACCCCAAAATTTCTCAAAGGAGGGTCCCAAATTGTATATATAGATTTCGGATGGCTTAACAGCTTAAGTAAATCATTTAGATTTTGGAGGGGCTAAAGTCAAAATATTAAGCTTTTGGCTGGGCCACAGCTAGAATCTTCAAGGAATATCAGAGCCCGACACAAGTAGAAACGTCTGTAGTTCCTAGTCCTTGCACAAGAAGACATATCCAGATGCACTCGTTAAATGGTACTACGAAACCACAGGGAACTGCTTAAGAATTTCATCACAAGTCTTTCATCTTTCAATCATGTATGTTGGTCCTCCGAGAAACCAGAAGAGACCACATTCTCCCTCCCTTTAAAGTATGCAAATACCGGTTTGCTTAAAAGGTAAAGTATGCGGTGACCAGTATTGAGCATGTGCAGAGCGCGTGCCCGATGCTAGTCTTGATAAATGTCTTGGTTCCTTATTGGTCCTCGGCAAACGATGCAAAAGACAAATCTTAAGAAATAGATCCTCCAAATTACTAATTGTGGACTACCAAGTTTATCAAATTGCAAAGAACAAAAAGCCTGCTTGATGATTTTAAGACTAAGGTTTTGAAGTCATAAACATATCTGGGATTCCCCCAATCGTGTAGAAAGTTCTGAGGAAAAATAATAGCAACAGAATGTCAACTTACATGGTGAAAAATATAACAGAGGCACTCTGGCAGAAATCGTAAGTTTGAAGCCTCCCCCCATATGAGAAGATAAAGCCCTAGATACAGAAGCTTATGTTGTTGGGCCTCCTCTTTCAAGTACGGCAATCTACAGAAGAAAAAAGGCAAAAAGAAAAACATTACAAACAAAAATCCAGGAGATATGTAAAAGAAATTGAAAACACGATGACTACCTGAGAAGTATATGAAGAATTGTTCAATAAGGAGGAAGAATCGAAGGTAAATTTCATAGACGGGGGATAGAAAGGCATTGTAGAACATGTTCATATGATAAATCAAAAAAAAAAAAAAAACGTGGGAGAATGCATGATTTGCTCATATAAATAGAAAAGCAGATACGTCTCTCTAGTAGAATGTGATATCAGTACTAGATATCAATCTTACCTAATGTTGCTCTTTCTTCCCAAAAATTTGCACCAATTAGTATAGTTCTTGAAAAGTTTCTTCATCAGTTTGTTGACAGCTTCATCCCCTAACTAAGATAAACACATTCAGATATCAAATGTACAAAACAAATCGTTTAAAGCAAAAGGTTAAGATGAAAATTCACAAGTACCTTTGACATATTTGTTTTCTTAGCACTTTGCCGAATATGGATGTTAGCCAGCAGTAAAATCAGATGCTCCCTCTGGTTGGCAACATTTCCTTTCTGCGATGACACACATCCAATATGATTAAGGGTTGCTATATCTTACCCAAAAGAAAGAAAAGAAAAACAAATCCTCGATGTCAGAGAAGTATAACAAGATATTTACTATAACAAGATAATCCTTTGGAAACAATAGAAACGATAAATCTAGTGGGGGGAGGAATGTTGCTGGTATTACCTGAAATCCAAAACAAAATTGGAGCCAATCAAATAAATCCACGCTCGCCACATGATTTTGAAAATCTTCAACAAAAGGCAAATGATGAACGTTGTGGATAGCAACAACAGCAGCTTTAATCTGTAGCATTTTATTAGCTCATTAACAAACTCAATTCCGTTCGATGGGGATTCAACAGTTTATTGATATCAGACCTCAGGAAGCTGCATTATTGCTTGATGAACACCTCCTTGGTCAAGGGGAAGGATATTATATGGCACAAAGAGCTCTTTGTTGATGCTGTCCCTATCAACAAGGGCCTGGTGATTGCCATAAAAAGAATAGAAAATTAAATTATCCAAAACTCATAAGAATGAGGAAATGGGAAAAGAAAATTAAGCAAAGAAGAAGAAGATACCTTGGAACCAGCCACTTTGTAAACTGTATTCAATACTTCAAAGAGAACAGAGGCAATTGCCCGAGCCTTAATCAACTTTTCTCTGTGAAAAGGAGAATTACGTGTTTGATTTTCCACTAGCAGGAACTATAGATATTCAATACACTTGAGATTAAAAGCAGCACGCCACGATTTCTAGAAAGAGTATATTGCCTGTTTCTAGGATTACAGTCTGCACCATGTTGGATAATGTAGTCTTTGTAGTCATGATAAACACGATTGAGTTCACGTAAATCACTCTTTTCCTTCCTCGTTCGGATAGTAAGTTCTTCAGCCTGTAATAACCAAAGCCAGAGCAAAAACAGGAATTTGATACTGCATGAGACTGATTGAAAAGAAATCTTGGTAGTTATTCCTCATACTGCAGATGGGAATACAATTGGTTGACAATAGCGTATATGCTGACAAGCTAAAATTTTATGTAAACCTTGGATTAAGGATGATTCGTTTCAAATTTGGAGTCTTAAGTCTACAAACCACAAGTACATTTGTAGGGAGGTTTGGATACCTAAACAAGTAGTTGAAGTTTCCTACGAAGGAAAATGGGTTGGTTCGTTGGATATAAGACTAAAAAATCAGAATCAATCCTTGGCTTTTGGCAGGATAATGGTTTTCTTATCAACTTCAGGTGATATGGCTTTAAATCGTGTTAATGGTCAGCGTAATGGTCACAGTCGCCTAGTAATGGTTGCGGTCGCAAACAGTAACAAGAATATAGGTCAATGTATAACGGGAATTGGAGATGAATTTTTCCGGAGCATTAGCAAATGCGTAAAAAAATAAATATAGATGCACATGTTCTAACCTTATTCATAACTAAATGAATGCTTTTAGGGTTTTTAACCAATATTTGACTCTTACAAGTAGTTTTACGAGTAATATTGAACCAAGTGTCGTATTTTATAGGGAATGGGAACGTCACTATCTAACGAACAAGAAATTAGAGCAGAACAGATAATCTATACAATAAAGAGACTGAAGCTTTTGCAAGGGGAGAAGCAATAACTTCACAAAGATATGAACTGTGTACAGTAGAACAATGTGGTGTGGTCTAAGAAAGGAAGAAATGGGAGAGAAGTTGTTTTGCAGGGTTTGTTGATGTAAAGGTCAGTGTAACATTGATTAGCGGTCGTTACCATCCAATATGCACCATTGTGAACCTTAAGCATCGGCCATTTTTTTAGCACGATGGTGAAACTTACCACTCACTCGAGTAATCTGGTTGTAGTTGAAAAGGTTTTACCATGAAAGCAAAAACATTCCTTAACAAGTTAAAGTATATCATTCATGAATCTGTTCCTATAGAATTGTAAGGTATCATTACCAACAACTTTTGGGCATATTTATATTCCCTTAAATCAACTTCGAGTAGAAATTCGCAAAGAGCATCTCCATTTGTATAACCTTTGAGGTCTAATTTCAAGTAACTACCTGTTCAAGTCGCTGAAGGAGAGCAGTTTTGAATTGCCGTACTCCCCGTCCATTTGAGTTCCGATCCAAATTATGTGCTACTTCAAAAGCATGAAAGCGGCCTGCCGATAAAACCCATCAAACAATTATAATCATACCAACGTTTAGGTGAATGCTAAAACTACAACGTTGCATAGCAGAATACTATGCCATCTCTCGTGGCCTGTGACTGACAAGAGGGATGATGTTACAGCTTCTTTTCGTTCCAAAAGAAACTGTAGGAACATAGAATACTATTCTTGCTTTACATATTCAGCAACCAAGGAAACAAAACCTTCATTCTCTTTTCATTTTTCATTGCCACCAACAGATTCTTATTTTTCAGTCCCCAAAGCCAGAATAAAAATAACAAAGAAAAACTAGGGAAAACAAACCTCTTGCACAATCGCGATAACCAAATATTACAGTTCACATACAGCACTAGTATACGGGACAGAAAATTGGGCAGATAAGATACAACACATAAATAAGATGAGTGTAGCTAAAATGACCATGCTAAGGTGCAAGTGTGATAATAGTAGGGAAGCTAGGATTAGAAATAAAATATTTGTGAATGGATAAGGATAGCACCAATTGAAGATGAGTTGAGAGAAAATAGGTTACTGTGGTTTGATCACGTACAATGGATATCAATAGAAGCAATGCAATAAGATTACGCCTAATTGTAAGGCTTAGAATTAACATGTTATGTTTCTAGAAAATATATGAATTTAGTAAATTCAATGGATTATATGGTTGTTGACACAGCAGAATGGCGAAAAAGTGCTACTAGAATGGCAATAAAACATCTATTATAGTCGGTCCCAATTGTTGGAGACACAAGGCCTGGTCTAGTTACAAACACATGAGAAAGAATTTGAATCATACAATTTCAACATCTTAGAACAATCTATCAATCCTGTACACTTGAAATCCAATGCAAATTTTATTTTTGTGGGCAAGGGCAGCGGCAGCCTACCAACCAGAAAGGATAGGTATAACCACCCAAAAGCAGGGGCGGACACAAGGGCCCGCCCTACACAACTTCAAATATTCCCAGTCATTATACTAGTTTTCACATTAGTTTGGAAAAGTTCCATCAAGATTGGCTCCTGCAAGTCCCCGGGAGGAAAAAAATTGCCTAGAGATTCAAATATGTGTCCAGAAAAATCCCTGTAAATAACCAACCATTTTTTGGTCACCCGAATAAATAAGTATAAATGGCCAGAGTGTATATACGCAAAATCAAACTTATCAAGTCACAATATACATTTAAAGAATCTAATTTTTGCTCTTAATGTAGCAATACATGTGGCCAGGGCCCCGTTAACTACAAATCTTGCTTCGCCACTGCCCACAAGCTATAGGAATCGATGTTTCATTATTGAGTGGAAATACTTGTGATCAGGGCCCCGTTAACTACAAATCCTGCTCCCACAACTGCCAGAGAGCTATACCATTCGTCCCAATGACAAACTTAAATTGTTGAGCCACCCTAGTGGATTGACTCTAATTCTATCAATACCTTTGGTGTCCGGGCCAGCTTACACGCACCTCAACAGTAATCCTAGATTGACTCTAATTATAACCAACTGGGGCAAAACCGGAAAACACACACACACACACACAAGGCTTACAAAGATAGGCAAACTTAAATTGTTGAGCCACTCTAGTGGATTGACTCTAATTCTATCAATACCCCTGGTGTCCGGGCCAGCTTACACGCACCTCATCAGTAATTTTGGATTGACTCTAGTTATAACCAACAGGGGGGGAAAACACACACACACACACACACAAGGCTTAAGGCTTACAAAGATAGGCAACACGAGGCTCCTCAGTTTCGATCAAATTAGCAATCCTAAGGAACCTCTGAATCTCCGAAACCAAAGACACCGGCAACTTCTCGCTGTCGAATGGCTCGGATTCGGGCTCGGGCTCATGATCATGGCCCCAAGTGATTGATCTCGTGAAGGGTCTCTTATTCCTGCTGATATACTCTCTCCTGTTACTAGTACTACTTCTACTGCAACCTTCACCTGTGGGCTCTGCAACAATGATTTCTTTGGACATTGCTGAGAAACCAAAGGAGTTGAGAAAGAAGGGGAATAGTGATCAATGTGGGCAGGAGAATGAACATGGAAGGATCTTATATGTATATTCTTTGGGTTCATTTCCAATGTGATTTTTTGCTTTTGGGAAGCTTTTTTTTTTTTGTTTAAGGGGTGAATGGAAAGTGGGTTGTGTGTGTGTTTTGATTGAGCTTTTGCTTTTGCTTTTGATGGTAGCTTTTTGGTGTTGTGATCAACTCGGAGAAGGAAGCGAGAAGGGGAGAGGGTTTTGTTGGGGTTGGAAAAGGGAAGTTGATGGCTTCTTTTGAAGAGTGAAACGGCGGGTTAATTCCTAGTCCGTACGAGAGAGAGCGCGCATAAAATTTTGGGTGCAAAAAGGTACCTCATGGTGATTCACGTGGTAGGTGTCTATTGCAGCAATTAATGGTAGAGATTTAAATTTAGATCTTCTAAAAAAATAGTACCCTTTTTCCTGTAAAAAATTATTTAAAATTTATACCGTCTAAAACACTTTTAGATGCCTAAAATATGCTTAAGATTACGCATTGAGTAGACTCGAGGTATGAAGATCCTGGCGAGTTGGGCATGATTTGCTTCGGTCGCGCGGGAGGTTTATGCTCTAGGGGTGGGTCTATTTAGTGACTCTACTGTTGGTGGTCTTTTTTTTTTTTTTTTAAATCAGGAAAATTTTGGATAAGTTTGGCATTTTTCTGCACATTTATTTTAACTTTTTGTTTACCATTTCTGCTTCTGTATTGCTTTTTAAATTATTATATATCTTCAACGTATTCCACTAGAATAAAAAAGTATTATTTGATGGAAAGTTTCTTTTATTTTTCGTGGAACCCAAAAAAGAGAGAGATCGATGTTCTTTTATTATGCTTTTCATTTCTTTTTTTATTGTTTTCACAGGTTTCAAAAACATCCTAGTATATATGATGCCTACTCGAACTTTGGTTGTAATCCAAGTTATCCAACTTATTACTAATGACTCCTATTGAGTATTAACTACAAACATCTTCTCGTGTGACAAAAAGTGACAAAAAGTTCGGTAAGTAGTCACTTTACCTTAGTTATTTTCTTCTTAGTTGTAATTGATCAAATGAATTGCTGATATGGATTTGATTTTTATTGGTTTATTGAAAAAAAAACCTGAAATAAGGTAAATAAATATTAGAAAATGTAATACTTTTGTCCTCTGTCCTTCTTAACCCTTGTCACAACTATTATGGTTGACGTAATTCACCTGTAAAGGGTGTACTACAGGTACTGTAAAGATATAAAATTTATGTTAAAGAAACCAATGTCCTCTTAGTGCCTTCTTTTCAATGTAATTTTTGTCTCCCTGTGGTCTTCCAACAGCTTAAAAAGCTAAAGGTGAAAGTGGTATACAAAATGAAAACGAACGCTGCTACGCGCACACCACATACGCACCCCAAATGCACACCAGCACATCCCGATCGTCCATTTCAAGAATCAATGGTCCGGATTTGAAACAAATTCTTACCGGTAAGAATTCATTTCAAATCTCAAACGTCGAAAAAAGCTTTTGGACGGTCGAGATGTGCTGGAGTGCAAGTGGGGTACGCATCCTGGTGTACACGAATCATTTCTGAAATGAAAACTACAGAGTTAAGGAATGCGAAGGGAGGAAGCAAAAGCAAGAGCCACTTCTAGGTCAAAACCTTTTATATGAGAGGTTCAGCTCCAATATTTTTTTTATTTTGTCTAAAACAAAATATTAATATAACCAGCTAGAGTAGTTTAGTAATTTAATGACAGATAATTTCTAGCATTCTTTCTTTCTCTATCACACATTTGTGCAGTGCAGACGGTGGTGGCGAGGAGAGGCACTAAAACATTGCTATAAGAGCATTGAATAATTTTTCCAATTTAAGATCATACGGGAATACACCTAAAAGGTGGGAGATTTTAGGTTCAATTCTTGCCAACAGTTTTCAACTGTTTCCATAATGTTGTGGATGAGTTCGTGCATCTAGGGTTTATGGAAAGATTATTCTATGTCCCTAGGACACTGTCACGTGATGTCCCACGCCCTTTCTCCACCGTACATTGTGGTGGGACTCAAAGACAAAAAGTGTGGACCCCACCACAATGTGTGGTGACAATGCAGCCCAAGGGATTACTCGGTTTACTAGCCCTGCGTGGGACCCATTCCCGTGTACTCACAATAGGATATGAAGGTAATTGTGAAATGTTCTAGCTGCATGTTTAGTCCTGACTGGGCATGGGAACTTTAACCATTAAAAAAGTTAACAAAACTCATACAATTGCAGCTGTCATTAAATTAGAACAGTTAAAGTAACCAAGCCATGAAGGAAATGGAAAAGGCAAGGGGCTCAAAAAGTAGCTTGGCTTACTTTTCCTCTCTGGGGAAATTTCTTGCTTGTTAAGAATATGCTGTGGAATGATAAGAATGCCAACAAGCAAAAATGAGTTTGGCCACTTCTTTGTTTTAACTGGTATAATAACTAGATTGTGTTAGATAGATGAGGAAACTTCTTATTTTAATGGTTGGATCATTGTAAGCACGAGTAGTGATCCGGATTACGGACACATATGTGTTTGAAATCGTAAAATGCATGTGAATCCCACACGCACAAACACGCTCTAGACACTTTTGTGTCTGAAGCATTTTCCTTCTTAGAACACGATGTGAAAACTTGGGGGTACGTATTCACCCTCAAACTAAGGACCACTTGTGTTTCAGGCAAATCCTAACATTCTTGTTCTCTGGAGGTTTAACCATATGATACTTGAGATGGCTTCATTTTGAGATTTGGGGTTTAGGATTTTCTAACAAGTTACTTTTTTCATACCTGAGAGTGACAACGTTAAAATTGAGAATGCCTATATTCCATACAAGCGTAAAAAGACGATACTGCAAATTACATGTCTGACCGTCTATTTTTGTTTTCAAGAATGCAATGCTCAAGTTGAATAATTGGACACCATTGATAGGCTTTTCGAATGTACTAATTGGCAAATACTGGCTCATACGAGCGTGTGCGTTAACTTGCTTTATCCACCAAACTTTCAGTTCGTATAGTTATAACCGGTAATAAGCACACAAAGACCCAAATAGTTTGTTTCTAGACAGATTTCATCAAGCCCTTCTGAGGCTTTTGCAAGTAAAATAAAAATACATACATGAACAAATAATAATCCCATTACAAAGACAAACCATAAAATGGACTGCTGCAAAATTTAAGGGTATATCACTTCATATAAGTTTCTAGCTAAAAATAACTGTATCGATATCCATCAGCCGGACCCCCATAATTGATTCTGGATAGTCTCTTACACCTTCAAATGCAATCACACTATATCTTATCTCCATAAGGGTCCATGTTCCAAGTAGTTATGTGCCATGATCTATAGTTCATATCAATGGAACTGAAGTCAAGATAATGCACCATCAACTGACTTGATCTATAGTTCATATCATGATCAATAGTTCATATCAATGGAACTGAAGTCAAGAACTCTCTCTAATGGCTGATTTATGAAAGGTTTTCTGTTTTTTCTCCAGTAAGCGTTTGGACTTTGGAGCCTTTTGGTTTTTGGTGGAGGTGGTTGGGGTTAGTTTCGCGTTTGTTTGTCTGTTTTTTTGGGCTGTAAGAGCTTAGGGTCGTGCTGTTGGCACCTAAGGGCAGTGTTGGGGTGGCTTTGCAGGGGTTTGTGTGGCAGCTGTTTTGGTTTTGGGGCTTTTTGGTGCTTTTGGTGTTTTATTCTTTCCCCTTTTTTTTTTTTCTTTCATTCAACCTTAGTTGAATATCTCCTCTCCCTCTTCTCGATGTACCCTTATCGAGTTTCTTTAATATATCTTCTTTTTCTGATTAAAAAAAAAAAAAAAAAACTGACTTGAGCGCATATCATGAATCAGACGGTTAGCATTCCTCCTGCAGGTAATCTTCCAATTGGAGCTCCTCAACAAGTGAATCACGACTGTCCAGTGTCCATTGACTAATCTCTTCTTAAGACTTGATAAAGCTTTTCAATCTTTCATCATCGCTGTCATCAAACAGTGATTCATTGGATAGCCGAACGTAGAAGTGCATTAATTTGAGTATAGATATCTCAATCGCACCCTTATTTTCAGGCAATGAAGAAGCCATAACGTGCATAAAACAACAGTGATCAAGAGCTAAAGGAAATGAAGAAACAAAGGAAATTCAAAGTTTAGACGAAGATAGAGTTTCCTTAGTTTAGACGAAGATAGGCTTATAAATAGGCATGTTGCGTGTAAAATCAAGAGTTTCCTTAGTTTAGACGAAGATAGGCCTATAAATAGGCATGTTGTGTGTAAAACCAAGACGGGAACTTCTCACGACGAATCTCCAAATCATGTGCTCATTACTATTTGAACTCATGAGTAAGAAACATAAAAGAATTAGCAGTTGAAGCAATGGCTCGGAGCCTGTGACATACCAGAGATATTACATCATCCCTTACTTTCCCATTTAACTCCAGGTAGAACTGAAATGAGAATAAGAAGATCATGATGCAGATGATAAGTCCTATTTCAAGATTAGGCATAAAACGGAAACTATTGAAGTTTCCACAAAACAAGTATAGGAAACAAAGATGACAATATAACATATACTATGGAAAATGAGTACTTTGACGTGTCCCAGTGTGCTTGAGTTGAAAATTAGATGTATTGGACAATTGGACACATTCACGTCCCCGAGTCCATATGAGTATAACATTCCCTTTACCCACTATCCAAGCTTATGAGGTGAAGAAAATTGATGCAGAAATTTTTGGAGAGCTTGGTTTACATGGATATCTTATCATACAGATTTAATCCTAGGCTCCAAGCACCAAAGGTTTCAATCGAAGTGCATGGAACATGCGGTCCCTTCAATTTAAAGCAGGATCCAAGGTCTTTATCCAGATAAACAAAGGAGGCCTAGATATTGCTGACAACGCGCCATCCCCTCCTTTGAGACCACACTGCTGCTTCAACATTGTGAGAATACTTCTCTCATGCTCATCATTGGCACTCTTGTCGAAAGCGCCAAGCAAAGCTTTTTTCTGCCAGAAGTTACAACACAACCCTTGTATAATGCTGTTCTCAACCATTTCATTCTGTAATGACTCGAACAGACCAAATAAATACTACAGAGAACATGGTTTTACCAAGAGAATTCAGCGAACATATTCTTATTGCAAATATAAGCAGGCAGCTTTACTAACTATAAAATAACAAGAGATCCAATTTGAAACTTTCTATACTCACCTAAAAGTCAAAATGCATGCTATGACGAATGCAGCATACCTTATCCAGCATTTCTTCGATCGCTTCAACACACAATTTCTCGCTGCCTCATATCTTCAGAACCTAATTCAGAATATTATCCAAAATGTAGCAAGAAGTTCTGCCTGAGCTTCCACCAACACCCTAATTGCAGAAGACATCAAAAAGCCTCCTTCAGCGCCTAAGCCAAAAAAAGAGAGAAGCTGATATAGGAATAATAGGATGAAAGCACGATCAAGGTGAAGTTCTTTTATAACAAACATTGCGGAAAAGTGTATGGTTCATAAAATAGACTTTTACATACGCCAGGAACTTGTCATGAAGCTCAATCACGTTTCTAACAAAAAACTGGAATCCAAACATCTTAGCATGAGTTTTGACAAACTTTACTAACTCACCCTTACTCAGTTCTCACACCAAGAATCTACTGTCAAGTTCTGAACTATTTTTAGCCATTTCCTCGCCTCACAGCCATCCATTGATCATACACTTGCTGACTTGCATTGCCATTTGCTCACACCATGTTGTCCACTCATTAGATGTTTCAATCCCCTCCATTTAAAGCTTTATCAAATGCTTCTTTGAATTTATCTAGCGTTCCTGACCGTATGTGTCCCAACACAGATTGGTAGGCCTGTTGGACAAGCTAAGAAATCAGAAGAATAAAAGCAATGAGGAAAGAGAACATAATTGGCTACGCCGAACAGAAAATATTAGAACATAGTGAGACTTCCCAATGACCTCATGAGCTATTGGTATCAAGAGCCCAAGGAACGAGACGAAGGCTATTGACGCATCTCCCATATGATCTTACAACAGGAGGTAGTCTTGAACTAAATACCAAAAGTTCCAAAAGGAAATGGTATAGAAAGGGAAGTTCCGAGAGGAAGAGGTATAGAAAGGCAACTCGTATAGATGACAAGGATGAACAAGTCCTAGTGCATAGTTGCGGATTAATCAATTTTCTCAAAGTGGCCATATTTCTTCTTTGTGCTACAATTCGAAATGATATAGGTCCCATAGAGTTAAAGCAAGTATCTTGACACAAACAAGTGAGCGGGAAAATCTATAATTTGACAAGTTGAATGGCTTATTAAATGATTACTCCATACTTAATTGCCGATGCAAACGAATTCTAACCAGACGCCAGATATATGATGCTGATGTTTCCAACATCAATGCAACAATAGATTGTATAGAAATCCAAAATTCTAGATGGGTGTTCGGTATTCTGTTCCTGGCCTCCTGAAGCTGTAGCTGCTCTTGTTTCCTTGATGAGCTCAGCCTCTAGAAGCCCAATTTTAAGCCAATCCCAACACAGGGATTTTTCTTAGCACATTGTAAATATACATGAAAAGAAAATACTACAAATTTACATCTGACTGGCCATTTTTTTTAGGTACTGTATCATTAATCATTCACAGGTTCGGTTCTCTGAATCAGTCTCGCTGCTTGCAGGGATATGGATGCATACATCAATCCTTCCAAAAATCCCACATATGCAAAAGCTCCGGGTGTTTGGTATGCCCGATGGTAGGCTTGTCGAATATAGTGATTCTTGGCTATAGGCTCAAACTAGCGTGTCCGTTGATGAACTGATGGTATCGCAATGCAAACAAGATTTTCGCTGCTAACCCCAATTAAAGATGGTGGCATAATGTCGCTATCAGTCCAACTGAAATCAAGAGCATTCACCATCAAATGATCTTGGCACTCCACACTTCCCTGAATGACTCTCCCAATCGCGTGCTCATTACTGTTTTTGAACAGATTAACAAATATATGTCATGAGTGGTGTCTCGAATTCAACTTGCTTATGATTGTCACACATTACAATACATCATGACCAATATGTTGTTATTGAGTACTTTTGGCCTGATTCGCGAAGAATCCAAAGTCCTGTTCTTGCATGGCCCGAATCCTTTTACAAAAGGACGTACAATTCTTGAATATCTGGAATTCTGGAATTGTCAAAGTATACATTAGTTTCAAGGCCCGGGAATTCACGGCCGTATGACTGACCGGCGATTACTAGCGATTCCGGCTTCTTGCAAGCGAGTTGCAGCCTGCAATCCCATAAATATAGGGAATTCAAAAGAAATAGAGTAACGGTATGCTACAGGAAATAGTTTCCCATAAACCCTCGCATAAAACTTATGTGGAATCCAACTCATTTTTTGCGTGTTTCTCTTCTTTTCTACTCTTTGTTTTTTCGTATATTGCCGAAGGTTATCTTAGCTTTGTCTTTCAATCCTCTCCGCCCATACCCCATCAATTGGTGATTGTATGGGTACTGTTATTGTTATTGTTATATTGTTATTCTAGTAAACTCAAAAACATTTGAAACCACTCACAAGGCGCATATACAAATGTTGTTATTACCAATATACATATGTATATAGCTTATAATTTTCGTGATTTGTTCCCATGAATATGATTAGTCTAGGTGCTCACAAGTTAGCCGGATACTTGGTTATAGAAAAACACCTAAATTGTTGAACTGCCCAAGTAGATAAGTGTTGATACAAGTTTTTGGTGCATGGTTATGTCATAGCGACATAGATAAAAAAAGATTAACTATAGGACAGCACAAAAGAGCATCTAATGGCCTAATGAGATCAAATGACGAGAGGACACTTGAGGACCACCTTCCTCAAAGAAAGCCTGGAATCTTAAATCACAGCAACTTGTCTCCCACCAAAATGGCATTCCAGGTAAGCAAATCCGTATGTATTATTCCTAACATGATACCAAGTATGACAGCAGACACGCGGTCCAGAACCGTAACTTAGGGGTTTGCTCCCTTCTAAGTTTTCAGGTTCAGGTGCTATCAAATTCTTTAGAACCAGTCATCCAGAGCTTTGCTGTAACTTTAATTGGACTCTGGGCAAGTGAACAGAGAATGGTGAAATTGGATTTAGTGGATTAGTTGAGGTGAGCGTAATCCATAGTTTTAAATATCGGCCGATACGTCCCAAAAGTTAAAAAACTCATGACCGCTATGCCTGATTCCCACGACATATATAGTTAGATATGCCGGTTTCTGAGACCTCGATACTAAGACCGATACGTGACCAATACCGCTATTTAAAACTATGGTGTAAACTATCCCGAATTTCTGATTATCACAAAATATAGTATGACACCAGACCCAAAGAAAAAACAGACAAGATCTCTCTGAGATTAGCAACTAGTGACTCATCACTCATACATTAGGAAATACTTAAAGCAAGGGTGGTGGAGAACCCACTTCTTTTTGCAGCTAGACCCCACAAGGAAGCATCCTAAATAATTTCATAATCGAAAGAATTTTGTTCTGCATGTTATAAACAGAAATTGTGCCCCATCGTGAATAATCAAGTAACAAAATAATTAAAAAAAGATTTAGGTCATTTGACTGTCTAATCTTATTAGAATCATGATCTGTTTTTTATATCAATTCCATTTTTTTCATTGCCAACTTGGTCAGCACTGATTAATAATGGGTTGCTGCATGTCGTCCAAATTATTGGCCACGTGCAACCACTTACGTTAGGGTCTCATGCGGGTATGTGTCTAAGTATCAAATTCATCTAATTTTTGTTTTGAAGGTACAGGGATACGGCGAAATATTTGCAGTTAGTATATAGCTGATATTTCTAGATTAAATGGTTTTTCCTAGTTGTCTCAGATATTTTCATGCATATTATGAGAGTCCTATCCACAACTCAGTGAAAAATACGAGCTAAAAAATATGCTTGTTAAGTTATTGTCTAACTAAA
The DNA here is from genome assembly GCA_020921065.1 of Vaccinium darrowii. NCBI lineage: Eukaryota > Viridiplantae > Streptophyta > Magnoliopsida > Ericales > Ericaceae > Vaccinium > Vaccinium darrowii. Next base: position 44,301,356 of record CM037151.1, read on the forward strand.
AAAAGTTACTATTAATTGTCCAACTAAACCCGCCAGACACGAATCGCATACTTTTTATGGGAGGAGTGTCGAGTGTTTGACACAAATGCAAATAACGTAGCCACTCATTTGTTGGGTGAATGAATCCACTCATATAATTTGAATTCTTGATCTTTTATTGAGTAATAGTAGGGACCGCAGCCTCTCCGGTTTTGGACCAGAAGATACGTACAGTCCACATTTGGTCCATCTATTGATACATTCAATGGTTTGGATTTGCTCATTAACCCTTACGGGTAAGAGTTGGCACATCCAAACTATTGATTGCAACAAATGAACGGTCTCGATCATGATTGTCTCCTCTAGTACAAAACATGAACCGGAGAGGATCCATCTATGCATACACACACATACACATATACATACACATACACATCCACATCCACATACAAATATACAAACAAGATCCACAATTCTTACATCTATGCATGCCCATACACCAGGCTAAACTCCTTTCTTTTCTTCTAAATTATGGATTTTTTTATTTTATCAGGAAGACAGGTACTGGTATTATTATTAAAGTTCGATGAATCTTCAAAGACAGGGCCGGTGCCTAATTTATCAGCAATCGGTCCAAACCTAATTGGATTGACTTCCCAAAGTGGACCATGTTACTGTTGTATTATATTCAAGAAAAGACATGTTTAGTACTTAACTGTCTCCACTAAGCAAATGCAGTACTATAATTAAGGTTGATTTTCAATCTCCAATAAGTGAAACACAGGTTTCTAACCTGAACAACTCCATATAAAACTGCATATATCGACACATATCTGTCCGAAACCGTTAGATGCAAGTGAGCCTCACACACTAGATACGGATCTACGGGGATGATTCCATATGATCCAATCGTGAGTGAAGCCCCTATCTTGAAAGTTCTTTTCCGACTCTTCTCTCTTTTCCCGGAATTGTAGCTCGCGTTAGGTGTTAGCTCATGTCTTTAATATAGAGTAATACAAAGTGTTCCATGGTAATGTTAAGTAACTCAAACCAAAAGGAGGGTTAGTATCTTCTTCAATATACAATGAGAGCACCTAGTTTGACATAATTTTGAAAACACACACACACACACACACATATATATGCACACACAACAGTAACAGTAACAAAATTTATGTAATCCCCTGGCATGAACGGGACTGAAAATATCCAATTTGTTCCTAATAATAGAGTTTTGTATGTTTTATCCCCTAAACTATCCACATTTTTTCTATTTCGTCCCTAAATTATGAAAATCACAAAATTTATCCCCCAAACTATTTGATTGTAACCCATTTCGTCCACTAGTTAACGCCATCTACTTTTTTGGACGGAAAATCGTTTAGGCGCACAGATCTGTTTACGCCATCTATTTTTTTGGACAGAAAATTGTTTAAGCGCACAGATTGCGATGTGGGGCCCACTTTGGGTTACAATAAATTTGTGATTTTCATAGTTTAGAGACGTAGTAAAAAAAAAAAGTGAATACTTTAGGGGATAAAAACATTAAAAACTCCTAATAATATTTGCAACTACATCTCTCTTGTTTTGTGTGACATAAAGCCTAGATACGTTAAATAGTACTCTTTCAAGGGTATGTTTTGATGATAAATTAAAGAGATATGCGTAAAAAGAATTAGAGATTTCACCTCGTATCTATTCTTTCAACATATTCATTATCACAAATCCATGATCCAAACATAGGCTAAGAAATATATAATGCCACTCAAAACTTTTGCAGCGCCGAGGAATTGCATTTTAGCAAAATGCTTCGTAAGTTGTTCCTGACACTTCTAACTGTCAAAGAAAACAAAATTAAATATCAACTTGTGCACTCCAAGGATTTACACTATTATATGACATTCTTTTTCAAACATACAGCCATACAGGTGGCAGAATCTTAGCCCTACATCACTGAATTATGTGTTTCTTGCCACAGAGAACCGTAGGTAAGCTCCTCTAGAGGAACCCCATAATACATATTTGAAAAATCAGTAACAGCACTAAATCCAATAACACCATCCAATTCATCTCCACAGGGATCCATGTACCAATTGTTCATCTCATCACTTGGAGAGGAGGGAGGGATCATCTCCATCTCCATCCAATCAAAATCATCAAGATCGTGTGAGATCGAGCAATCCAAATCGTCCACTTGTGCAGCATCGAACGGTTGAAAATTCTCCGGGTTGGAACCCCACCCGAGGTCCATAGACAAATCGTGACCGTCCATCATGTTTGGATCAATTTCCGCCTCTAGCGATCTGATTACACTTGTTAATTTGTCATCGTCGCAGTCCTCAGCATTTGACTCTTCGAGTAGGGACATGAGAAGGGCACCGTCGATTTCTTGGACTTCAAATTGATCAAGACCCTCATCAACACCATTGATGAATGCCTTTTCAGGTAGTGAACCAGCCATATTATATGGAGGAAGTTAGGGAAAATTGCAAAGAAAGAAGGGGAAAAGGGTTTTGAGGTAATACAAAGTTGAGGGCTAAAGCACAATGACCTATCTCAATAGAATGAGGCCTTTATATAGGTAAATTTATAATGGGTATGTGCACTATGTACAATCATGTGCACATGTTAAGCATATAAAGAAATTGAAGACAATTAAAACTTTGATGTGGGTTTTTGTGCATGTACACATATGGCAAGGGGGCATTTTTCAATGAAGAAATGATCAATGGTGTGGATTAAAAATGTCCACTTGTGTGATCTTAAAGAGACAGATGCTTTCCAGGTAAGCAAAAAGTCTGGTATTTGTTCATAAATCATGTGTGACCCTTACAAAGGTTGGACAAGATAGCCCAAGGACAGACAATATCTTCAAGATAATGTTAAGATCAAATCAAACATCAATATTATAAGGTGGGGAATCCACTGTCAAGATTTTATCTTTTTTGTGGGGTTGTGGTAACTAGATAACTTTAAGAGGAGGGGATATGGATGGCCTTATGGCTTTTAATTGAAGGAAATATGGGATCTTTTGTAATTTCACTCTTTTTATAACTTGGTTGTTGTTTACGTGTACTTTGATTATTTTTGGAGAACAAATTTCACTATCCGCTTATTTCAAAGTATTTGATAAGCATACTTCTCAAAATATTTCTTGAACTTCAATGCTTTCAAAATCTTTCATGGACTTCAATACTGTGTTAATGCTTTTTCGTCAATTTTATTTCTTGGTAACGCATGGTGTCTCGGTCAATTTATTTGCAAATTTCTACAACTCCTCCAAAATCGTTTCACATATTTATGATTGTGGTGAGGTAGCCTCAAGATGTGTCTGCAAAGGAAGTTAAACTCAAAGATGCATGATTCATACTAAAACGAGAAATTCAGTTATGAATCGAATTCAAAAGAAAATTCATAATAATTCAAAATAAGCTATCTACTTATTTTTTGTCTTTAATAAAGTTGTCTAAAAAATTGTACAATTATTTTAAATTTTTTGGTTTCCTCTCGTAGAGATAAACAAGAAGCATATAAACTATATGGAAACCCAAAATTAGTTATAACCAAAAGAAGATTAAAATAATTTTAAAAAAAAAAATTGAAGAGAAACCAAAACAGAGGCTAAATGAGATGCTCATTCAAAGAAAAGTGGGGCCTGATTGAATAATGGGGGGTCATTGCTTCTCAAATTACGGACCATCCAACCAGAGATTTTTGGTGCACATGGTGGCACCAAAACGTGTTGGGTGGAGTGGGTTTTAGATGTCAAATTAAGAAAGTCCTTTGTCAATTCTCTTTCTATATAGGTGAGTGGTGAACAATGAACCCACACCCATGTGATGGTTGGCGCACAATGCACCAACTCCCATCTCAATTTTGACTCACCAATTAGAAAGCATCTCCTACCAACAAGATTGCTCCGGTTAGTTGGTGAGTTTGTTCTCCCCGCATAATTAATTGGAATTCAATTCTTGGGATCAGACTGCAAGAAAGTGTTTTTTTTATGAATTGTTACTTAGACCCAGTTTTCCAAAAGATTTTAGCACCCGGGTGCTAAAATCATGATATTTCAAATCAAAAAATAAAGTGGTTCCGTATATCGTTTTTCGATTTTTTTCGCACCAAATTAAAGTACTCGAGAAAAAATCGAAAAACAATACACGGAACCACTTTATTTTTTGATTTGAAATATCATGATTTTAGCACCTAAATGCTAAAATCTTTTGAAAAACTAGGCCTTATTAGTTCTAACGTAAATGGCTTGCCTTTGATAGACCAAAATCGGAATTTATCAAAGGAAGTGTAAACTGACCCGGACACTCCGTATCATCGGGGAAAAAAGAAAGCATATCCATATCTTATCTTATTGATAAGTTAGCCAAACGTTAATCATACTAATTTCACAGACAAAGGGCACTTATTAGATAGCCACCCCTTCATTAAATATTCAAGAATGTTTTGTGACACAATATTTGTCTAACAACGCACTTAGCCACATTTGTATTAAAGAATTGATTGTGATTCGTTGGTTCAATATGCAAGTTTTCCTTTTCCTTATCTTGAGGGTCGGGTGGCTTCTGAGATTATGATAGGCCTTTTCCTTTTGTATGGCCAATTGGTCGGAGGGGGTGAGAACCCCAATTAATCAAGACTTAAAACACTCATTCACAAGACTTAAACGAATCCGGTGGTGCCGTGCACCCTTCAACCGTCTTATCGTGTTTTAGATAATCCGAATGTATTTTGATTTTTTACCAGTAAAAATAAATCAAAATTAAATTAAAATTGTCAAACGAAAACATGATCAGACGGCCGACATACCACTCGTTTTCATTAAAAATATAATTTGTTAGACTATTTAGTTGGAGGAAATGACTTATTTTGAATAGTAGTATAATTTTTTGGACTAAACACCGAAAATGGTGTTTAGTCAAAATAGCGTAAACTCACCATGATCAATTTGATTTGTTTTAACTCAAAAATCATTCTATTTCACTAACAAAAAACTCCCCCAAAAAACTAGTTTTGTTTTAACTCTAAAACTACTCTATTCCACTAACAAAAAAACTCCCAAAAAAAACCGACTACCCTTTACAATAAACTACAACTAAAAAACCAAAAAAAACATTTTAGTGGAACAAGTTGTAGATTTAAACTACAACTAAAGGTCTAAAAAACTAAAAAACCAAAAAACAAGTTAGTGGAACATGGTCTCAATCACAAGGTAAACCTTTTTTAGCTTTGCTACGTACACGGGGGAGAGGTTTGAATTTTTATAGTTGGTGATGATATTACTCCTAACTTCACTAGGGCAAGACTTCACAAGGACTCAATTGAAGTCGCATGAAACCCCATATAAACTAACCATTACCGGCTTATTGCGTTTTATGGGGCCCACTTCAGGATCCATGCACGTGAATAATTTGAGTTGTTCATCAAGTTAAAAATATGTTTTCAAGCGGTCTGTAAAATTAGCTCAATCGAATATCTATAAGTGCTTAATCCAAAATTTCAATTTTTGATTCGGTGTTTAGAGTTATCAAAAATTAGAAGGTTAAATAAATTTTTTACAGTTATCCGATTGAGCTGATTTATTTTAGAGTCCCTCGAAAACATATCTTAAAATTAACGAACGAACTCATATAGATGTGCACGTAGCAAGCCTTCAATTAATATCACATTAGAATGTTATTACTACTATCAAATACTAGCATACAAACACATGATCAAAATAATACTCAAGGAAAGATTTTTTTTTTTTTTTTTTAACTGCAGAGGAAAGATAGATATAGTAGGAAGCGGGGACTGCATGCGTGCTATGCAGCCGCTTTGGGACTCATCCCGGGTCCCGTTGTTTATCCGAATCGTTTATTTTGTTCGTCTCGTCGAATATGTAGTCGTGACGTAAAAATTCATGTTAATCGGACATCGATAATTATTTGATCGCTGGCCATTTAGCTTATAGTTTTGTTAAAAGAAAAAAAAAATTCACTAACAACAATTTCATTGAGTGTTTCATTTCCAAGGAAAATACGGTTTGAAAACATAATTATCGATATCCGATCAATAGGAATTTTTACGTAGATTACATATACTGCACAACACACGTAAATTTTGTCAGTGAAACTCTGCATAGAGAGAAATACGAGGTAATACAAGCGGGACAAGTGTCATGTGCACTTTTTCTCTCTCAACAATGGTGTGGTTGTGCGGTAAATCATGCTTTGGTTTTTTGTCGTTCAATTTGACTCCCTAATGCGCAGTGTAATAAATTTCAAGATTGTTTGAGGTAAAAGTAAGTTGGCCCGAAGATCGAGTTATTATGAAAGAAATGATGCTATTGCTAGCTAAACCAATTTCGTTGCATGGCTATCAACTACGATCTAAAGTGATTGGTTGCTTCATTCGTGGTTTTTCGACGCCCACTACTCAAATCCTCTCAAAACCCAGTCCCAAAGCCATCAATTTTCTCGTTTACTGCAACACGCAGATAACGAAATATGGTCGAAGCGGAAATATCAGAGAGGCTGAGTCTGTTTTCAGTCGCATGCCCACCAAGAGTATCATTTCTTGGACGGCCATGCTCACTGCTTATGCAGATAATGGGCAAATCAAGAAAGCGCGTCAAGTGTTCGACGAAATGCCTGAACGAAGTATTGCGTCTTGGAATGCAATGATTACGGCTTACGTCCGTAATGGTCGTGGAACTAATGAAGCTAGTGAGTTATTTAGGCAGATGCCTGATAGAAATGCAGTTTCTTATGCCGCGATGATCACGGGTTTTGGGCGGGCAGGTATGATGGGGAAGGCGGAGGAGTTGTATGCGGAGACGCCTGTGGTTTGGCGGGACCCGGTTTGTTCGAATGCTTTGATTGCGGGGTACTTGAAGATGGGCGAATTAAGTGAAGCCATTCGGGTTTTTGAGGGTATGATGGAGAAAGATGTGGTTTCTTGGAGCTCAATGGTTGATGGGTATTGCAAGCATGGAAGAATTGCAGAGGCTAGGGATTTGTTCAAGAAGATGACTGAGAGAAATGTGGTTACTTGGACAGCGATGATAAATGGGTATTTGAGGATGGGGAGTTTCCGAGATGGGTTTGAATTCTTTTTGGAAATGAGACGCGAAGATAGCGTGAAAATAAATCCTACTACGCTAACCATAATATTTGAAGCCTGTGGAGATTGTGCGAAATACAATGAAGGATGCCAAGTACATGGTTTGGCTTTGCGTATGGGATTTGAATGTGATGTCTTCTTGGGAAATTCCATTATTACCATGTATTCTATGTTTGGCTGTCTAGATGAGGCTAGTAACGCATTAAACTGGATGAACCGAAAAGATATTGTTTCTTCGAATTCTCTACTTGCTGGTTACGTTCAAGCTCAAAATACTGAAGAGGCTTATAGAATTTTTCTGAAGATGCCGGAGAAAGATATGGTTTCTTGGACAACCATGATTGCAGGATTCTCTAGCAAAGGCTTGACACAAAATTGCATCGAGTTGTTTAATCAGATGCCAGAAAAAGATGATATTGCTTGGACTGCTGTTGTTTCAGGGTTTGTGAATAATGGGGAATACGAGGAGGCTATCAGTTGGTTTATCAAAATGCTTCAAAAAGCAGTCAGGCCAAATCCTCTTACATTTAGTAGTGTGCTAAGTGCTTCAGCTGGTATGGCAGCGTTAAACCAAGGCTTGCAAATCCATGCTCATGTCCTTAAAATGAATATGGAATTTGATTTGTCCGTCCAAAATTCACTTGTCTCCATGTACTCAAAGTGTGGGAATGTATGCGATGCCTACGGAATCTTCCAATCCATCAGGGCACCCAATACTGTTTCTTTCAACTCAATTGTAACTGCATTTGCCCAAAATGGGTATGGAAAAGAAGCAATTAGGCTATTTAAGAAAATGAAAGATGAAGGCCAAGAACCTAATGAAGTTACCTTTCTCGGGATTCTATCAGCTTGTAACCATGCGGGACTAGTAGAAGAAGGATGGTACTATTTCAAATTCATGAGATCTTCGTATAACATTGAGCCAGGGCCTCATCACTATGCTTGCATGGTTGATCTCCTGGGGAGATCTGGTTTTCTGGATGAAGCAATGAACTTGATTAATTCCATGCCATTTGAGCCGCATTCTGGGATTTGGGGTGCTCTTCTTGGTGCAAGCAGGGTCCATTTACGCCTTGATTTGGCAAAGCTTGCAGCTCAACGACTTTTTGAACTGGAGCCCGACAATGCAACACCTTATGTGGTGTTATCCGACATATATTCTGCTGCAGGAAAAGGTAAGGATGGGGAGAAAGTGAGAATAACCAAGAAATCAAGAGGGATCAGAAAGAGTCCAGGTTGCAGTTGGATTATGCCTTATGGTGAAAGACAAGGTTAATTTGTTTTCGCCGGTGGTCACCCCTGTATCAGTTTTCAAGAGTTTAAAAAGACAGAAGCGACAATTAGGGATGAGATGAAACTACTGGATTCCTAAGGACAATTACTCCTTGCTTCAAACAACCAGAATGTGAAGAAAATGGGATGCTATATAATTCAATAATGTCAAATTGAACGGCTTTGGTTGTTGAACTCCTCCTGTGCCATTATTGAACTAATGGGAGTCTGATCGTGCAGTTTTGGCCGGATTCCAGAAATTCTTTTGAAGCTTTGACTTTTATCAAAGAGTCAGAAACTTTGGGGTGGAAGAAAATTGAAGGGAAAGGGTAAACATGCAGTAATATGGTTCAGTCAATTGGCTGCACCAAAGGACCCTAAATTTCGGTTTGTTTTACTCTTCTTACTCATCAGGGAAGAAATATAAGACTAAACGTTTGGTCATCTTCTGTTGAACTTGATGTTCACAGGGTTGCATGGCGGCTGTGTCTTTTCATCCATGTGGGACTATTCGGTGGGGTTATTCTAAAAAGCGAAGGAATAATTGCCGATCAAAAAAAAAAAAAAAATGCGAAGGAATAAAGGACAATAGGCCTCTAACCATGGGAGGATTGCGTGATGTATTGTCAGGTAAATCCCCGGCCCCTAAACTTATTCATGTCACTCTTCTTATTCTGGTTCATAGTTTGCTCCAGATTGGACTTCTTATACTTTGGATCGTTCGTTCCTCCTTTGGTTTTCACGGATTGAAGATTGGGTGAAGAATGTCAATTCGATTGGTTAAATTGATGACAAGCTAAAACCACTCAATCACCATTAGATTAGACAATAAAATCAGGGACTTTTTGTGTTGTAAGAAGAAGATGATTTAAAGGTTACAAACATTTTTTGGAAATTATTAATGACCAACCTTTGTCCATTTTATGTCCCAGAATTATGGGTCCGAATTTATCAGTAGTGTAATAAGAACATAATATTGCAGATTAGTATAGAAATCTATCTGAATTAGAGAAGCTAATCAGTAAGTTTGGTTAAGCTCATGAACAGTATCCCCCTCTTGTAACTTAGAACTCTAGTCAAGCTCAAGTCCCATTCTAAGTTATACCAAATCGTATATAGTATTGCAGAATGAGTTTTTGTGAGGATCATTCTCAGAGCGACTAGTGGCTGCAATTGATTGGCCAACACAATTATTTATGTAAATTATTTTTGAATGTTTGAGAGAATATTTTCAAGTTAATAAATCCTTAATTTGTGGGATAATTTTTTCCCAACATGGAAATCATTGAAAATGAGCCAATTATTTGAGGTATGATGATTTGTTGATGAAGGAAATGTAATCTACACCATATAGTATCAGTAAGGAGTGATTGCCAACTTGCAAAATATCCAAGTTTGGAAAGTGGCCGTTAGATGTGGGTGTACAAAAAGAATGCAAGATCTTTGCCTTTCTACCCTCCAATGCATGCTATATAATACATCCCCTAAAACCCTAAAGTCAGTTGAATCCTAAAGATATAGCCGCACATCATATAGTAAAGCAATTAATCACAGTACTTCCATGTTCTTTCTAGATTTTCTGTTTCCAACTTTTTCTACCCACTCTGTATTTTCTTTCCTTTTTATTCAGATTTAACATTTTTATCTATTACATACACATTTATCTCATACAAATTGATTGTTGCAGACGTCCACTCTTAATTTAGCTGCAATGATAAAGGATGGTAGATCAAACTGTCCACACTTGATTCTCGGTAAGTGATCTGCTTAAACTCCATTCATAATGTATGTTTGTTCAGAGTAACTGTTTTTCTAAGGCATCCGTTGTGAGGTAAATTTAGATTCAAATGCTAACGTTAGGAAATCATTTTCTCATTCTGAGGATAAGTTGGCAATTTCGACTTTTGCGCTTGCTGCTTGCATTATTATCAGGTGATACATGTTAGCTTTTACTGATTCAATCTTCGTTGTTATTACTATTATTATTGTTATTATTTTGTAAATTAAGATTGACCTATGTAGATTTGAAAACTACATTTTCTGACAATTTCTGCTAATTGGTTTTTTTGTTCAGTACCTTATACTTGATTTTTGAATACTTTAGGCTTCCTCACCGATATTGGGTCTATTCGATAATTTTCATGTTTACGTATCCAATACCATATTGATTTTAATGCATTTTCTTTATAGATTAAAACTTCCTTGCAGCACTGCTTATAGCTTTTTCGTACAAGGGGAGAGAATTTTTGTCACAAAGGTCACGGAACCCCATGAAAGGTTCATATATAATTCTGTTTCTCCATATGCGGGAAGTAGTTGTGCGGAAGTGTCAGGACTTGTCGACGTCAAACCTTGAAAAGGACTACGTGTCCTTTTCTGACTTCTAAACATAGCGGTTGCGTTCGACCTGAAAGGCGAGGCTGGATGTTGGTTCTTGGTAGGCTATGAATTCCCCCATGTTTTGTGGCACCAATAGGATCATGGGTCATTTGATCAAATGGCCTTTGAAAATATTCTCGAACTCAACCAATTACGGGCCTTTTAATTGGGTCCAAATTAAATGACTGAATAAATACAAAACGTGGGCTTAATCTTATAGAAATTGATTGGGCCTTTACTTACTAATAAAATAAAATTAATGTGGCCCATTAATGATACGACTGAAATTAGCCCAATTTGGTCCAAAAATTATCTTTTTGGCCTTTTAGGAAAAAATGACATAACCGGGTGTAAACACCTTCATAGCCTATACATCTCTCTCCCTTCACTTTTTTTTTTCTCATATGTTAAAGAGCCTATTTCATTGCAAAAAAACCACTTAAAATAGTGTGATCTTTGAGTATTTACTTCGTTCTTTATATTAAATTTGAGTAAAAGAATGTTCAGATGAGTCGTTGCTTTATTATTATTTTTTGAGTGTTCCAAAGTGATTTGTTTGAGAATATTTATGGGTGCTGATTTTGGGGCTCTCTTTTTTGATGTAGGCACTCCAATATTTAATAAAGTTACAAAACTACCCCTTTTAAGATATAAAAATTACTAGAGGCACTCCACCCCCAAATTATCTCCTCATTTACTAAGGCACTCCAAGCGGAAAAATGAACCAAAACTAAACATAAACATTAGGTTCTAAACATTAATATTACGTTCCAAACATTAAACATCCACAACATAAACATTAGGTTCCAAACATTAAACATGCATCTATGTCAGATTGACTTCAAGCCACTTTGCACAAAAAAAAAAAAAAAAAAAAAAAACTAACATTGCTAGAATTCTCCAAAATAAACAGCACACAATTGAAAATGTTGATGCTGCAAATTAAAATCTTCATAATGGCTACGACATAAGATCTTTATATTTTCGTACTCGTTATCTACTATTTTCCATCAGAATCTTCAAAACGGCCACAAATCTACATTTTAAAACTCATAGTGAGACAAACAAAGCATATCACCGAAGTTAGAGAACTCTTGAGAGGAAAAGTAACAGAATTTTCAAGAGACTTTGCATGGACAAAAGGATGGTTCTACAATCATAGGCCGAAGACCACTTGTCCAGGTTGTCATGGTGCAGAACATGCATAGAGACAATAATATAAAGACTTTCCAAGGAAACATTACATATGGAAGTAGGCAATTCAGTGACGTGCAGTAAAAAGAAGTTAAGCAACTATCTGCTTTTTTTTGATAAAAAAAATTATTTATTTTTTTGGAGTACCTGAAGTAAAGTAGAAGAGTAAAGGCTTTTTGGAGTGCCTGAAATAAATCATGGAACTTGCAAAAGGGTAATTTTGGAAAACTACTGAAGCTTGGAGCCCCTGCATCAAAATTGGGAGTGCGAATATCAATTTCCATATTTATTTGGTTAGAGAAGTTGAAACTTGGTGTCATTACAGTTGTACTAACGTTTTCAGAATAATTTATGTACCTTGTAAAGGTAACAAAAAATTATACTCCCTTCGTCCCAAAATGGATCATCCATCTTGACACTTTTTTTGTTCATGAACTTTTGTATGTAGGATAAAAGGTGACTGTACTAGTAAGTAGGAATTTTGAGGAGTTAAAATGGAGCATTAAAGTCTGTCTCATGGCAAACCTTACTTGTTAGTTAAATTTCAAAGATATTATTTAAATTGAATTTCATTTGGTTTTTGGTAGATATGGTGAATGATTTTCTAATTTTGAAAAATTAGGAAATGAAAATTTTATGTGCTATGAATTTTCATGAATTGTGTGCACTTCAATTTATCATGTGCATTGCACGGGTTTTTTGCTAGTGACTTAAAATTTAGAATACCTTCTTCACTTGGCTAAGTCCCATTATTAGCAAGTACAATTTATATTACATTTTTCATCACATTTTCCTTTTTTATCATCTTATTATTTTCCTTTCTCTTCCATCTCTTTCCCTAATAAAGGAACAGACCCTAAAGTTCTTTTTCTTAGGGGTTGGACAATGTAAAGAGAGAAACTTGGGCTCAACAAATACAAGGGCGGAGAATTTTTGTCACGTGAAATAAAGTGTACGTGAGCCCTTGATAAATTGCAGGTACGGACCACACACTTTTCCATACCCATTTGTATGCCCAAACGAGTAATTGTTCAATAGTCCGGGTAGTCACGTGGTACTTCAGATCATTCCAGTACACTACACATGGCACATTTATGTGGGATTCATAGTTCATACGCTCAATCGTGGACCCCACAAGAATATATGGTATTGAAATATCTCGGAGCACCACGCAGCCATGCTCAGGAGCACTGAATAACTAGACTACCAAACTTTTGATTGTATTTTGGCCCAATTCATGAGCTGCCTTTGGGATTTGGCTCCCTATGAATAATGGCTGGTAATATGCAAACTACAAAAGACAATTCTGATCA